>CM035174.1:74891535-75484036 GCA_020205615.1 Panax quinquefolius
CCAATGGTTGGAGAGTACGCCTTTTCTATGTAGATAGAAAAACTAGGGTTTAGCCAACCACCCATCTTCTTGGATCTTTCTTCTTCCTTGGTGGATCACCTCTAGAGGCCAAACATTTGGGTGGCTAACGTTGATCAAAGGAAGGAACCAAACCCGTGGATTCAAGTTGAACGCTTAAAAGGATTGAGGTGAACTTGTACTGAGGAAGCTCGGATCTTCAAGGGTATGTTTGTTCTTCATATCTTTTCGCTTAATTAATAATTGTGCATAAAGGGTGATCCGGGTATATGGTTTGTAAAAATTTTAAACTCTGATTTTCCACGTTTCCGCTTATTTTTGTAATTTGATTGCGTTCATGAATATTACAAACCTAACAAGTATACCTTGATTTCATTTCAGATTCTAACTCCCAAGTCATTTCCTCAACATCGTGGTTTCTCTACAAAACTTTGACTTAAGGTATAACCTTGGTGCGTAGAATATGTTCCTTCTTATCCAAGATTTGAATAGGAACCTCTTCATACGTCAAATCTTCCACTATTTCATCCGGTTCCAACTCAATAATGTGCTTCGGGTCTTCCACATATTTACGTAACATGGATATGTGAAAAACGTTATGAACACGAGACATACTTTGCAGAAAGCGAGTCTATAGGCCACGCCCTACTCGATCAAGGATTAAAAATGGGCCGATAAATCGAAGATTGAGCTTTCCTCTCTTTACAAATCTCGTAACCCCTTTCCATGGAGCAACACGTAACAACACATAATCTCCTATATCGAATTCCACGTCCTTTCGATGAAGATCAGCATAACTCTTTTGTCGATCTTGTGAGGTTTTATACATTGTCGATCGTTTGAATCTTTTTCGTAGAGTCATACATACCAACTCCCGGTCCCAACAACGTTGCTTCACCCACCTCATCCCAAAGATATCTTTGAGAACGACACTTTCTTCCATACAACGCTCAATGGAGCCATGCCAATACTTGCTTGATAACTGTTGTTGTAGGAAAACTCCACCAATGGTAAGAACTTGTCCCAACTTCCTTGAAATCAAGGACACAGAGTCTTAATAGATCTTCAAGAGTTTGAATAGTCCTCTCCATTGTCCGTCTGCCCCGAGGATGATATCTTGAAGCTAAATCGTAAATCTGCGCCCATAACTTTTCGCAAACTAACCCAAAATCGTGAAGTGAATCTTGGGTCTCGATCAGAAACTATGGATACTGGCATACCATGCAGTCTTACAATCTCATTTATGTACATACGAGCAAGATGTTCAAGTGTATAAGTCTCTCATATCGGTAAGAAATGAGCAGACTTGGTCAATCTATCAACAATGACCCAAATCGCATCTATGCTTTGATAAACCTTGGGAAGACCAGTAACGAAATTCATGGTAATGTGCTCCCACTTCCATTCTGGAATTTCAAGTGGTTGCAATGGACCTTTTGGTACTTGATGTTCCACTTGACTCGTTGACACGTTAGACACCTTGAGATAAACAAATGCTATCTCTCTCTTTCATATCATTTCCACCAAAATGTATGTTGAAGATCATGATACATTTTGGTACTCCCAGATGGATTGCAAACGGTGTCAGTGCGCCTCAATCATGATTTTATACTTTAAATCAGAGTCGTTAGGAACACAAAGTCTGGAGTTGACTCGAAGTATTCCTTCTTCATCGATTCTTGCTTCCGGCATCGCACCTTCTTGCACTTTCTTCCTCATACGCATCACTCCGGGATTCAGAATTTGAGCAACTTTTAATTTTATCAATTAAAGTTGGTTCTACTCGTATATTTTCCATCATCACGTGGGTCCCTGGATTCTTTATCTCTATCTCCATCCTTTGCAAGTCATACAAAATGGGCCTTTGCGTTGACAATATTGCACTCGTACCCGCATATGATCTTCTACTCAATGCGTCAGCTACCACGTTCGTCCAGGATGGTATTGGATGGTATGATCATAATCTTTCAACAATTCAAGCCAACGTCGTTGTCGCATGTTGAGTTCCTTTTGAGTGAAGAAATATTTGAGGCTTTTATGATCCGTAAAGATCTCCACTTTCTCCCCATACAAGTAATGCCTCCAAATTTTAAGTGCAAAGACAACAGCTGCTAACTCTAGGTCATGAGTAGGATAATTCCTCTCATATTCTTTGAGTTGTCGTGAGGCATAGGCTATGACTTTCCCATGTTGCATGAGAACACATCCTAACCCTTTGCTAGAAGAATCACCAGAGATGACAAATCCTCCGAACCGGATGGTATTGTCGTAACAGTCTTTGAAATGAGTCTCCTCTTGAGTTCTTGAAAACTCTTCTCACATTCCTCGCTCCAACCAAACTTTGTATCTTTCCGAGTCCGCTGAGTTAGTGGAGTAGCGATTCGAGAAAACCCTTCTACGAATCTCCGATAATAACTAGCTAAAGCGAGAAAGCTACGTGCTTCTACATCGATTTAGGTTGCTCCCCAAATTGAATAGCTTCAATCTTTCTTTGGTCAACAGATATTCCATGACTTGATACCACGTGCCCAAGGAATGCTACTTCTCGAGCCGAACTCGCATTTCTTCAACTTGGCATAAAGCTTGTATTCACGAGGCTTTTGGAGTATCAGCCTCAAGTGTTCCTCATGATCTTCACGGCTTTTGGAATATATGAGGATGTCATCAATAAAGACGACCACAAAATGATCCAAATATTCCTTGAATACTCGGTTCATCATATCCATGAAGGCAGCAAGAGCATTAGTCAATCCAAAGGACATGACTACGAATTCATAATGCCCGTACCAAGTTCTGAAAGTCGTCTTTGGAATATCATCGATTCTAATATTCAATTGGTGATATCCGGAACGAAGATCAATCTTTGAAAAGAATTTGGCTCCTTGCAACTGGTCAAACAGGTCATCAATACGTGGCAATGGGTACCTATTTTTGATGGTGACATGATTCAACTCCCGATAATCAATACAAAGTCGCATACTTCCATCTTTCTTCTTCACGAATAGAACAAGAGCATCCCAAGGAGAAGTACTAGGACGAATAAAGCCAATGTCTAACAATTCCTGCAGTTGAGTCTTTAACTCCTGAACTTCAATAGGAACCATTCGATATGGGGCTTTGGAAATGGGTTTTGTACCGGGTTCAAGGTCGATACAAAATTCAATTTCACGCTCTGGGGGTAGGCCAGGAAGTTCTTCAGGGAATACGTCAGGAAATTCATTAATAATAGAAATATTATTCAAAACTGACGTATTTTTGTTTAGATCTGTAACATGAGCTAAGAAAGCTTAACATCCGTTTTTCAATAAACGAATAGCTTTATGGTTTGAGATGATAGTGATTGATTTTAATGGTTTGGTTGCTTGAATTCGCATAATAGGTCGATTAGGAATATGAAAGCTAACAACCTTATGAAAACAATCAATTTTTGCATGATGAGTAGTTAACCAATCAATCCCTAGAATTACATCAAATGCAAGAATTTTTAATGCAATAAGATCGACAGGTAATGTGTGGGTACCAACTTGAACCAAACAAGACTTATAAACCGTGGATGTAATGAAGGTTTCTCCCAACGGAGTTTCCACAGATAAGTCAAAGTCTAATTTCTCCTGAGTCAAATTTAATCGTTGGCGCAAGTAGGAAAAATAAAAGAATGGGTAGAACCCAGATCAAATAAAGTGTAGACTTCGCTAGAGTTTATGATAAGCTTACCCGTGATGACCTCATTCGGGTTCCTTGCTCTCTCGGAGGTCACAACAAACGCTCTCCCTTACTACTGGCTTTGACTTTTCGGGACAAATTTGGTGCCTCCATCCTAGTCGAATTTGTCTTCGATGAACGACAAAATCGCTAAGTGACCTTCTCTTCCACAATTATAACATGCTTTGACTGACATCGCAAATTTGACCGATGTGTCCTCCCTCCGCATTTGAAGCATATGATAGGTGGTCTTTCTCCTTCCTTAACAACGGTGTTGGTGCCGACGTCTTTCCATCATTGTTGAATCTCCTCTTCTTGAAATGTCCATTCTTATTGTTTTGGCCTCGACACCACCGGCGGTTACTATTTCTAACCTGTTGATTCCCTCCACGCTTGTTGTCACCGCTTCGATGATCGCTCTCACCGGTATTATCATTTTGCTTTACCGCTCTTTTTGGTTGCGTTGACTCGTTATCGCGCTCCACCAATCGAGCCCTATTTACAACATCCGAATACAAACACGCTTTATGAGAAATAAGATGTTGACGTATTTCCGCCTTCAAACCTCTTAAAAACATTCGCGCCATTCTCTCTTCATTATCCACCAAGTTGGATGCAAACCGGATAACTCCGCAATTTTGCCTCGTGATCGACACGACACCTGCCATAATGTTTTGCTCCAATTTGATAAACTCCACCTCCTTTATGTGACGAATACTTTCGGGAAAGTATTTGTCGTTGAACATCTCTTGAACTTCTCCCAAGACATCTTTAAGACGGCAAGAAAGTTGAGTACGCTTTTACCGATTCCCACCAAAGAATCCGCCTCCGCCCTAAATATAAAGGTGGCAAAGGGAACCTTTTGCTCCTCGGAGCTTCCCAAGACATCAAATATCTTGGTGATCTATTTTATCCATGCTTCTGCCATAAGTGGTTTTGGCTCTCCCTTAAACTCCAGTGGTCCCAACTCCTTGAACTGTTTAGCGGTGACCGCCCGAGAGTTTCCAATGTTTCCACCTATATTTTGGATAGGAGCCGCTCTCGCCTGCTGTTGCATGAATTGCATAAAGCCTCTGAACAATCCATCATTCAGCATTTGGTCAGTGTTGTTGTTTGCATGAGGATTGTCGCCTTCCTGATGCACATTCTCCTGATTATTGATATGTGGAGACTCAACGGTCTCTTATGCTCCATTGCTATTCTCAACATTTTGGGATGTCATTTTTAGATACTGCCACAAAAAAGGTTAATTGACATGTAACATAATATCTCTTAACTCTGACCAACCAATTTAAATACAAAATAAATTTAAGTAGGTCATACTAGCGAAGGAATTCCCCGTCTCTCCCCTCCTAGTTCTAGTCTCACATCTTAGCCAGGAATCATATCCCTAAGCTCTGATACCAACTGTGACGCCCCCAAAATTAGGTATACATCACCCATCTTGGGTCATCAGATACATGGTACAGAATTCAAATACAACTTACTAATACAACTGTCGTGTACAATACGACAAACATAAACTGTGAGTTTGAATACAAATATTATCTACTAGAGATTATACAAACTCAGAAGGAGTCCTCATTACAATTATTATCACACTATTTTACATAATAGTGAGGACTATTAATGCTATCCTCTGGACCATCACTCCGCTCCCGACTCGTCCCAAATATATTCTCATTTCAAGAGAAAACGAGAAAAGAAAGGGTGAGCTCAACTAGCCCAGTAAGAAATATTGTGACTAAGATAATGCAGAATAAATTATCATTAGTCTCCAAAAATGTTAAACTGATAAAATATAATAGACATCAAGTTTAACTACAGCGGAACAAGCAATCTATTAAAAGAGACAAGTAGAAAATAAAATCTACTATCTTTTATGATTTAAAAGATTTTTCATCACTGTTATCGCTGAGACTCAGTTTAATAAATATTCCACATCATCGAATCACCCCTCGCACTACTACTGCCAGGATATTCTTTAGTATCACGACCACAATTATCCATGCACTACGGGCCAAGAATATTTGTGTATTCATTATTGGTCATGATCATGCCAACAACTGTCCATCAATGCACTACGGGCCAATGAGGACTTTTACCACATCATTTGTAACATTACGATCATGATTACACCGAATAATCCCTGGTCATAATCATACCAAGTCCATCTATGCACTACAGGACACCGATGACTTTCAACATAATATAAACATGAGGATGATGACAATGATATAAGAATTCAATAAAACAAGTTCAAGAATTAATTTGTCCAAGAACTACTAATGTCCAAATTGTCAACATGATACTGCTTTGTAGAGTAAAATTCAAGAATGATCAGAAGAATATTTCCATGAAAAGATACTGGATGAAGCGCAAATATCAAGGATATTCTACTAATTTCATGGAGTATAGAAGACAAAACTTTAACCAACTGAGTATAATAAAGAATGGAATAACAAAAGAAATCACCATGAATGCGGTACTTCATATGCATGTTTATTCCAATGTATACTAAATAACGGAACTGTGTCAAAGTAAATTACAGCCCGGCGGTGATGTTCCAATGTAATAATAAAGAATGGAATAACAACAAATCACCATGCATGCGGTTTGTTGACATATGCAGTTATTCCAACAAAATACTCATAAGATTTTTAATCGTCCCAGTAAAACGCTAAAAACATGATATTCCAATGTATAATAATAAAGACGGAACTGTGTTCTACAGAAAACGCATGTGATGTGATATTCCAAATGTAATAATAAAGATTTTAATCGTGTCCCACAGAAAAAGCGCATGCATGTGATATTTCAAATGTAATAGTAAAGACGAATAATAATGAAGAATGTCACCAAGTATAGGGTAGATCAGCGTATACAAAGTTATTCCAATGTAACAATAAAGAAATGGAATAACAGAAGTTCTCTTCTTGAATACAAAAGAATAATATCCCTTACAAATACATCAAATAATATTCCCTACCTTAAGAAGAAGAGTACTGGATATATAAGTAGTGAAGTAGCAGAATACTTTCTTCTTTCTCTCTATAGTTTATCTCTCTAGAGTTTCAGTGAATTCGTAAGAAAAAAATGAATGAATGAGCTTCTATTTATAGAAAAATGGAATGCATAATAACTAACTCATGAACGGTCAAGATTGATTTACTTTAATCTGACGGTCCATATTTAAAGCAAAATAAAATATAATATATTCTATTTATAATCTAATAAAACGAATAACTTTATAAAAGATTTTACTATACAAACACTATGCAGGCACTATGCAAATACTATGCATAATAAAATATAATATATTCTAATTATTATCTAATAAAATGTATAGCTTTATAAAAGTATTCTGCTTTATATAAAAATTTTTACTATGCAAAACACTATGTAGACACTCTATGCAATACTATGCATATAATAGAATATAATATATTCTATTTATAGAATAACTTTATAAAAGTATTCTGCTTTATATAAAAAAGATTTTCCGTGTTATTACATTAATAATACCAACAAAACTGTGTGACTTATCACTTAAGCATCAATAATTAATCTGTCGTGTGCTACTATGCGACCACCACGCCAGACATTTCTTTTAACACCGGTGTTTCAAATAGCTAATTAAGAAAACTTTTCGTAGTTATTTTCATAAAGTATTTTTGTCATTTTCTCAATCCGATGAATAATTCCGCTGTGTGGTCCACCAATGATTGTGCCGTTGTACTAATAATATTCCCCTGTTAAAACGTAATATTCCCCACCAATCGAATATTATATAACAACTTGCGTACTTTACAAAATTTATAAATATTACTATATAACTATTATATCAATTTCACTCCATAATATTCAAAAATAATATTTATAGAACATTCATCTTTATTCAAAAAGTTGGGGTTTTACAATTAACACCATAAGGAAATAGTAAGAACTACGAAGAAATAGACCCAGGAATTTGATCTGAATCGGAGTCGGACTTGGCCGTTTATTCCAAGCAAGAGAAATAAACCCAACAAAACTGCAAGAGAAATAGACCAAGGAGAATCAGTGACCCAATCGATTAGCAAGAGAAATAGAATCAGGAGAATCAATGGTTTATTCCAAGCAAGAGAAATAGACCCATGAGAATTAGTGAATTAGATGAATCAGTGAAGATTTACAATAATAATATCGTACCGGAGGAGCGGAAGCTGTATGACCCCGAATTTTATGAAATGAAAGTATTCAATTTTCTTATAATTATTATTCTATTTAGTAAATGGTTATATTGATAAAAAAAATTAAAGTTAAGGGTGATATGCGAAAATTTTACAAAGTAAGCAAGTTGTCATAAAATATTCTTTTTGTCAGGGAATATCCGTACGACGGCACAATCATTGGTGGACCCCACAACGGAATAACTGTCAAATTTAGAAAGTGACAGAAATAACTTTTTTATAAAAATAACGGCAAGACAACCGTTAAACTGTTGAAATACCATGTGGTAAAATAACAGTAATACACGTGGTTGCATAGTAGTACACGGTATTGCACAGTATCTCTAAAATTATTGATGCTTACGTAAGAAGTCACTCAGTTATACTCAATTATTGTAATAGTAGCTACTGCATAATATCTCATATTATTGATTCAATTATTGTCACAGTATTATCTGCACAATATTTTTTATTATTAAATCAGTAATTAAGACGATAAAGTTATTCATATTATTATTTACATTATTGACAATGTCTAGAAAGTTCTGTCGAGGAAATGAGTTTGGTTACCTAATTGTGCGCTAATAAGGAGAAATCCTTATCGAAAAATTCCCTATTTCCTGGGAATGATCTGGTTGTTAATATTGCGAGTTATAATAATAATAATGAATAAATATTATTAAAAATATGTTTAGTGAAGCCAAGTGAATTGAGATAAATAGAGGGGTATTTTATGAAGTATTTGTTGTAAATTTTACTTATTATATGGACCCCACTTATCCATTTTTCAAAATTATCGGTGAAAGTTATCTCATTTGTTTTATATATATATATATATATATATATATATATATATATATATATATATATATATATATATATGGGAAATAATCCATAGCAAGTATTTGCTATGGATATAAATTTGGTAAATAACATCATATCCGTCCATTCCATAAATCAAACGCTGGGATTAAAAATGAACAATTTCCTTATGCCAATTCATCTAGCGTACGTTGAAAAAGACTAATTTGCCTTATCATATACGCTAGACGAAGTAGCGTATCTCTAATCTAACTTCATACCCTGCCTAAAACCACTCCATGTGAAGCCCTCTTCCCTGCGACCTACTGCGATTTCGAAATCCAAATCCCCCTTTATGCGATTTCGAGCTGCGAGCACCCTCAATTCCTGCGACGATTCCCTAAACCAAACCCTTCCTCCTGCGATTTCGAAAACGAAACCCTCCCCCTGCTGCGATTTTGAGCTACGATTCCCTAAACTCGTTCGGCTACTCGTCTAACTCTCCACTTCTGCAGGTTCAGTGCCCACTCTCTTCTCCATTACTTTCTTTGTTGCTATGAGAAAGCACAAAACACTTTTTACTACTCTGAATTTGAAACAACATAAACCCCTAAATTTAATGTTTGATCTTAATGGAGTATATTTAGTCTTCTTTCAGGATTAAAGATAATTATATATCTTGAAGTTGGGTGTTCATCTTTTTGATATTTGGCTATGATAATCTTGACCCATTATGATAATCTGATTGGGGAAAAAAAATTCCTGCAATTTCATTGTGAAGTCGAATTGGGGTTGTTCACAATTGAAGCTGTGAAATCGAATTGGGGCAAAAAGTACTGGTAATCTTGGTTTTTCTTGGTTTCAATTCTTTTCAGGACTTACTCTTTATGACTAAGCTATTCTGTTAAGCAGTACTGGTAATCTTTTTTTTTACCAAGCTTGAGATTGTTTGATCTTGCAATGATTTATTGGTCTTTTCAATTTGTGATTAATTTCAGTCATAGGCTTCAGTCCTCGGGGGATTGACTACAGGAGCTTGATGGATCCTGAACCAGAGAGATGTAGAAGAATTGATGGCAAAAAGTGGAGGTGTGGTAAAAATGTGTTTCCTGATCAGAAGTACTGTGAGCGACACATGCATAGAGGCCGTCTGCGTTCAAGAAAGCCTGTGGAAGCTGATAAAAATATTTCACAATTTAATAGACCCACAACTACTTGCACAAGCCCTTGGTACAATTTTTTTTTGTTGATAAATTTGTATGATGCGTCTCTGTATTCAAATTATGCTCAAGGGTTTATATTTTTTTGTTAAATTATTGATCAAAAGTCAATACCAACCTCAATTTGGGATATTGATGGGAGTTTAAATTTTGATTCTTTGTGATCAACCAGCTGTATGGATTTTTTGTGTGGGTTTGACATCATAATTGTTATATCAATTGAAGACCTTCCCCTTTACTTTTCAGGAACATTGAAGTATTTAGTTTTGTTGGTTTAAATTTGTTATCAGTTTGCATTGACTGTATTATTTAATTGGGTTCAGTATATTTCTCATAGAAGGTTGGAATAAGTGTGGTCTGGTGAATGGGAAGAGGGAGAACTCCCCAAAACTCATGAATCATGATCTGGGAACACCTGAAATGACTTTAAGCTAGTAACCTTACCGCCATATGATGAATAAAATTGGATTAAAATTTATATTAAAATAAAATTGGAATGTTGATGTTTTTTGGGAGGATATTTAAAAGAAATTATAAGGAATAAATATGATAAAAATATAAGATTTGTATGTTTTTTACTTGTGGAATTTCATGTTAGTTTTTTTTTTTTTTTTAGCCTGAAGGCTATTTCATATTTTATTTTCTTCTTTGATTTGGATTTGATTCTTTTTGTGATTTAGACTTGATTGCATGGCTAATTGCCTTATCAGATTACAACTATTGGCTGGCATATATTTGTTATTGCCTTATTAGATTAGAACTGTTGACTGGCGTATTCATATTGCATGACCTGTAACTGTTGCCTGGTGTATGACCTGTAACTGTTGCCTGGCGTATTCCATGACCTGTAGACTGGCTGGATTGCTTGGGGGTTAATTTAGTCCGAATATTATTTTTCTACCATCCGCTAGACCGTCTGGCGAACGGTCTTATAGATTTTTCACGCTACACCAATTCGTCTGGCGGAAGGCGTGTTATATTTTTAAATCTCAGCCCTTAATTTATATAATATGCGTTTATGATGCTATTTGCCCAATTTTGATCCATAACAAATACTTGATATGGATCATTTTCTTATATATATATATATATATATATATATAACAACAATGGTATCTTAAGTTTCACGAAGTGATGAGTAATCACTACAAGAAACTAGGTCATAGGCGACGGGGATAATGGCGACGGCTAGATTCCCGTCGAGACTGATATCAATAGCGACGGCCTACCCATCGTCCATGAGTCCCATCGAGAATAACCTTTCTCGGTCTTAAATTTAGTGGGCTTTTTTTCACGGGAGATGGAAAGTTATAGACGACAGCTTAAAATTCTACAGGCGACGGATGGGCCGTCGGCATTGAGTCAATAACGACGGCAGCAATATCGACGGCTGTGCCGTAGAGAATGAGTCTTTTAAAAAAACCCTACTCACGACGAGAACGACTACTGTATTTTCCCTCCCTCTTCCTCTGCTCTGCTACGCTACTGATATTTGATTTTCCCTCGACCCTGTTCAGTCCATACCTCCCAGACGCCATTAATTGAAGAAAAAAGCTTCAAGGTCAGCTCCCCCTCCTCCCATATCGCCGGCGCCGGTGACCTCCCCCTCTTGCCATACTCCGACCACCACATACGGCGCTCCACCTCTCTTTCTTTCTTCTTTACTCGTGGTTTCGCTCAACTTGCAATAGGTATGATTCTATTTGTTCTATTATATGTTCTAAGCTAAGTACTTGAATTCGCACAACTGTTTACTTTGATTTGTACTTGAGTTCTGAGCTAAGTATTTTTTTCTTCTTTACTGTATATGTTGTAAGGCTAAGTAATGGACCATTTTTGTTTGGTTATTTTTAATTTTTATACCAATGTATGAAATTAGGCTTTTTCATTCTGAATTCAAAATGTGGCTTGTTTAGTGGGTTATTGAAGAGATGCAGTTTGGGGCATTGTTTTTCACTGTAATTTTTTCATCTATTTCAATCTAATCGTTTGTTTATTTTAAACCCATTTTCTATTTTTGCGTGTATGCCTCTGTTTGAGGTAATAATTGGGTATTGCTCAATTAGGTGAATAAATTGATTATAATCTTGTTTGAAGAACTTTGTCTTTTTTTCTTCAGTAATTAATTACTATGATCTAATGCGTACGTGTATATATACGGGGGAGATTTGGGGGAAAGTAAGGGGTCCTTTGAAATATGGATAGACTTTTTGAATCTAGCAATGCATCGACATTATTTTTCTCATAATCGGAATAGTTTGTCAAACTTACACTTCCACCAAACTCGGTAGTGATCGAGAGTGGTCTGGGCTTTAACTCCATAGTTTTTCAAGCAATTCTCTTCAAAGTCCTTGTAACTGAAGGAGAATGGAGGAAACATGCTCTCCATGGAACTAGTCATGGGCATGACCATCTCTGTACATGCCTGGAAATGGTTCCAGGCAACGCAGTCTATTAAGTAGCTAAAATTGCAAAATGAATTTCTGAAAATGCTTTTATTGGAACAAGTTATTGCTAAAGCCTGACTTTCATTTTAAGAATTTTATAATTAAACAAAATAGTACATATTTTCTTATGTATTTACTTTGATTATATCATCATTGTCTTTAAATTTATAATCTATATTTATATTGTCAACCCTCTTCATTGTAAGCGAAATAATTCAGAACATGCTTTGACCCACCCTAATAGACATTAAAACACAAATTTACTTTGTTTTCTGGTAATTTTGGATTATGAGAAATATAATGTCGATACAAATTCACTTTCCATATATATAGCAGACAGTTGTCCGAGATGTCTGTTGATCGAAGTTGGATGGAACGTAGGGTAGCCACTGATAGGAGTGGGCTTAGCTCTGAGTATCGTAGTGGGGTTGAACAGTTTCTCAACTTCGCGTTTGAGCAAGTCAACGGCGATGAGATCAGATGTCCTTGTAAGAGGTGTGTGAATGAAGTGTGGAAGGAAAGGAGTGATGTCATGTGCGACTTATTTGTGTATGGGTTCAAGCAGGGTTATACGACATGGATCTATCATGGGGAAACCTGGTTGGATGAACATGAATCGAAATCGAATCCGGAGGTGACGAAACCTTTGATCGTACTAACATGATAGTCGAAGGTGTAGCGCTTCATACTTCTAGTGGAATACGATGAGGGAATGGCGATGGCGTCGAGTAAGAGCCGAATGATGGGGCTAAGGGTTTCATGAGTTATTGCATGAAGCGGCGCCGACGCTTTGTATTTGACTTGCGACGAAAAGCACACCGCCTTATCACCATGACTAAGTTTTTACACTTCAAGAACGATCACGATCAGTAGAGAGAGGTTTTAATGAACTGCATTAAGCATTGTGAAGGAGTGCTTACTGCAGCAAATAAGTTAACGAGTCGTACTATGATGTGAAGAAAATGGTCAAAAGGCTCAATCTAGGGTATGAGAAGATTGATGCTTGTGAGAATGATCAGATGTTATATTACGGTGATGTCAATAAAGATAAGAGGTCATGTGATATTTGTGGTACAAGTAGATACTGTGAACAGTGCAAGGAAAAGGGAAAAGACATCCGAATGACACGCAAACACACACATAGCACCGCGAAGGTAATAGACACGTGTTAGAACTGACGGGACTCAATTCTAATATACGGAGACCGAGTTATTGCCCAGTTTGCAAAACTAGCCAACACTTAGCCAAAAAGCCAAAAAAGAGGATAAAACCCACATCGGCCGTCTGAATGACACGCAAATACCCATAGCACCGCGTAGGTAATAGACACGTGTTAGAACTGACGGGACTCAATTCTGACATACGGAGACCGAGTTGTCGCCCAGTTTGCAAAACTAGCCAACACTTAGCCAAACAGTCGAAAAAGAGGTCAAAACCCGCATCGGCCGTCCGAATGACACGCAAACACACACATAGCACCGCATAGGCAATAGACACATGTTACAACTTATGGGATTCGATTCCAATATACGGAGACCAAGTTATCGCCCAGTTTGCAAAACTAGCCAACACTTAGCCAAAAAGCCAAAAAAGAGGTTAAAACCCGCATCGGCCGTCCGAATGACACGTAAATACACACATAGCATCGTGTAGGTAATAGACACGCGTTAGAACTGACGGGACTCGATTCCGACATACGGAGACTGAGTTATCGCCCAGTTTGCAAAACTAGTCAACACTTAGCCAAAAAGTCGAAAAAGAGGTCAAAACCCGCATCGGCCGTCCGAATGACACGCAAACTCACACAAAGCACCGCGTAGGTAATAGACATGCGTTAGAACTGACGGGAATCGATTCCGACATACGGAGACCGAGTTATCGCCCATTTTGCAAAACTAACCAACATTTAGCCAAAAAGCCGAAAAAGATGTCAAAACCCGCATCGGCCGTCCGAATGACACGCAAACACACACATAGCACCGCGTAGGCAATAGACACACGTTACAACTGACGGGATTCGATTCCGATATACAGAGACCGAGTTATCGCCCAGTTTGCAAAACTAGCTAACACTTGGCCAAATAGCCAAAAATGAGGTCAAAACCCGCATCGGCCGTCCAAATGACACGCAAACACACACATAGCACCGCGTAGGCAATAGACACGCGTTACAACTTACGGGACTCAATTCTGATATACGGAGCCCGAGTTCGAGTCCCGTCGGCCTAACTTGAAGAACACAAACTAAAATAATATAAATATGTTTTCATTTTGATTTTGTTATTAATATTTTAATTTTGTAGGGTCTTGTTGACGAGACTCGTGGAGGTGGAGGTGAAGGTGGAGGCACTGGTGATGACCGTCGAGCAGATGATGAGTAGCCTCCTCCAGTACAGGGCGATGACCGTCGAGTTGATGACGAGCAGCCTCCTCCAAAAATGGATGATGACCGCCGACTCGATGACATGGAGACAGGCGACGGGTTGTAGTTAGTTTAGTTTATGTTATATTATGAGTTTCATGTATTTATTTGTACAATTTTTGAGTTATACCGACGACCATTATATTTTTTATCTATATATTTGATTTAGGTTACTAGTTTATAACAGGTATAGTTGTGATTTGATGGTTGTTATTAGTTTATAACAGGTGTATATTTGTAAATGAACAGGGAAATTTTGAAATTCAAAAATTATCTAGTCATTGCTGTCGCCAATGACATATAGCGATAGACATGAGATAAAGGTCATTGCCTACGGCTGCTATGGCAGTGTCGATGGCTATGCCATCGGTAATGAGTTTTTCCCTCAAAAAAAGCTATGGGTCTTTGCCGACGGCCTTCCTGTCGCTATAACTATCGCCAATGACGCCCGTCGATAATGACAATGATGCCGATGGCTGGCGACGGGAGCCAGAGGCGACGACCTGTGGGGCGATGGCTGTACCGACGGCGGTGCCCATCGCCAATGACCTCAATGTCGACGGCACTATGGTCATTGGCGACGGCAGTGCCCGTCTGCAATGACTGATTTTCTTGTAGTGAATTTTGATTATAAGAAAAATATAGTGGATCAATGCATATACTTGAAGGTCAGTGGGAGTAAATTTGTTATTCTTATTTTGTATGTTGATAATATACTACTTACAAGTAATAACTTAAACATGTTGCATGAGACCAAACATTTTCTTTCTAAAAAAATTTATACGAAGGATCTCGCTCAAGCCTCTTATGTTATAGGTATTGAAATTCATCGAGATAGGTCTCGCGGGATATTAGGATTGTCCCAAAGAGCTTATATTGACAAAGTTATTAACAAATACAACATGCAAAATTGCTTCCTGACTGTCGCCCCTGTTGTTAAGGGTGACAAATTTGGCTCATATCAATGTCCTAAGAATAAACTTGAACATGATCAAATTAATCTTATACCCTATGCTTCTGTGGTTGGGAATCTATGTACGCTCGAGTTTGTACACGTCCAGATATAGCGTATATATGTAACTGGCATGCTTGGACGTTACCAGTCAAACCTAGGTTTGGATCATTGGAAAACAGCCAAAAAGGTTTTACGTTACTTACAAGGTACTAAGGATTTTATGCTTACATTCAAAAAAACAGATAATCTTAAAATTGTTTGTTATTCTAATTCTGATTTTTCTAAGTGTAAATGAAAGTAATATGCATACAAGCCAATCATGTTTGATGATAAAGCATATACTTTGTAACAATCTTATTCATTTATTAATAAAAAGTATTAATTTATTAAAGGCTTTTAATTATCTACATGATGCTGTTTTATAATATGTGATAAACCCATAGTTTTAAGCAATGCTTTTAGAATAATGATGATGATCATTCTAATGAGATATAAATTCTTAGAAATCTTAAAACTAAAATAGTTCCCAATCGTTGGATTACTAAATTAGGGATTAGTAAATCCGGATAGATTGAGTACATACGTTAACTTTCTTTCATTGGATGAGGATGATTGATCTCATGATCATTTGTGTGGAGACACTAAAGCAAGTATGTAGGTGCTTATTAGAGAATAAGTTCATTTGAGCGTGGCTCGCTAAGGAATACCTAATGGAGTTTTACTTGTCTCATCAATAGGAATTCTCAGTAGTGATAGTAAGTACATGTGAGACCCAGATTTTATCAATAAAGATTTAAATTTTGTCGAAATAATTTTTAATATTATGGTGTGAATTTGAGATAATATTATAGTTGTGGGTAGTATTTATAAATTTTACAAAGTATGCAAGTGGTTATATTATATTCGATTGGTCTGGGAATATTCGGTTTAGCGAGGAATATTCGTACAACTACTCAATCATTGGTGGACCCTACAATGTAATTATTGTTTGATTGAGAAAATGACAAAAATATTTTATTGAAATAACGGCGGAAGTTTTACTATTGATCTTTGTTGAACTACTCGGTAGTAAAGGTACGATGTACGTGTGGTTGCATAGTAGCTACCGGTATTGATTATTGATGCTTATGTGAGAAGTCACCAGTTTGATTCCATTATTGTTTATTAATAATATGAATTATTATAGCGATAATGACGCTTTTTTTTTATTCAGTATTATTAACGTAATAAAATGTAAAACATCTTTTATATAAAATGAATACTTTATTAAAGTTATTCTATAAATAGAATATATTATATTTTATTATGCATAGTGTTGCATAGTGTTTTGCATAGTGTTGCATAGTGTTTGTATAGTAAAATATTTTTATATAAATAGAATATATTATATTTTATTTAAAAGATTTTGCTTTAAATAT
This sequence comes from Panax quinquefolius, assembly GCA_020205615.1. NCBI lineage: Eukaryota > Viridiplantae > Streptophyta > Magnoliopsida > Apiales > Araliaceae > Panax > Panax quinquefolius. Next base: position 74,908,730 of record CM035174.1, read on the forward strand.
GGACCGTCAGATTAAAGTAAATCAATCTAGGCCGCTCATGGATTAATTACTATGCATTCTATTTTCCTATAAATGAAGCTCATTCCTTCATTATTTTCTTACGAATTCACTTTGAAACTAGAGAGAGAAATTATAGAGAGAAGCTATAGAGAGAAAATCTATAGAGAAAAGAAGAAAGAGTATTACGGTACTTCACTACTTTGATATCCAAAGTGTCTTTTCTTGTAAGGGATATTATTTGTTGTACCGTAAGGGTTTTATTCTTTCTTATTCATGAAGAGAACTTCATTATTCCATTCATTATTATTACGTTGAATAACTTTGTAAAAGTGGCATACCCTATACATAACCTTTGTATCACGCCATACATACCCTATACTTGGTGAAATCCTTATATTATTCCATTCTTATTTATTCATTGGAATAACTCAGATACGCTGAATCCCCTATACTTGGTGATCTTCTTCATTATTCCATTCTTTATTATTACATTTGGAATATCACATGCATGTGTTTTACACCGGACCTGGTTCCATTGTTTATTATTCCGCATTTATTATTCTGTTGGAATATCCTGTCTGTGTGTTTTACACCGGACCTGGTTCCATTGTTTATTATTCAACATTTATTATTCTGTTGGATCATCCTGTCGGTGTGAATTTCACCTGACCTGGTTCCGTTATTATTATTCTATTGGAATAACCTGTCTATGCGAAGTACCGCATGCATGGTGATTTCTTTTGTTATTCCATTCTTTATTATACCCAGTTGGTTAAAACTTTGACTTCTATACTCCATGAAATTAGTAGAATATCCTTGATATTTGCGTTTCATTCAGTATCTTTTCATGAAAATATTCTTCTGATCATTATTGAATTTTACTCTACAAAACAGTATCATATTGACAATTTGGACGTTAATAATTCCTGGATTAAATAATTCTTGAACTTGTTTTATTGAATTATTATGTCATTGTCATCATCCTCATGTTATATTATGTTATCTTTGGCTTACGTGCATAGATGAACTTAGTATGATTATGACCAAGGATCATTCGGTATAATCATGACTTGATATAAATGATGTGACAAAAAGTCCTCGATGGCTGTAATGCAAATGATGGATAGTTTTTGGTATGATTATGACCGGGGGTGATTCGGTATAGTCATGACCATTGATAATTGATGAAAATCCTTGACCGTGGTACGAGGATGATTAGATATTGTGGTTTATTCATTAAACCGAGTCTTAGTGATAAAATTGATGAAAACCTTTTAAACCCTAAAAGATAGTAGACTTTATTTTCTACTTGACTTTTTAATGGATTGCATATTCATTGCAGCTTAAACCGGTTGTCTATTGTATTTTATCGGTTTAACATTGTTGAAGACTATTGATAATTTATTACGCATTATCTTAGACATAATATTTCTTCTTGGGCTAGTTGAGCTCACCCTTTCTTTCACCGTTTCTCTTGTGAAATGAGAATATAGCCGGGACGAGTTGGGGAAACGAGTGATGGTCCTGAAGATAGCATTAGTAGTCCTCACTATTCGTGAAATAGTGTGATAATAATTGTAATGAGGACTCCTTGAGTATGGATATTGTCTAAATGACAATATTCTATTAGAACTCTCGCTTTATGTATTGTCGTATGTTACACTGACGGATGTATAATTAAGTTTGTATTTGAATTTATGTACCATGTAAGTGGCGACCCAAGATGGGTGACGATACCTAATTTTGGGGGCGTCACGGTTGGTATCGAGCTTAGGATATGATCCCCCGGCCGAGATGTGAGATAAGAACTTGGAGGGAGAGACGGGAATTCCTTCGCTAGTATGACCTACCCTAAATTTATTTGGTATTTAATTGGTCGGTCGAGTATAGGATAATATGTGATATATTAATAATTAACCCTTGTTTTGTGATAGTGTTTGAGAATGACATCCGAAAATGCTTTGAGATAAGCAATGAAGCACATGAGAGTGTTGATTCAAATTTCAAACAAAAGGTAACGACCAACAACACGATAATAATCATCTTTGGTGGCAACGGCTATCGAAACAATGATAACCATCGTGGGGAAATTATCATGCTAAGAATGGTAACCACTTGGTGGTAATCATGGCAAAGATAATAGAAGTGGAAATTGCAAGAAGAGAAGGTCATTTAGCTCAATTTTGTTGTGCACCAAAGTCAAGTCTAGCTGGGACGGTGGCACCAAAGGTGGATATGGACAAAACAAAGTCGTTGGTTTTAGGAAGTGCATTTTTCATGACTTCTCAAAAGCGAGTAAACCGAACGGTTTAGCACGGTTAGTTAATTATAAATTGCGAAGTCTATACCTTATAAGATACCGGCTTCTACCCATTATTTTATCTCTCTTGCTTGTGTTCAACGCTTAAATTTGACTCTAGAGAAGTTAGACTTTGACTTATTGGTTGAAACTTCGTTAGTAGGAGCCTTACGTTCACCGCTTACTATTTTTAAATCTTGTTTGATTCAAATAAACACTTTCACGTTACCTGTCGATCTTATCTTTTTGAAAATACTTGCCTTTGATGTGATTTTAAGAATCAATTGGTTAACTACTCATCATGCTTTTCGTAAGGTTGTTAGCTTTTATATTCATAACCAACTTGTTGTGCGAATTCAAGTAACCAAACTACTAAAGTCAATTATTGTCATATCAAGCCATAAGTAAAGAGCCCCGATCCTTTCGTTGTTGACTTCCTTGTGTGGAATGCACCGAAGCCAGACTTTCTGTAGGCGACGTCGTGAATGAAGATGGCAAGTTTATAGGTATCATTGTGAGGTGCTATCTAGGTTAAGGGATAGAAGTCACAGTTGGTATCAATGTGATGTACTATCCAAGTCTTGGATGAGAGTCACAGTTTTGAATGATATTTCTATTATTAATAAATTTCCTGGCGTATTCTTGAAGACTTCTTAGCCTACTTAGAGCGTGAAATCGAATTTTGTATTGACCCCAAAGATAAAACCCATTTCTTAAACCTCAAATATTTCTTCAACTAAAATGAACAGATTTACGGGTTTATAATAAAAGTCATAATAAAAGCATTGGACTAATGAAAATCATGGGTATACGTAGTATTAGTAAGTGTTATGATGAGTTATGTTGGTTATTATGTGAAAACATGAAAGTTTCTTAGAAATCACAAAGAGTTGAAAATCGATTTTGGTGAAAACGTAACAAGAAATTCAATTGACCATATCTCCTATTATATTTTGAATTTTTGAGTGTGGTCAAGTCCTAGAGTTAGATCTATGAGTTACCTAACTAATCCAAGTGGAATTACTGGAAAAGGTGTTGTAGATTTTTGTGTGGACTGATTTTAGCAAAGGAGTGCAAAGCTGCAAAAACCAAAAAAAAAGTTGCTGCCATGATTTTAGAGGGCTGTTTTGGCAACTTAAATTATGAGAAAAATTCTGGCCTTTTGGGACATGAAGGTATATGGTATAAAGTACCTCCTGTCCAAAAATGAGCTCATTCTCGACTTAAAATGAGCAAGTTATGACTATTTCAATATTTAGGTTTTTCCGATTTAAAACGCTATAACCGAGTTCTATAACTCCGATGACCATGAAATTTAAACTGGAAGCTCACGTTAACATGTGTAAGGTCCTGCCAAGATTTGGGAATTTTGGAGTTAAACTTGAGGTAGCTAATTTCTTAAGGAATTAATTAGAAATTGATTTTGAAAAATAGTAAATGAATTTTAAAAATTCGAGAAAAATATATTTTCATTATGGGACTATATTATGCTAAATCCCAGAAAAGAAATATTTTTGGGACTGATTTGGTATTTTTCATGAAAATTGTTTAGTTACTTAACATAGGAGTTAAATATGTTTTGTGAAGTAACAAAGTTGAAAATAGGATTTTATGGCTGAGAATCCTATATAGAGTATATGCATATTTTTTTTTAATGAGGATTTGATAATTGGTGATGATATCTTATGAGTATGACATTTTGAATGATTAAATGCATTATATGGTAAAGCGTAAACAATTGAAATAAATTGTTTATAAATTTAAGAAGTGATTAAAATATTGTTATAATATTAATGATATTAGATTATAAGATTATTAAGTGATTGATAACATGGGGATATTCTTGAATCCTGGATAAATTATATTATAAATGTTTAATATTTATCCTTTATCTCATTTGATTGATTCTTTATATCATTGACAAGATCCTCATGCTTATATTATGTTGAAAGTCATCTGTGGCTCACGTGCATAGATGGACTTGGTATGATTATGACCAGGGATTATTCGGTATAATCATGACCGTAATTGAAAACACGATTATCTTTGGCACGTAATGCATGGATAATTTGTGGTCGTGATACTAATGAATACACGATTATCTTTGGCACGTAGTGCGTGGATAATTTGTGGTCGTGATACTAATGAATACACGATTATCTTTGGCACGTAGTGCATGGATAATTTGTGGTCGTGATACTAATGAATACACGATTATCTTTGGCACGTAGTGCGTGGATAATTTGTGGTCGTGATACTAATGAATACACGATTATCTTTGCACGTAGTGCATGGATAATTTGTGGTCGTGATACTAATGAATACACGATTATCTTTGGCGCGAGCAAAGCATGGATAATTTGTGGTCGTGATACTAATGAATACACGATTATCTTTGGCGTAGTGCATGGATAATTTGTGGTCGTGATACTAATGAATACACGATTATCTTTGGTAGTAGTGTATGGATAATTCGTGGTCGTGATACTAATGAATATCCTCGGCACCGTAATGCGGGATGATTCGATGATATGGATTAATTATTGAAATGAGTCTCAAAGAATGAAATATTAATTCATGGATGTGGTAAAAGTCATCTTTGGTCAGTAGTGCATTGATAGACTTGGTATGATTATGACCACGGATTATTCTAAGATAATCATGACCAGTATTGAAAATAATGAATATCCTTGGCCAAGAAGTGCATGGATAATTCGTGGTCGTGATACTATTAAAGTCGCGTCTCAAAGATTATTGGTTTTACAGCTTGTATATCTTTAAATTTGTAGTGCAAAGATGAATTGTTAATAAATATCTTTGGCATGTAGTGCAAAGATGAATTATTAATGAATATCTTTGGCCGGATTGCAAAGATGAATTTAATGTTTTCAACGATAAAGGTATTCAAGGTATCCTCGCCTCTTTATCATACCAGGTACGTACCCTAATTTCGAGGGCAAAATTCCATAAGGAGGGGAGATTGTGAGACCCCAGATTTTATCAATAAAGATTTAAATTTTGTTGAAATAATTTTTAATATTATGATGTGAATTTGAGATAATATTATAGTTGTGGGTAGTATTTATAAATTTTGCAAAGTATGCAAGTGGTTTATATTATATTCGATTGGTCTGGGAATATTAGGTTTAGCGGGAATATTCGCATAACTACTCAATCATTGGTGGACCTAATAATGTAATTATTGTTTGGATTGAGAAAACGACAAAAATATTTTATTGAAATAACGGCGGAAGTTTTACCGCTTGATCTTGTTGAACTACTCGGTAGTAAAAGTACAAAGAATACGTGTGGTTGCATAGTAGCAGACACCAGTATTGATTATCGATGCTTATGTGAGAAGTCACTCACTTTGATTCTATTATTGTTTATTAATAATATGAATTATTATAATGATAATGACGCTTTTGTTTTATTCGTATTATTAACGTAATAAAATGTAAAACATCTTTTATATAAAACATAATACTTTATTAAAGTTATTCTATAAATAGAATATATTATATTTTATTATGCATAGTATTTTGCATAGTGTTGCATAGTGTTTGTATAGTAAAATGTTTTTATATAAATAGAATATATTATATTTTATTTAAAAGATTTTGCTTTAAATATGGATCACGATTAAAGTAAATCAATCTGGGCCGCTCATAGATTAATTACTATGCATTCTATTTTCCTATAAATAGAAGCTCATTCTTTCATTATTTTCTTACGAATTCAATTTGAAACTCTAGAGAGAAAATTATAGAGAGAAGCTATAGAGAGAAAATCTATAGAGAGAAAGAAGAAGAGTATTTCGGTACTTCACTACTTTGATATCCAAAGGTCTTTTACTAAGGGATATTATTTGTTGTACTTAAGTAAAGTGTTATTCTTTCTTATTCATGAAGAGAACTTATGTTATTCCATTCATTATTATTCTATTGGAATAACTCCTGTAAAAGTGGCATACCCTATACATTACCTCGTATCATGGCATACCCTATACTTGGTGAAATCCTTATATTATTCCATTCTTATTTATTCTGCTGAATAACTTTGTATACGCCGAATCCCTATACTTGGTGATCTTCTTCTCGTTATTCCATTCTTTATTATTCATTGGAATACCCCATCTGTGTGTTTTACACCTAATTCTGGTTCCATTGTTTATTATTCCGCATTTATTATTCATTTGGAATATCCTGTTCATGTGTTTTACACCTTTAACCGGTTCCATTGTTTATTATTCAAAGATTTATTATTCTGTTGGATCATCACGCTTGCATTGTGAATTTCACCCCGACTCGTTCCGTTATTATTATTCTATTGAATAACTCGTCTCATGCTAAGTACCGCATGCATGGTGATTTCTTTTGTTATTCCATTCTTTATTATACCCAAATTGGTTAAAACTTTGACTTCTATACTCCATGAAATTAGTAGAATATCCTTGATATTTGTGTTTCATTCAGTATCTTTTCATGGAAATATTCTTCTGATCATTCTTGAATTTTACTCTACAAAACAGTATCATGTTGACAATTTGGACGTTAATAATTCCTGGATTAAATAATTCTTGAACTTGTTTTATTGAATTATTATGTCATTGTCATCATCCTTGTGACGACCCCAAAATAGGTCCATTCCATCCAACCCATTCTGAGTCGCCAAATACATGGTACAGAAAACAACTACAACTTTATTACAACAATTGTCGTGCAAAATACAACAACACATATCTCAGTAAGTTTGGATACAAATATATACCAACAGTAAGACGTCACAATAACACCTTACATAAAGGTATAGTCAAAAACCTGTTTTAGAAATTAGAATCTTTGGGAAGTGCTCAAGGAAACCTTCATACATGGGAGGCCATGCTTTTAGGTTATGGTAGATATCATATGGCCACGTAATTATCCTTGGTTGATCTAATAGACCCCAAAAAAAAACGAAAGATTACTATCATATTCTTCCCAATGGTGAGTCTTCTCTTGACATATCATTATCTCCACTGTCTCTAATTGGGTATTATACTCCAAACAAACACCAAGATTATATAGGTAGTGCTTGTAAATATACTCAGCAAGTGGATGAGCACAACCATGCCTTATGATAACACGAGTTTGTATGTCATTAGACATCTTGTATGATAGTGACAAAACACCTTTCCAAAGTTGGGTTCGCCTCACCCTCAACATCTATAGACCACCATTCTATTCTTCCCTCGCTATCCCCCGCTCGACTCAGCTACACTTTTATTACCTGAAAGGAATTATGAAACAAAAGGTGAGCACAACTAGCTCAAGAAAGAATATTATGACTAAAGATAAATAAATTATCAATAGTCTTCATCAAGAATAAATCGTAGATTTAGAACATATGGTAGATGATAAAACTTTTCAACCATAGTTGCAATGAATGAGCAATCCATTAGAAGAGTCAAATAGACCATAAAATCTATTATCTTCTCCACATTAAAAGTCCACCAACAATATTTTATCCTCAGAACATCAATCAACAGCCCTTTCCACAATCATATGAATAACTCATAATCATAATTGTGATTCTAAATTCCTCTTCTCATCCATGACGAAGATAATTTTCATCACACGCCTTTACCGAAACATCAAATATCATGGTTATACCAAATCACAGCCTCTGCTCATAATCATACTAATAAATTCATCTTTGCACCACGGGCCAAAGATATTCATCAACAGCTCATCTTTACACTACAAAGCTAAAGATATTCAACAACAGTCATCTTTGCATTACGAGCCAAAGATATTCATCAATAATTCATCTTTGCACTACAAAGCAAAAGATATTCAACAACATGTCATCTTTGCATTCTGAGCAAAAAGATATTCATCAATAATTCATCTTTGCACTACAAAGCTAAGATATTCATCAACAAGTCATCTTTGCACTACGAGCCAAAGATATTCATATATCAAAGAAATACATAATCATTTCGTGGTTATATAACAATAATTATAACCATGTTGATCAATTCACCTTGCACTTAAGCTAAAAATATTCAATTGTAAATTCAATGGTCATGATCATACCAATCAACAATTCAACTTTTGCACTCATCGCCAAAGAGAACCTATGGTCACGATCATACCAATAATCTACTCATTTTTACACTCAAGTCAAAGAGAAATATCATCATTAGGGTTATAAGAATGTTATATAAAACAATATAATCAAAACATGGTTTTAATTTCAAGAGTAAGATTCATAAATCAACGATAATTTGGTCGAGAAGAAACCAATTTGTCGTGAATAGTACCCGTATTCATACATAGTACCAGAGTATCGCGCATAAGAACCTCGACACGAAAAGATAAAGTTTCATAATAAAATTCATATCCATATTTATAACACCTTAATCCAAATGTTATAAATCACTTAGAAATCTCATAATCTAATATTATTAATATTATAATAATATTTTAATCATTTCTTAAACTTATAAACAATTTAATTAAATTGTTTACACTTTACTAATTAATGCATTTAATCATCATAAAATGCCAAACTCATAAGATTTCATCACCAATAACCAAAACCCTCATAAAAAAATCTGCATATACCTCATATATGATTCTCAAGCCATAAAATCATATTTTCCAATTTTCTTACTTCACATAACATACTTAATTCATTTACTCATAACTAGAATATTTTCATGAAAAATACCAAATCAGTTCCAAAATATTTCTTTTCTGGGATTTAGCATAACATAGTCCCATATTGAACATATATTTTTCTCTAAATTTTAAAAATTCATTTACTATTTTTCAAATGGCCAAAACCACCGAATATTTAAACATTTATCATAAATTATACTTTTATCCAAAACTTCTGAAATTTACACGGTATACTGATATTATATAGATGTACTCCCAATAAAATTTCATCAATTTTGGACTTAATCACAAGGAGTTATAAATAGTTACTTTTAAAATAGTCTTTTCTCATAAAATCCATAACTCCTAATCTATACATCCAAAAATCGCCATTTTGGACACACTCTACAAAACTCATCAAAATATCATTTCAAATTTTCTAGAATTTTGAAGGTCCGAAAAAATACAAAACTGAAAAACATAATCACCCTTAAAATCCCTTTACTATCCCTTACCTCAAAAGAAAGCGAAGATTGGAATGTTTGATATAACGTATTTGAATCTAACTTGCACCGTATAGCAATACTCAAAGTATACTCAAAATACTCACAAGAATACGCTCGATAATATAGAGAGAAAAACTTGATTTACGGTGTGATTTTCAATTCTAACCTAAGCACCCTATTTATAGAAATTGTTTAGAACACCAAAAATGTAAAATTGAATATAATAATAATATTATTATCAAATTTCAAGCCCACCTCTAGACATTTGAAATCAGCTGATTTTGCACATGTTTAATGAGGCCACAAAATATAAAAAACGTTTTTATTAATAAAAATAAATAAAACTTCCAAAAATCAATTATTTCGGAACTTCGGAACTTCAATAATTCATAATAAATAGCCCTTTTATCAAAAAATTCGAATCTCATGAGTTTTTATAGGAAATTCAATTCTCTACAACTTTGCAGAAGAAAGTTTTTTCAAATTCCAAACAGAAATTGACCGAAATCCACAAACGGGCGATTTTACAGGCTATAATCAAATTTCGGTCAAGAAATGGGGTCCACCGACACACAAAACATGTGTTAATCATTTAATGCCACAAAATACTCTTCCTCCTCATATACTCACATATTCCACATTCACCGTAAAAATATCACCATTATTATATTATTAAAATAATATATTTAAATGAATTATTTTATCGTAAAAAAGATAAAATATTAATTTTCAACAATTGTCACTTTAAAAATTTTCTCCATCTATATCCACATAAAATGAATATTTTCCTTATCATATTAATCAATAATTAATTATTCACAAATAATATTACGAAATCACATTATTGACAACCAGCAGCCTCCTCAGGGAAGAGGGGCTTTCGAATAAGAATTTCTCCTTCTTGGCGCAATTAGGTGACCAAACCTCTCCTTAGATGTAACTTTCTAGACATTGCCAATAATGTTATCTAATAATATTATTCAGATAATATGAATTATTGTCTCGATAATGGAAAATATTGTCGTGACAATTATTGAAACAACAATAATATAAAATATCAACGTAGCAATTATCAATCAATAAAATAAAATATTGAATAAAGAATTACTGTAACAATTATTGAGTAATGCCTTCTTACGAAAAAAAAATTATCATGCTTCATGAATAGTACTCGTGAATAGTAACTTCGTGAATAGTAACTCATGAATAAGAACTCGTGAATAGTAACTCATGAATAGTAACTCATGAATAGTAATAAAAAAAAAATTGAATACTTTTATTTCATTAAATTCGGGGTCTTACAATCCTCATGTTATATTATGTTATCTTTGGCTTACGTGCATAGATGAACTTAGTATGATTATGACCAGGGATCATTCGGTATAATCATGGCTTGATATAAATGATGTGACAAAAGTCCTCGATGGCACATGAATGCGTTGATGGATAGTTTTGGTATGATTATGACCAGGGGTGATTCGGTATAGTCATGACCATTGATAATTGATGAAAATCCTTGACCGTGGTACAGGGATGATTAGATATTGTGGTTTATTCATTAAACTGAGTCTTAGTGATAAAAATTGATGAAAACCTTTGAAAACCTAAAATAGTAGACTTTATTTTCTACTGACTCTTTTAATGGATTACATATTCATCTACCGCAGATTAAACTGGTTGTCTATTGTATTTTATCGGTTTAACATTGTTGAAGACTATTGATAATTTATTCGCATTATCTTAGTCATAATATTTCTTCTTGGGCTAGTTGAGCTCACCCTTTCTTTCACTTTTTCTCTTGGAAATGAGAATATAGGCGGGACGAGTTGGGGAAGCGAGTGATGGTCTGAAGATAGCATTAGTAGTCCTCACTATTCTATGAAATAGTGTGATAATAATTGTAATGAGGACTCCTTGAGTATGGATATTGTCTAAATGACAATATTCCTATTAGAACTCTCAGTTTATGTATTATCGTATGTTATTCTACGACGGATGTATAATTAAGTTTGTATTTGAATTTATGTACCATGTAAGTGGCGACCCAAGATGGGTGGCGATATACCTAATTTTGGGGCGTCACAAGACAAGTGATCCTTGGACTTGAGATCATCATAGTATCTTGTGTATGATGAGTTATACTTTGACTTATTTCTTAAGACCCTTAGGGTATATCAAAGGGTATGCTTGGGTATAATAAGTTGTACATGGAGATAATGTATGATCAATAAAGAATCTACCACTTCTATTAAAAGAAGAGAAATGTCCTATGTGATTCGATAAATGACAACCCAAAGAGTCCTTGGCAATGCGAATGAAATTAGAAAGGAGTTTCTAATTTGCATTATTTGGAGTTGTGCATTTAAGAGTCGAAATACATATAATTAAATAAAATAAGACTTGACAATGAATTCCATGTCTTATATTTAATTGGGACATTGTATGGTGGAAGGATTGAATTGTCGGTAACTATTTACTCAAAGGTTCTTTTATGATTAATGTTGAAATCTATATTATCTGAAAAGTCGTTGATCGCTAGGGAGGCTTATCCTTATTGTAGAATAAATATTATTTATTTAAATAAATTAATTCTAATTTATTTATTTAAATAAGATTAGAATTGTTCTAATTGATTTATTCACAACCGGTTTAATATGGAGAACCTAAAGGGTCACACCATAAAAGGAAGAATAATTATTTAAGAAGTTAATGTCATAATCGTAATAATATATTTAAGTATATTTAATTTAATCTATGGTGATAGAATAAATTAAATAGCTTAATATTATTATTTAATATTTTAGAAATATTAAATATAAATTAATAAGAGGAGTCTTATTAATATTATTACAATTATTATTATTTTAATTTCTAAAAGAGTTTAGGAATTAATTTAATATAAGTACTCTCATTTATTCCTAATTGGATTAGGAAGGAAAATTAGTTAAAGGAGTTTAATTAATTATCCCTAATAAGATTAGGGAGCTTAATTAATTAAAAGAATTTAATTAATTAAATAAAACTCAATTCCTTAATTGTTAAGGTGGGTTGCCCACATCTATAAATAAGAGGAGTCTTATTATGGGTGTGGGGGTTGTTGACTTTTACAACATACGTAATAATTACAATTGGTTGGAGAGTACGCCTTTTCTATAGAGATAGAAAAACTAGGGTTTAGCCAACCACCCATCTTCTTGAATCTTTTTCTTCCTTGGTGGATCACCTCTAGAGGCCAAACACTTGGGTGGCTAACGTTGATCAAAGGAAGGAACCAAACCCGGTGGATTCAAGTTGAACGCGAAAAGGATTGGAGGTGAACTTGTACCTGAGGAAGCTCGGATCTTCAAGGGTATGTTTGTTCTTCGTATCTTTTCGTTTAATTAATAATTGTGCATAAAGGGTGATCCGGGTATATGGTTTGTAAAAATTTTAAACTCTGATTTTTACACGTTTCCGCACTTTTTATGCAATTTGATTGCACACATGAATATTACAAACCTAACAGTGGCATCAGAGCCAAACCTTTATGCAAATTATTAATTGTTCTAATTTGATATGTATATTGATATGTGTTTAGAATAATTTAATTGGGCATAATTTTATTGTATAAAATTTTAAAAAAAAAAGAAAAAAAAAAGAAAAGGTCCGTTTTTTTTTTTGAAAAGTTCAAGTGATACATGTGATTTTTTTTAAGTATCTGTCTTGAATCTCAAGTATTGAAGTCCGTGTTTTTTTTTTTTAAAGTTCAAGTGATACACATGATTTTTTTTAAGTGTTGTACGGTTTACATGTATATATATATATATATATATATATATATATATATATATATATATATATATTAAAAACCCACTAGCAATTCTTTTTCCTGATTCATGAGATTCTGCAGCACGGAAATCAAGGGAGCATTCATGTATAATGTAACAGGATTGGTATAATATATATATAGTATATATAAATAACCGATAATATTTATATATTATATATAAAACATTCGGATATATATATATATATATTATAATATTCGGTTATTATTATTATATATATATATTTTCATTTATTTTATAATTAAAATAAAAGTTTATTTTAATTTTAAAATAAAAGATTTATTTTAATATTAAAATAAAAGAGTTTATTTTAATTTTAAAATTAAATTTCATGCTAACTAATTAGAGTTGGAATTGGATTCCATGATAACATGATAACTAATTGGAGTTATAATTGGATTCAATGTTTCCTTAAATAAAGAGTTTATTTAGATATGAAATAAGATTTCATATTATTCAAAATAAAAGAGTTTATTTGTGAATAGGAAAGAGAATCCATGTTTCCTTAAATAAAGGAGTTTATTTAAATATGAAATAAGATTTCATATTATTCAAAATAAAGGAGTTTATTTGTGAATATGAAAAAGAATTAAGTGTTTCCTTTAATAATTTTTTTTTTACATGGAATTGGATTCAATAATTAATTAAAATAAAGGAGTTTATTTTGATTAAAGATTTTGATTAAAATAAAATAGTTTATTTTATTCAAAATTGGATAAATTAAAATAAAATAGTTTTATTTTGATTTAAATTTGGATTTAAATAAAGGAGTTTATTTTTATTCAAAAATAGATTTTATACTAACTAAATTTGCCCATTAAATGATATCAATATATATATTAAATGTTTATTATTCATATGATGAATGTGATTTATTGATGCATATGATGATGTGTATGATAATAAATGGGATTGATTATGGACTATTGACCAATGTGATTGGATTTTATTTTAGTTGGATGCATGAATGTATGGGTTTTATTAAATGGGGTCTGCGTACCTCGTCTTCTCTAATTTTTTCTTAATATAAATTCTATCTCCCTCCTATGTACTTCCCCTTGACTGCTAATCAAGGTTTCTATTTATTTTAAATAGTTTTGTAATAGGAATAGTTAGAATTAATTTTGAAGAATTGGAGATCAAGGAACAAGGAGCGCTTGAAGACCCGTTTATAATGGAGCCCGGGTTTAAATGTAATAGTTATATTTAAATATTATTTCTTGCACCCCTAGGGTTTGACCTTTTGGTTCACTTGGTGGCTCTAGTGAACCAAACTAGAATAAAAGTTCATAATCAATCCGAGTAGAATATAGTATTCTATATGTGCATGCTTATACTATATATATTATATATTATGCAAACATGCTTGGCATGTTCATTAATATAATGGCGTATTTTATATATATATGTGCATGCGCGCTAAACAAAGATGAGACAAATTAATAACAAACCCCTCAATTTTTATATTAAGTCCTAAGCGTTCAAAGATATTTGGAATATCGAACGTCGCCTTCTAGCATGATAAAATTAATAGAGTATTAAATATTTAATATGAGTTTGTTGTGTCACCACAAGGCAAGTATTAAGTATTTAAGATGTTAATTTATCACATTTGATGCTTATAAAGAAAATTGAACAATATTGTTTTGTTGTGTCACCACAAGGATGATATTTTTCTTTTTTGAATATATGGAGTGCTAGGTCGGACTTAACTTGGATAATTTTGATTCGGATGTGCCACCACTTGATCAAAATAATCTAAGAGGCAAAAGAAAAGGAGTTGCATAGTAGATGTAATTGACAAAAGTTGTCTACCTATTTATTTATATATAGTTTGTTGTGTCACCATAAGGCTATATACATTTGAAATGGGATCCTTATTCTCACTAGCAAATCTTTAATTAGATTTTGCCGAACTATATAAGTGAGGGTAATATAGTTTGAAGAAAATAGTTGGAGATACCAATTTAAAACAAGACCTAATTTATTTTGGTAATTAATAAAAGAATGTATGTTAAAATGTTGTTAATTACAAATTCATTTACAGAATTTTACAATGTCTAAAATTACTATCACTGCGAAGCATATTAGATGCTAAATTAACCAAACCGTATTAAACGGATATGTTAAGGAATTTGAGAATAGTTCTCATAGCTGAAAAGCTATCTTATGTCCTTAATACGCCTATCCCTGCAATGGTTGCAGACAATGCCTCTGAGGAAGACATTGCTACTTTTAGAAAGTGGCAAGATGATGCACAGTTGGCTCAATGCATCATGCTCGCATCTATGAGTAACGAGCTTCAGCGTCAGCATGAAACTATGGATGCTCTTACTATATTCCTGCACATCAAGTAGTTGATGGCGAGGAAAGTAAGACTGATAGATATCAGATATCTAAAGAGCTCTTCCGATCTAGAATGACCGAAGGCACTACAGTACAGACACATGTCCTAATGATAATCAATTTGATTGATCAATTAGGACAACTGGTTTTGTCATGGATGGAGAGTTGAGCCAAGATTTGATCTTGCACTCACTCGCGGACTCCCTTCACAATTGTTGTGAATTTTTCATATAAACAAGCTAGATATCAGCTTCGTTGATTTGCTTCACATGTTGAAAAATGTTGAGAGTCACTTTCCAACCAAGAAAGACCGAGTCTTACTGGTAGGGGCCAAAGGATCTTCTGAAAAGAAGAACGATTCGAAGAAGGTATAAATAGAAAGGGCAAAAACAAAGGATAATAAGAACAAAACTGATACGGATAGCAAAGGAGTTTGCTTCCTTCGCTATAAGCTCGACATTTGGAAAGAAACTGCAAGAAGCATCTTGCAGAGGCTAACCAAAGAAGCTTAGTGAAGTTTTGGTTACAAAAACAAATTTGTTCATAATTTAAAATAATTTTTTCTTTAAGTCAAGGTTCTACTTGGGTATTGGATACCAACTTTGGTTATCATAAATATAGATTTATGAAAGGACCAAACAGAAGTAGAAAGCTAAACAAATATAAGTAATCCTATGTGCGGGAAATGTAACAAAGGTTGCTACATTAGCCATAGAAACTTATAGTTTAGCAATGCCTATGGGAAAATCTATTAAGTCAATAAGTTATTATTGTATTTTAGTTCTTATTAGAAATATTATTTCTATTTTGTTGTTGGACAATAAAATTTTTGGTATTATAATTAAGAACAATTGTTGTTCTATTTATAATAATAATGTTTTGTATAGAACTAGAATATTACTTAATGGATTTTGTATACTTGACTTACGTGAAAAATATATTTTGCAAATTGAACAAACTAGTATAAGAAAAGGAGATGATCATTCAAAGAGTTGAATGTGTGTATTTGCTGAAATACAAGTGTGAATTATTTGAAAGGTTCAAAGAATTCAAAAGTGAAACAAATTGGCAAAGTATATAGAGAAAGGAATAAATACTTGAGCAATAAGTTTCTAGATAATCTCAAATGGTTTTCTCATAATGGACGCCTCCTGATACGTAATAATTGATTGATGTATCTGAAAGGAAAAATCGTACCTTGTTGGATATGGTACGGTCCATAATTATTTTACCGACATTCCAGTATTCTTCTAGGGTCATGTCCTAGAAATGGCTGTATATCTACGGAAAAGGTAACCTCAAAATCCACCCCAGACTCCATAAAAGTTATGGATGGGGAGGATTCCTAATCTTAAGTATGTTAAGTTAAGGGGTTGTCCAACTTATGTGAAAATGTTTCAAAGGATAAGCTTGGGACAAGATTTGACAAGTACAGATTTGTGGGGCATCCTAAAGTAAGTTTAGGGTAAATGTTCTATAATCCTACTTAGCAAAAGGTGTTTATTATGAAAACACGCTTCCTTCTAAGATAAAGGTGTTTATCATTGAAGGGGCTAGTGGGAGGATAATAGATCTTGAAGAGTTTAAGAACCACAAAACACTATAAATCAAATAAGAGGAACACAGTAGATAGACCTATTATACCACAACCTGAATCGTAATTACGAATAGTACCAAGATACACGGGAGGTATGGATTCATCATAGATGATGATGATGAGGTACACATCATAGAAGATGATGATCCATTACATACGATGAGGTAAGTGTTGTAGACACTCGTGAGAGAAATGGATTGAAGCAAGTTTCTCAAATATGGAACATTCGTTTTGATGAGGCAATCAAAAGAGTTTGATTTTATCAAAAAATTAGAATGAACCTAGTGTGTACAAGAAGGTCAGTGGGAGCATCGTGACATTCCTAGTACTATATGTTGATATACTACGGATAAGGAATGACATACCAATACTACAATCTGTAAAGATAAAGTTGTCTAAACATTCCTCCATGAATGATTTGGAAGAGTATCTTAATTGGGGATATAAATCTATATAAATAGATTTAAGAGGATGCTCGACTTAACCCAAGGAACGTATATTCATTTGATGCTAAAGTCGTTAAGCATGGCAAACTCCAAGAAATGTCTCATGTCGATGAGCTATGGAGTGTATCTCTCTTAATAGTCCCCACAGACTCCTGAAAGGAGAGGTCGCATGAGTGACAATCATGTATGCAATGAAATGTACGAGACCTGATGTTGATCAGTCATATTATGGAGAAGTTCACTATGAGTCAGTGAAAAATATCTTAAAGTGCTTAACCGGCACTAAGGATGTGATCATATTCATGGTGGGTCTAAATTAAAACTAGAGGGCTTAACAGACTCAAGTTTTTTTCAGACAGACCAAGACGACAGAAAAATCCACTTTAAGGTAAAGGGTTACCTTGAACAAAGGGTGCGATGAATTGGAAAGGTTCCAAACAAAGAAAGAGTTCTTTGGTTTAGTGATAAAGACAAAGTATATAGCTATAAATGAAGTCGCAAGTTGATTGTTTGGATTAAAAGTTCATTCTGAGAACTAGGAATAGTTCCTAAGTCTCATCTTGGATCTAAACATGTGTTGTGGCACTTTCATTTGATTATAAGAATCATTGAAAGATGGGAAATCACTATAAAGATGGTGGACTCTCAAGAACAACATTACATATCCATTAACTAAAGCTTATCCAACGGCCAGGATAATCGTCACTTAGAGAAGAAGAGTATAAGATACAATGGCGATTGACTTTAGTGCAAGTGGGAGATTGAAAGTAATATGCACACTGCCAATCATGTTTGATGATAAAGCATATACTTTGTAACAATCTTATTCATTTATTAATAAAAAGTATTAATTTATTAAGGCTTTTAATTATCTACATGATGTTGTTTTATAATATGTGATAAACACATAGTTTTAAGCAATGCTTTTAGAATAATGATGATGATCATTCTAATGAGATCTAAATTCTTAGAAAGCTTAAAACTAAAATAGTTCCCAATCGTTGGATTACTAAATTGGGGATTAGTAAATCCGGATAGATTGGTACATACGTTGCTTGCTCATTGGATGAGGATGATTGATCTCATGATCATTTGTGTGGAGACACTAAAGCAAGTATATAGGTGCTTATTAGAGAATAAGTTCACTGAACGTGGCTCGCTAAGGAATACCTAATGGAGTTTTACTTGCTGACAATAGGAATTCTGTAGTGATAGTAGTCTGAGTGATCCTTGGACTTGAGATCATCATAGTATCTTGTGTATGATGAGTTATACTTTGACTTATTCCTTAAGACCCTTAGGGTATATCAAAGGGTATGCTTGGGTATAATAAGTTGTACATGGAGATAATGTATGATCAATAAAGAATCTACCACTTATTAAAAGAAGAGAAATGTCCTATGTGATTCGATAAATGACAACCCAAGAGTCCTTGGCGGGCGAATGAAATTAGAAAGGAGTTTCTAATTTGCATTATTTGGAGTTATGCATTTAAGAGTCGAAATACATATAATTAAATAAAAAAAGATTTGTGATAATTCCATGTCTTATATTTAATTGGGACATTGTATGGTGGAAGGATTGAATTGTGCGGTTACTATTTACTCAAAGGTTCTTTTATGATTAATGTTGAAATCTATATTATCTCGGAAAGTCGTTGATCGCTAGGAGGCTTATCCCTATTGTAGAATAAATATTATTTATTTAAATAAATTAATTCTAATTTATTTATTTAAATAAGATTAGAATTGTTCTAATTGATTTATTCACAACCGGTTTAATATGGAGAACCTAAAGGGTCACACCATAAAAGGAAGAATAATTATTTAAGAAGTTAATGGCTTAATCGTAATAATATGTGAAGTATATTTAATTTAATCTATGGTGATAGAATAAATTAAATAGCTTAATATTATTATTTAATATTTTAGAAATATTAAATATAAATTAATAAGAGGAGTCTTATTAATATTATTACAATTATTATTATTTTAATTTCTAAAAGAGTTTAGGAATTAATTTAATATAAGTACTCTCATTTATTCCTAATTGGATTAGGAAGAAAAATTAGTTAAAGGAGTTTAATTAATTATTCCTAATAAGATTAGGGAGCTTAATTAATTAAAAAAATTTAATTAATTAAATAAAACCCAATTCCTTAATTGTTAAGGTGGGTTACCCACATCTATAAATAAGAGGAGTCTTATTATGGGTGTGGGGGTTGTTGACTTTTACAACATACGTAATAATTCCAATTGGTTGGAGAGTACGCCTTTTCTATAGAGATAGAAAAACTAGGGTTTAGCCAACCACCCATCTTCTTGAATCTTTTTCTTCCTTGGTGGATCACCTCTAGAGACCAAACACTTGGGTGGCTAACGTTGATCAAAGGAAGGAACCAAACCCGGTGGATTCAAGTTGAACGCGAAAAGGATTGGAGGTGAACTTGTACCTGAGGAAGCTCGGATCTTCAAGGGTATGTTTGTTCTTCATATCTTTTCGTTTAATTAATAATTGTGCATAAAGGGTGATCCGGGTATATGGTTTGTAAAAATTTTAAACTCTGATTTTTACATCGTTTTACGCTTTTATGCAATTTGATTCATTGCATATGATATTATTACAAACCTAACAGTAAAGACGAAAAGAAATCTACATCTGGGTACATCAAGGTACGTATTGGAGGTAATTGAAGACTTTCACTCTTAAGCATAACGGAAGGTGTGATACATACAATGACTTCTCTCAATTCATGTAAATACCTAATTGATTAATTATTTTTATTCTATAATATAGCATGTTCCGATATAATTTATTCAACATTTTTTCTGTCCACTTATAAATCACCTCTCACCAAGATCTAATTTAGCACAAGAACATCAATCGTGTTGTCGTATTTCATAAACCCGTAGATTCTGCACAACAGTTGTTCTCTGGCTGCTGCCTTTACGTCGTTGGTAACTCATCTTTGCCATTGAATTTTGTAACTATCTCAGTTGGCCTCTTTGTGGCCGTTCTCTCGCTTTTATAATCATGCGCGCCGCCTCCGCGCATATACAGCCACTAGCTTCCCTTGTAAACAAAGCTGGAGTTTTGCTCCCTTTATTATTTATTTTTCGGTTGAGTAATATACATAGAGCTAATTTTAAATCATCTAATGTAAATGATTCCCATGCGTTGTTTAAGCCAGAATCTTGTATTGTTGTTAATCATTATTTCAATTATGACAACTTTAATGATGCTTCACTTTCCGATTATGACAAAAGTTACCTACTAAGTTATGACAAAAGTTACCTACTAAGTAGTACTCCCTCCATCCCATTATATCTGACGTTTAAGGGGTTTTTATTTTTTCCAAAATAATAGACGTTTTACAAATTCAAAACTAAATTGTCCACTTTTATTTCAATACTACCGTTCACAATCAAAACATCACAGAGCAATAAAAACACTTTAAGCAAATCGACGAACAATCAAAACATCAAAACATCACAGCATCACAGAGCAATCAAACACCGACACGAACACAGAGCAAGATCTTCGTGTACAGCTCCTCAGGACTCAAGTTATACGAGCAATCGACGTTGGCGAATCGCCCCGCCTCACCGAGCTTCTCGACGACGAGGATGGTCGATTTGACTTCCATTGCTAAGACGACGAGGAGCGGCGCCGTTTTGGTTTGCCGGGGGAGAGAAATGGCAATTCGAAAGGCAGATGATAGAGAAGGATTCTTCCATGAGAGAGAAAGAGGACTGATTACGGCATCTTCTTCATCCGACGAGGAGCGACGCCGTTTTGGTTCGCCGGGGGAGAGAAATGGCAACTTGGAAGACGGATGATAGAGAAGGATTCTTCCATGAGAGAGAAAGAGGACTGATTACGGCATCTTCTTCATCCGACGAGGAGCGGTGCTGTTTTGGTTCGCCGGGGGAGAGAAAAATGGCAACTCAAAATGATAGAGAAGGATTTTTTCATGAGAGAGAAAGAGGATTGATTACGACATCTTCTTCATCTACGAGAGAGGAGGTGGTTAATTCATTTATTAAGGGCAAAAGAGTCATGTTTAATATTTCTTAATTGTTGCAAAGAATTCTTAAACGTCAGATATAATGGGATGTAGAGAGTACTATTAATTATGACAAAAGTTACCTACTAAGTATTAATTATGACAAAAGTTACCTACTACGTACTACTACCTCCGTCCCATAATAAGTAATTTTTTAGCTTAAATCACACATACCAATACACAAGCTAAAATAACAAAAATACCCTTAATATATTTTCTTTGAAGTTGAAGAGTTAATGAGTGTCATTTAATTGTAGTGATGGTAAGATGCAATAAATACCATTGAACGCATAAGGGCATATATGAAAAAATATTACAAAAATTGTATTGGAGTTCTAACACATCACTTATTTTGGGAAAAAATATTAAGCCTAAAAAATCACTTATTTTGAGACGGAGGTAGTATTAATTATGACAAAAGTTACCTACTAAGTATTACTCCCTCCGTCTTAGAATAAAAGTCCTGGTGGATTTTTCACGCATATTAAGAAATGAATGAAATGACAAAATTATTCATAATAATATCATTAAATATGGAGAGAGAATTAGAATAAGAAAAGAATGAGATATTTAATGCTACGAGTATAATAGGAAAATATGTGTAAAAATTTGGTTATTGAAGAAAAATAAACATTTAACATGGGACTACCCAAAATAGTAATAAGAACTTTTATTCTGGGACGGAGGGAGTAGTAAATATTTTGTGGGGTGTATTAGGAAATAATCACAAATATTGTATGTAGATATTATTATGTTTACCATTTTGTTAGGATAAGATTAGTTGAATAATTATAGCATAACTATTGTTAGTTTTTGTATTCACATAGAACACCTCATAGTCATGTCTATATATTAGTGGTGATGTAATGTAATTTTATAATTGATTAATAATAAATTACTTGTTCTATTATGCCGTCTTAGAAAAGTAAGTTTGTACTCTTAATTTATGCAGGTACGTAGGTGTACATTTTTGACTCGGCTCTCTGATAAGTTTTGAGACTTCCTCTTAATTTATATATGCAGGTGTGCATTTTTGACTCGGCACCCTTCTGATGTTAAATGATGCTAACTCCATATTAGATCTTAAGAAATAATTTTATATCGGTTGCAAATCAAATTTGATGTGGGTTGATATTAGAGCCGGTCATGAGTTTTTTTAAAGCTTCAGAGTAAATTTTCTAAGTGTGCCTTTTTATATTAAATAAAAAAATAAATAAATTATCAACTAATTAATTTTATTAAAATTATAAGAATTTATAAAAGATATGGAAGAACACTTTGGGGCCTCATTAAAACTTTAGTTTGGGAAAACCCAATGGACAAAACCACAAATGAAAGAAAATAAGTACCCATAATTGTAAACATTGAATTAAAAAACGAAAACTGCATATTTGAGTCTACATGCTTCCTCCCGAATTTCCATAAACATTTCTTGATTTGATAAATCTTTTTTTCATCCTCCACAATTGATCGAAGCAAAGAATCATCACATGTACCTATAAAATAAAAAAATAGCAATGAAATTTAAACCACAAAACATCATTTAAAGAAGTTGCCCCCATATTTATTGATTTGTTTTATATTATATTTTATAATTAATATGAGACTTCCTTACTCGGTACATTTCTTCTTGAGATTGAGTATATAAAGACTGATTGGATTGATTGACTTCCTTTTTCATTAACAGGTGCAGGCAGTAACTTCTTTTGTTTTATTTTTTATTTTTTTATACACATATATACAAATAAGCTTATAAAAAAATTTGGGCCCCCAGATTGTTGTCCTTGTTGCCCTTGGTCAAGGCCGGCTCTGGTTGATATAAGCCTTAGTCTCTCTCCTTGAGTATCTAACTTTTTAAAATGAGTCAAAGAGGTTAAGGTTTGTATCATCGAATAACAATTAAGTGCTAATTAAGGCTTGTAGATGGAGCAACAAGGTGAGGCTTCACAAAGATTTTTTCCTTCTATAAATACCTATCTTGCATCTGATCTTCAATGTATCATAGACTATATACTTGATAAGAACTTAATTGAATATCTTCTCCATGGCCGTAACTTCATTAGTAAATTCCGTTCCCATTCCGGAGGTTGTTCGACCTAAACCACACTTCACCCCGAGCATGTGGGGTGATCGTTTCTCTTCATTCTCTATAGATGATCAGGTACCATTACATCTTCATGCATGGTGTGTAATCTCTATGCACAAAAATATTGTGCGTGTTTGTATGTGCGAGATATAATATTGTATATAGAAAGATCACATGAACAACTATTTGTCATTCCAAAGTTTTGGTTCAATATTTTGATATACATACATATATACATACATACATATCTAATACATAGCAAATTAATGGTGGCTACGAGAGTTTATATAATTACCAGATCTTATGTCATTCATTGCGAGATTTGATGATCATAATTTAAAAAAAACGTCCTCAATATTGTGGCCACTATATGTGTTATATAAACCATGTAGCGGAATTGTACGATCAATTCCACATCAATTCATCATCACTGTAGTGCACTTGTGTAGATTGACACAATAAACATGTTGGACCACCTCTTTACCTAAAAGGTTAACCTATTAAGTTGAGACTCTACTATACTTATTAACTCATCTACAATCTTGAATTTATCCAATGTGGAATTCATTTGAAATATTCCAACAGAACAGAATAGTTCATTTCAAGTTCATTGCAAGATGTAGTAGTCAGAATTATACAAATACAAAAAAAAGAAAAAAAGAACACAGAGTCATCCGTAACATTGAGTCCACTATGAGCTACGGAACAGATCTTGCATCGTTCATTGCAAAAGCCTAACCATCAGGCGCCGGATTGGTGCAATATCTAATGGCCATATAAGCTTCTTTTTTTTTCTTTTTTTTTATATTCGACTAAATTTAACATTCTCAAGACCTCATGCACCCAAAACCTTATCAATAATTTTTTTACCATTGAGTCGTGATGGGCTTGGTATATAAGCTTTAATAGCCCTATGAAACGTTTTTTTCGTATACATATAAATTTGTCCTTTATGATGTACTGCAGGAATGGGAAATATATACCAAAGAAATTGATATATTGAAAGATGAAGTGAAGACCTTGTTAGTGGCATCTGGAACTAAACCTGCAGAAAAAATGGATTTCATTAACACAATTGAACACTTAGGCCTATCGTATCACTTTCATAAGGAGATTGAAGATAAACTGGAGAATCTGTTTCTAGTCCATGCTAACGCTGAAGACGTTATAGACAATGATCTGCTTAATACTGCAGTTAGCTTCAGAATATTCAGGCAACATGGTTATAAAATTTCATCCGGTAAATCAACGATAATCTTTTTCTTCTAGATATATTTTTCCTAGTAGGCTGAATGACACTTCTCTCCCTTGGTATTTAAAGTTTATTTTTAGTCATTTAAGTCCTTAAAATGATAATTTTTGATTTTTCCGCTCATTCTACCCGATTTGACCCAACCTGACCAAATTTTGACTCAACCCTACCCAGTTTGACCAAAACCCAATTTTTAATATTTTAAAATAAAATAATTCTTTTTAATATTTTAAAATAAAATAATTAATTTAAAAATAGTTATTTTTAATATTTTAAAAGAAAATATTATTTTTAAAATAATTTCAAAATAGTTATTATATTTAATATTTTAAAATAATTATTATTTTTAATATTTTAAAAGAAAATATTTTTGTAATATAATAATTTAATTTAATATTTTAAAATAAAATATTTTCTTAAAATAATTTGAAAATAATAATTATTTTAATATTTTAAAATAAAATATTCTTTTTAAAATAATTAATATTTTTATATTTAAAATAAATATTATTTTTAAAATAATAATTATTTGTTATTACTACTAATAAAATATTTGTTATTACTCAAACTGTTCATACTAATAATGTCCCATATAAGATTAAGTAATCAAACACTACATCAAAGATAACCATCGTCAACTCTATAGCCTATATTTCACATCACTCTCCACTAATAAAGGTATCTTATAAACTGGGGGATCAACATGATTTTTCAAAAATTATGCACATTTGAATCATTATTCGTATGCATTACACCCCTTCCCAAGTATTTCATTAAACCATTTTTTTTTCTTTTTTTAGTGAATACATTTATGCTCCATCTCACTTCTTATAAAACGAGTACGTTTTACGCTCTATCTCGTTCCCTAAATATGTTTATGGGTGAGTGTATTTTACACTACATCTCAACCCACCACATGATCCATTATGTCAACGATATCTCCCAAACGTATATTAATGCCTAAATTTGCTTTGAATGATGCTTAAAAAAGTTTTCTAGAGTTTCAATACTATCTTCCACAATCATTTAATCATATAAACTTTTTTTAAGTCCGGGTCAGGTAAACAAATGGATATATGTGATTTTAAGTACAAAAGATCACTAACAACGTAAAACTAACTAATAAGTCAAAATAAAAACTAAACATGTATCTCAATTTCACAAGAGTTAGATTATTCCCATTTTTATCATCGGTCATCATTAAATACAATCAATTCATTGCTCACGTACGTTATGTCTAAAATGCAAAACTAATAACAAAAAAAAAAAACAAATGCTCAACTACCAAATAAAACAAAAACAAGAACACACCCTCAAACTTAAACTAGACATTGTCCTCAATGTCTAAAATAGGAAAATGTAAAGCAGATGACTTTCCTGAGAACCTATTAATCTGCAGCGGTAGTGTGACGCCCCAAAAATTAGGTATACATCACCCATCTTGAGTCGTCAGATACATGGTATAAAATTCAAATACAACTTACTAAAACAATCATGTCAGTATGCAAATACGACAAAACATAACTTGTGAGTTTGAATACAATTATTGTCTACTAGAGATTATACAAACTCAAAAGGAGTCCACATTACAATTATTAACACACTATTTCACGGAATAGTGAGGACTACTAATGCTATCCTCCGGACATCATCACTCCGCTTCCCGACTAGTCCTCGCTATGTTCTCATTTCTGAAGAGAACGGTGAAAGAAAGGGTGAGCTCAACTAGCCCAAGAAGAAATATTATGACTAAGATAATGCGAATAAATTATCATTAGCCTTAAACAAAGTGTTAAACCGATACAATATAACAAACATCAAGTTTAATCTGCGGTAATGAACAAGCAATCCATTAAAAGATTCAAGTAGAGAATAAAATCTACTATCTTTTATGATTTAAAAGGTTTTTCATCACTTTTATCATTGGGACTCGAACAATAAATAATCCACATCATCGAATCACCCCGCATTACGGCCAAGGATATTCTTTAGTATCACGACCACAATTATCCATGCACTACGGGCCAAGAATATTTGTGTATTCATTAATGGTCATGATCATGCCAACAACTGTTCATCAATGCACTATGGGCCAATGAGGACTTTTACCACATCATTTGTAATATTACGGTCATGATTACAAGAATAATCCAGTCATCATAATCATACCAAGTCCATCTATGCACTCTTCTGAGCCACAAATGACTTTCAACAAAATATAAGCATGAGGATGATGACAATGATATAAGAATTCAATAAAACAAGTTCAAGAATTATTTTATCCAGAGAATTATTAACGTCCAAATTGTCGACATAATCTTTTTTTGTAGAGTAAAATTCAAGAATGATCGGAAGAATATTTTCATGAAAAGATCTTTGGATGAAGCCTTGAAATATCGAGGATATTTTACTAATTTCATGGAATATAAAGTCAAAACATTAACCAACCGAGTATAATAAAGAATGGAATAACAAAAGAAATCACCATGCATGCGATTTGCGCATGAGGCAAAGTTATTCCAACGTAATAATAATAACGGAACCGGTCGGGCAAAATTTGCACCGATAGGATGTTCCAACAGAATAATAAAGATTTTAACCAGTCCGGTGTAAAACACACGAACAAGATGTTCCAACGGAATAATAATAAGATTTTAACCAGTGTCCCAGTAAAACACACGATGTGGATGTTCCAACGGAATAATAATAAAGTCGGAACCGTGTCCGTAAAATACACGAGCGGGATGTTCCAACGAATAATAGAAGAATGTCACCAAGTATAGGGTAGATCACATATATAGGTTATTCCAATGAATAATAAGAAATGGAATAACAATGCAGATTCTCTTCATGAATAAGAAAGAATAACACCCTTTAGTAAAAAAAGCTGAATATAAAAGTAGTTAAGTAGCGAAATACTTTTCTTCTATCTCTCTATAGTCTCTCTCTATAGTTTCTCTCTTTAGAGATCAAATTGAATTCGTAAGAAAATAATGAAGGAATGAGCTTCTATTTATAGAAAAATGGAATGCATAGTAACTAATCCATGAACGGTCCAGATTGATTTACTTTAATCTGACGGTCCATAATTAAAGCAAAATCTTTTAAATAAAATATAATATATATATATATATATATATATATATATATATATATATTATAAGGCACATGTTTGATTGAAAAATAATTCACTCTCCCGTGAATCATGTCATCCAACTTTCCCAGCACAATAATAGCCTCCAACTGTGGGCCCCACCATTATAATTATATATATATATATATATACATATATTATATATCATATAACTTATACATAATAACATATATATATATATACAATGATATTAACTCCCTCCCGTGACTAACATATTCCCCCACCCCCAAAATCATTTTCAATCATGGGCCCCACATATGGGCCCCCACCTTTATTATACCGAATAACTTTCTACCGAGTATTTTGAAAAATAGGTAAATGGGGGTCCATAAAATAAGCAAAACTGAGTGACTTATCACGTAAGCCTTAATAATCAATACCGTGTGCTACTATGCAACCACGTGTATTCTTCATACTTTTCTACCGAGTAGTTCAACAAGATAATAGCAGTAAAACTTACGTCGTTATTTCAATAAAATATTTTTGTCGTTTTCTCAATCCGACAATAATTACATTATGGGGTCCATCAATGATTGTCGTTGCATTTAATATTTCTGTTTAAAACGAATATTCCCCGACCAATCGAATATTATATGACAACTTGCATACTTTGCAAAATTTATAAATATTACCCACAACTATAACATTATATTAAATTCATTCCATAATATTCAAAAATGATAATTATAGAAAATTCATTTTTATTCAAAAAGTTGGGGTCTTACAACCTCCCCTTCTTAAGAAATTTCACTCTCGAAATTAGGGTGTGACGCCCCCAAAATAGGTATACAACACCCATTCTGAGTCGTCAAAATACATGGTACAGAAACAACTACAACTTTATTAATACAACATAAAAACTGTGAGTTTAAATACAAATATTGTCATATAGACAATATCCACACTCAAATAAGTCATCATTACAATTATTGATACACTATTTTATAGAATAGTGAGGACTACTAGAACCACTTCTAGAACCATCATTCCACACCCCGACTAGTACTCGCTACATTCTCGCCTTCTGAGAAGAAAAATGGAACAACAAAGAAAAGGGTGAGCTCAACTAGCCCAGTAAAGAACATTATGACTAAGATAATATAGAACAAATTATCGTTAGTCCTCAACAGGGAAAAATCTAATAGAATACAATAGACAACCAGTTTTAAATCAATCTTCGCAGCGGAAATAATAATTCATTAGAAGAGTTAAGTAGAGAATGTAAACTACTATCTCCTATATATGAATTTAAAAGTTCATCGTCGATATTTTATCCCTGTAACATCAATCAATATATATCTGGAATCAAATATTCATCTTTGCACTACAAGTCAAAGATATTCATCAATATGTTCATCTAAACACTGCTCATCTTTGCACTTTACTGAGCCAAAGATATTAATCGATCGATCGTGTTCATCTCAACACTGCTCATCTTTGCACTACCAGACGCCAACGATATTCATCAAGAAATCATTCATCTTTGCACTACAGGCCAAAGATATTCAGTAATATCATAATTTAAGACTGAGGATGATGAAAAATATTTTAAAGAAAACGAATCCAATGAAACAAAAGAACAAGTATTAAGGATTCGTACTTTAAATAATCCAAGTTTAAAAATACTTCATAAATAACAAGATTGGAGTAAAATTCAAGAATGAAGATCAAAACATAGATCCAATCAAAGATAGGAATCATAACAGACAATCTTGGACACATAAAAGAAAATTTAATTTTTACGTGAATAAAGGTCGTATTCGTGAATAGTCAGATATCGTGAATAGTAACTCGTGAATAAGAACTCATGAATAGTAACCCCGACATGAAAAAGTTCCAAATTTGATAAAAATTTCCAACCAATATTTCGGCATAATGATATTGAAGAAATAATATCATTTTCGAATAAAATAACATCCCTTACCTCAGAAAGAATAGTACTTCCGATTTGGAATATCGGATATATAATGAAAGAACTTGCACCGTATAGCAATACTCAAGTAATAAAATACTCACAAGAATACGCCGATAATATAGAGAGAAAGAGAGAAATCTTTAGTTTACGGTGTGATTTTAATTCTAACATAAGCACCTATTTATAGGAAAATGCTTGAAACACCAAAGCGAAAAATTTAATAAAATATTAATATAATATATATTAAACTCCTACGCCCACTCGACCATCGACCATCCTAATTCAGCCACTAATAATGGCAAAACAAAAAAAAACGTTTTTGTTATTAAAATTAATTAAAACTTTCAAAAATCAATTATTTCGAAACTTCGGAACTTCAATAATTCATAATAAATAGCCCTTTTATCAGAAAAATCAAATCTCGCGAATTTTTATAGGAAATTCAATTCTCTACAACTTTACAGAAGAAAGTGTTTCCAAATTTCAAACAAAAATTGACCGAAATCCACATATGGACGATTTTACAGGCTATAATCAAATTTCAGTCAACAAATGGGGTCCACCGACACACAAAACATGTGTTAATCATTTAATGCAACAAAAATACTCTTCCTCCTCATATACTCATATATCACACATTCATTGTAAAAATATCATCATTATTATATTATAATAATATAATAAAATATTATTTTATCAGAAAAGATAAAATATTAATTTTTAACAATTGTCACTTTAAAAAATTTCTCCATTTATATCCACATAAAATCAATATATTTCTCATCATATAAATCAATAATTAATTATTCACAAATAATATTACGTAATCACAAATCTTGTGAACCGTGCCGCTCCTTCCCGGAAGAGGGGCTTTCCAATAAGAATTTCTCCTTCTTGGCGCACAATTAGGTGACCAAACCTTTCCTTAGATGTAACTTTCTAGACATTGCCAATAATGTTTTCTAATAATATTATTCAGATAATATGAATTATTACTTCGATAATGGAAAATAATCTTGTGTAGTGACAATTATTGAAACAACGATAATATAAAATAAAGAACGCAAAGAATTATTGAATCAATAAAATAAAATATCGAAGCGAACTCACTCGTAATAATTATTGAGTAGTGCCTTCTTACGTAAGAATCAATAATTGGTGCAATACTGCGTGCAGCTATTAGGCAACAACGCGACATTCGTGTTTTAACCCACCGGTATTCCAACAAGATTAATACTGAATAACAAGCGCCGCTATTTATAAACAACTTATACTTGTCGCTTTTCTTCATCCAATCGCTTTCAGGTTATGGGGCCCACACAAGGTCATACCGTCATTTAATATTCTTCCCGACAAAGAAGAATATTCCACGACTAAACGAATATTCTCTGACAACAATGAGTAATTTATAACCACTTGCTTATTTAAAATATTTGCTCATTTTACCCACAATTAACCACATTAATCAAATCAACCCTTACTATTTCAAAATAATAAATAGAGGAATTAAATTTCATTTATTAATAATTTGGGGTCTTACATAGGGTACGTACCTGGTATATCGAAGAGGTAAGGATACCTTGACTTCATTTCAGATTCTAACTCCCAGGTCATTTCCTCAACACCGTGGTTTCTCCACAAAACTTTGACTTGAGGTATAACCTTGGAGCGTAGAATATGTTCCTTCTTATCTAAGATTTGAACAGGAACCTCTTCATACGTTAAATCTTCCGCTATTTCGTCCTGCCCAACTCAAGAATGTGCTTGGTCTTCCACATATTTACGTAACATGGATATGTGAAAAACGCGTTATGAACACGAGACATACTTGGCGGTAAAGCGAGTCTATAGGCCACAGTTCCTACTCGATCGAGGATTAAAACTGGGCCAATGAATCGAGGATTGAGCTTTCCTCTCTTTCCAAATCTCGTAACCCCTTTCCATGGAGCAACACGTAACAACACACGATCTCCTATATCGAATTCCACGTCCTTTCGATGAAGATCAACATAACTCTTTGTCGATCTTGTGAGGTTTTTATACGTTCTTGGGATCGTTTGAATCTTTTTCGTAGTCATACATGCATCAACTCGGGTCCCAACAACGTTGCTTCACCCACCTCATCCCAACATACTGGAGAACGACACTTTCTACCATACAACGCTTCGAATGGAGCCATGCCAATACTTTCTTGATAACTGTTGTTGTAGGAAAACTCCACCAATGGTAAGAACTTATCCCAACTTCCCTTGAAATCAAGGACACGGAGTCTTAATAGGTTTTCAAGAGTTTGAATAGTCCTCTCCGACTGTCCGTCCGTCTGAGGATGATATGCCGAGCTAAATCGTAAATCTGTGCCCATA
Source organism: Panax quinquefolius (assembly GCA_020205615.1). NCBI lineage: Eukaryota > Viridiplantae > Streptophyta > Magnoliopsida > Apiales > Araliaceae > Panax > Panax quinquefolius. Next base: position 74,941,231 of record CM035174.1, read on the forward strand.
GCTTTTTGTAAACTAACCCAAAATCGCGAAGTGAATCTTGGGTCTCGATCAGAAACTATGGATACTGGCATACCATGCAATCTTACAACCTCGTTTATGTACATACGAGCAAGACGTTCAAGTGTATAAGTTTCTCGTATCGGTAAGAAATGAGTAGACTTGGTTAATCTATCAACAATGACCCAAATCGCATCTATGCCTTGAGAAACTCTGGGAAAACCAGTAACGAAATCCATGTTAATGTTCTCCCACTTCCATTCTAGAATTTCAAGTGGTTGCAATGGACCTTTTGGTACTTGATGCTCCGCCTTGACTCGTTGACACGTTAGACACCTTGAGATAAACATCGCTATCTCTCTCTTCATATTGCCCCACCAAAATGTATGTCGAAGATCATGATACATTTTGGTACTCCCATGATGGATTGCAAACGGTGTGTTATGCGCCTCCATCATGATTTTATACTTTAAATCAGGGTTGTTAGGAACACAAAGTCTGGAGTTGACTCGAAGTATTCCTTCTTCATCAATTCTTGCTTCCGGCATCGCACCTTCTTATACTTTCTTCCTCAAACGCATCAGCTCCGGATCTGTAACTTGAGCAGCTTTAATTTTATCAATTAATGTCGGTTCTACTCGTATATTCGCCATCATCATGTGGGTCCCTGGAGTCTTTATCTCCATCTCCATCCTTTGCAAGTCATACAAAATGGGCCTTTGCATTGACTATATTTCACTCATACCCGCATATGATCTTCTACTCAATGCGTCAGCTACCACGTTCACTTTTCCAGGATGGTATTGGATGGTATGATCATAATCTTTCAACAGTTCAAGCCAACATCGTTGTCGCATGTTGAGTTCCTTTTGAGTGAAGAAATATTTGAGGCTTTTATGATCCGTAAAGATCTCCACTTTCTCCCCATACAAGTAATGCCTCCAAATTTTAAGTGCGAAGACAACAGCTGCTAACTCTAGGTCATGAGTAGGATATGACTTTGAGTTGTCGTGAGGCATAGGCTATGACTTTCCCATGTTGCATGAGAACACATCCTAACCCTTTGCCCGAAGAATCACTGTAGATGACAAATCCTCCGAACCGGATGGTATTGTCGAACAGTCTTTGAAATGAGTCTCCTCTTGAGTTCTTGAAAACTCTTCTCACATTCCTCGCTCCAACCGAACTTTGTATCTTTCCGAGTCAGCTGAGTTAGTGGAGTAGCGATTCGAGAAAACCCTTCTATGAATCTCCAATAATAACAAGCTAAGCTGAGAAAGCTATGTACTTCGGTCACTGATTTAGGTTGCTCCCAGCTTTGAATAGCTTCAATCTTTGTTGGGTCAACAGATATTCCATGACTTGATACCACGTGCCCAAGGAATGCTACTTCCTCAAGCCAGAACTCGCATTTCTTCAACTTGGCATAAAGCTTGTATTCATGAAGCTTTTTGAGTATCAGCCTCAAGTGTTCCTCATGATCTTCACGGCTTTTGGAATAAATAAGGATGTCATCAATAAAGATGACCACAAAGTGATCCAAATATTCCTTGAATACTCGGTTCATCATATCCATGAAGGCAGCAGGAGCATTAGTCAATTCAAAGGACATGACTAGAATTCATAATGCCCGTCTCGAAGTTCCGAAAGCCGCTTTGGAATGTCATCTGCTTCTAATCTTCAATTGGCGATATCCTAACGAAGATCAATCTTTGAAAAGAATTTGGCTCCTTGCAACCGGGTCAAAAGGTCATCAATACGTGACAATGGGTACCTATTTTTGATGGTGACATGATTCAACTCCCGATAATCAATACAAAGTCGCATACTCCCATCTTTCTTCTTCACGAATAGAAACAGAGCACCCCAAGGAGAAGTACTAGGACGAATAAAGCCAATGTCTAACAATTCCTGCGAGTTGAGTCTTTAACTCCACGAAGTTCAATAGAAACCATTCGATATGGGGCTTTGAAAATGGGTTTTGTCTTAAGGTTCAAGGTCGATACAAAATTCAATTTCACGCCTGGGGTAGGCCGTAAGTTCTTCAGGGAAGACGTCGAAAAATTCATTAACAATAGAAATATTATTCAAAACTGAAGTATTTTTGTTTAGATCTGTGACATGAGCTAAGAAAGCTTGACATCCGTTTTTTAATAAACGAATAGCTTTATGACTTGAGATGACAGTGATTGATTTTAATGGTTTGGTTGCTTGAATTCGCATAATAGGTCGATTAGGAATATGAAAGCTAACAACCTTACGAAAATAATCAATTTTTGCATGATGAGTAGTTAACCAATCAATCCCTAGAAATACATCAAATGCAAGTATTTTTAATGCAATAAGATCGACAGGTAATGTGTGGGTACCAACTTGATCCAAATAAGACTTATAAACCGTGGATGTAATGAAGGTTTCTCCCAATGGAGTTTCCACAGATAAGTCAAAGTCTAATTTTTCCGGAGTCAAATTTAATCATTGAGCGCAAGTAGGAGAAATAAAAGAATGGGTAGAACCGGTATCAAATAAAGTGTAGACTTCGTTAGAGTTTATGATAAGCTTACCCGTGATGACCTCATTCGGGTTCCTTGCTTTCTGGGAGGTCACAACAAACTCTCTCCCTTGCACTACCGACTTTGACTTTTCTGGGACAGTCTTTGGTGCCTCCATCCTAGCTGAATTTGTCTTCGGTGAACGACAAAATTGGGCTAAGTGACCTTCTCTTCCACAATTATAACATGCTTTGACTAAGATCGCATAATTTGGTGATGTGTCCTCCCTCCGCATTTGAAGCATATGATAGGTGGTCTTTCTCCTTCCTTAACAACGGGTGCTGGTGCTGACGTCTTTCCATCATTGTTGAATCTCCTCTTCTTGAAATGTCCATTCTTATTGTTTTGGCCCTGATTACCACCGAAGTGGTTACCATTTCTGGCCTGTTGATTCCCTCCACGCTTGTTGTCACCGCTTCGATGTTTGCTCTCACTGGTATTATCATTTTGCCGGCTGCTCTCTTTTGGTTGCGTTGACTCGTTATCGCGCTCCACCAATTGAGCCCTATTTACAACATCTGAATATAAACACAGTTTATGAGAAATAAGATGTTGACGTATCTCCGGCTTCAAACCTCTTAAAATATTCGCGCCATTCTCTCTTCATTATCCACCAAGGGGACGAAACCAGATAACTCTGCAAATTTTGCCTCGTATTGCGACACGGTCCATTTGTTTTGCTCCAATTTGATAAACTCCACCTCTTTCATGTGACGAATACTTTGGAAAGTATTTGTCGTTGAATGACTCTTGGAACTTCTCCCAAGACATCTTCAAGAAGGCAGTTGAGTACGCTTTCTGGATTCCCACCAGTGTCACCTCTCTCCGCAACATAAAAGCGTGAAAGGAACCTTTTGCTCCTCGGAGCATCCCAAGACATTAAATATCTTGGTGATTTGCTTTATCCATGCTTCCGCTATAAGTGGTTTTGTCTCTCCTTAAACTCCTGGTGGTCCCAGCTCCTTAATCTGCTTAGCGGTGACCGCCGAGAGTTTCCAAAGTGTTTCCACCTACATTTTGGACAGAGCCGCTCTCGTCATTGCTTGTTGCATGAATTGCATAAAGCTTCGAACAATCCATCATTCATCATTTGGTCCGTGTTGTTGTTTTGGCATGAGGATTTTCGCCTTCGATGCACATTCTCCCGATTATTGATATGTGGAGACTCAACGCCTCTCTTGTGCTCCATTGCTATTCTCAACATTTTCTATGTCATTTTCGACATCGCCACAAAACAAAGGTTAATTGACATGTAACATAATATCTCTAAACTCTGACCAACCAATTTAAATACAAAATAAATTTAAGTAGGTCATACTAGCGAAGGAATTCCCCTCCTCTCCCCTCCTAGTTCTAGTCTCACATCTTAGCCAGGGTTCATATCCCTAAGCTTTGATATCAACTATGACGCCCCCAAAATTAGGTATACATCACCTATCTTGGGTCGTCAGATACATGGTATAAAATTCAAATACAACTTACTAATACAACTGCTGCCGTATACAATACGACAAAAACATAAATGTGAGTTTGAATACAATTATTGTCTACTAGAGATTATACAAACTCAAAAGGAGTCCAGATTATAATTATTATTACACTATTTCACGTAATAGTGAGGACTACTAATGCTATCCTCCTGGACCGCCACTCCGCTCCCCAGACTAGTCCCCTCGCTACGCTCTCATTTCCTGAAGAGAACAATGAAAGTAAAAGGGTGAGCTCAACTAGCCCAAAGAGGGAAATATTATGACTAAGATAATGCGTAATATATTATCGTTAGCCTTCAAATAAAGTGTTAAACCGATACAATATAACAACCATCAAGTTTAACTGCAGTAGAACAAATAATCCATTAAAAGAGTCAAGTAGAGAATAAAATCTACTATCTTTTATGATTTAAAAGATTTTTCATCACTTTTATCATTTGGGACTCACCTTAATAAATAATCCACATCATCGAATCACCCCCGCACTACTACCCGAGGATATTCTTTAGTATCACGACCACAATTATCTATGCACCAAGGGCCAAGAATATTTGTGTATTCATTAATGGTCATGATCATGCCAACAATCGTCCATCAATGCACTACAGTGCCAATGAGGACTTTTACCACATCATTTGTAACATTACGGTTATGATTACAATCAATAATCCCCTCGTCATAATCATACCAAGTCCATCTATGCACTTATAGGCCATGATGACTTTCAACAAAATATAAACATGAGGATGATGATAATGATATAAGAATTCAATAAAACAAGTTCAAGAATTATTTTATCCGAGAACTAATAACGTCCAAATTGTCAACATGATTTGCTTTGTAGAGTAAAATTCAAGAATGCTCGGAAGAATATTTCCACGAAAAGATCTTTGGGTGAAAGCACAAATATCAAGGATATTCCACTAATTTCATGGAGTATAGAAGTCAAAACTTTAACCAACCGAGTATAATAAGGAATGGAATAACAAAAGAAATCACCGTGCATGCGATAGACCATATGGTAGGTTATTCCAACAGAATAATAAATAACGGAATCAGTCCCACCAAAACGCATGCATGACGGATATTCCAACATAATAATAAAGACGGAATCAGTCCAAACAGTAAAACGCATGCATGTGATATTCCAATAGAATAATAAAGACTTTTAACCAGTCCCAGCGTAGAACGCATGTAAACAAGATGTTCCAACGTAATAATAAAGACGGAATCAATTCCTACGTAGAACGCATGCTGAGCGATATATTCCAACAGAATAATAAAGAGACGGAACCAGTCCCACGTAGAATGCATGCATGTGGATGTTCCAATGTAATAATAAAGATGAGAATCAGTCCCGTGAAACGCATGCATGTGATATTCCAATGTAATAATAAAGAAGAGGCGGAACCAGTCCTGCAGTAGAACGCATTGACAGGATGTTCCAACAGAATGATAAAGAATGGAACAACGTAAGAATTTCACCAAGTATAGGGTAGCTCATGTACAAAAGTTATTCCAACATAATAATGAGAATGGAATAACGAAGTTCTCTTCATAGATAAGAAAGAAATAATACTCCTACCTTGGAAAAAGCGGATAATTTGGAATAGTGAGTAGCAGATTTCTCTTCTTCTTTCTCTCTATAATAATCGCCTCTAAAGCTTTTGTGAATTGGTGAGAAATAAAGGAAGAATGAGCTTCTATTTATAGGAAAATATAGTTTCGATAATTGCACGCGCTTGGGGCTCGAAAATTACAAAGACAATACTTCCAACTTTTCTTTCATTTTAATTTAGTCCTGCAAGTATTATCAATCTTGCACCAACTCCCCTAATAGTAAATAATGTGAATCAATAGTTCAATCATATGAATCAATAGTATAATCATGTGAAAAAAATATGAATTACAGTATAGTACATCCATCTATACCTCAATTTTTAACTTAGTCATGCAAGTATTATCAATCTAGCACCAACTCCCCTAATAGTAAATAATGTGATTCAATAGTACACATATGTGAACAAATAGTTATATAAGCATGTGAATTAGTAGCAATTAATTGCTCATTTATCCGATAAATTACCCGATTTATCAATATAACCCCTAGACATCAATTATCATCGGAATAAATGTTGATTTTCACTAACACAAACAATTCCAACATAATGAAACTATTTTTATCAAAAATATAAATTTTGAAATTTCAAAGTTTGACTTTTCCCGAAAAAGTTAACTGTTGACTTTTTGACCAAATAATGAATCCCGAAAATTTTTGTGTTTATAGACTATTTTTACTAATTTCGTCATTCCGGACTCAAATATCACGTTCGCATCTCCAAATTCAACTCCGAACAACATTCATCATTAATATTATAACTCACAATATTTATCAACCAGGTCGTTCCCAGGAAAGAGGGGGCTTTCCAATAAGGATTTCTCCCTATTGGCGCGCAATTAGGTGACCAAACCTCTCCTTGACAAAACTTCTAGACATTGTAAATATTGCAGTTTATAATATGAATAACTTTGTCGTCTCAAGTATTGATTTAATAAAAAACATTTTATGCAGATGATACTGACCATAATTGAATCCATAATATGATAGATATGATGCAAATTAATTGTAGCAATAATTGAGTATAACTGAGTGACTTCTCACGTAAGCATCAATAATCAATACCGTAGGTGCTTACTATGCAACCACGCCAGACATCGCACTTTTAACACCGGGTGTTTCAACAGCTAATCTGTAAAACTTCCGCCGTTATTTTCATAAAGTATTTTTGTCATTTTCTCGATCCGAAATAATAATTCCGTTGTGGGGGTCCACCAATGATTGTGCTTTGTTATTTAATATTCCTATTAAAACGAATATTCTCCTCACCAATCGAATATTATATAACAACTTGTGTACTTTGCAAAATTTGTAAATATTACCTGCAACTATAGCATTATATCAAATCCACACCATAATATTCAAAAATATATTTTGAGAAAATTTATTCTTTATTCAAAATTTGGGGTCTTACAGAAAGTTATTCCAACAAAATAATAATAACGGAACCAGTCGTGCAAAATTTTCACCGATAGGATGTTCCAAATGTAATAATAAAGACTTTTAACTAGGTTCTGATGTAAAAACACATGTATGCAATTTTCCAACGTAATAATAATAAGATTTTAACTAGGTCCGGTGTAAAACACACGAGCATGTGATGTTCCAATGTATAATAATAAAGATTTTAACCGAGTCCTGTAAAACACACGCATAAGATGTTCCAACGTAATAATAGAAGAATGTCACCAAGTATAGGGTAGACCATCGTGTATACAAAGTTATTCCAATAAAATAATAAGAAATAGAATAACAACAATTCTCTTCATTAATAAGAAAGAATAACACTCCTTACCGTAAAAAGAAACCGAATATAAAAGTAGTTAAGTAGCGATACTTTTCTTCTATCTCTATAGTCTCTCTATAGTTTCTCTCTAGAGTTCAATTGAATTCGTAAGAAAATAATGAAGGAATGAGCTTCTATTTATAGGAAAATGGAATGCATAGTAACTAATCCATGAACGGTCCAGATTGATTTACTTTAATCTGACGGTCCATAATTAAAGAAAAATCTTTTAAATAATATATACATATATATATATATATATATATATATATATATATTATAAGGCACATGTTTGATTGAAAAATAATTCACTCTCCCGTGAATCATGTCATCCAACTTTCCCAGCACAATAATAGCCTCCAACTGTGGGCCCCACCATTATAATTATATATATATAATATACATATATTATATATCATATAACTTATACATAATAACATATATATATATACAATGATATGAACTCCCTCCCGTGACTAACATACTCCCCCACCCCCAAAATCATTTTCAATCATGGGCCCCACATGTGGGCCCCCACCTTTATTATACCGAATAACTTTCTACCGATTATTTTGAAAAATAGGTAAATGGGGGTCCATAAAATAAGCAAAACTGAGTGACTTATCACGTAAGCCTTAATAATCAATACTGTGTGCTACTATGCAACCACGCGTATTACTGTACTTTTACTACCGAGTAGTTCAACAGTATCAACGGTAAAACTTCCGCCGTTATTTCAATAAAATATTTTTGTTGTTTTCTCAATCCGACAATAATTCGGTTGTGGGGTCCACCAATGATTGTGCCGTCGTACGAATATTTCCTCTTTAAAACGAATATTCCCCGACCAATCGAATATTATATGACAACTTGCATACTTTGCAAAATTTATAAATATTACCCACAACTATAACATTATATTAAATTCATTCCATAATATACAAAAATGATAATTATAGAAAATTCATTTTTATTCAAAAAGTTGGGGTCTAACAGGCAGCGTCCTCCTCGACTACTGAGTCTGGAACGTAATTTGTTTTGTTTGCTATTTGGCTCCTGAAAACATTTTTCACAACTAATTAAAATACAATATTTAAGACTAAATAAACTAAAATGCAATCATCTAAAATAAAAAAAAAACTTAAACTTGGGTTGCCTCCCAAGAACTGCTTGGTTTATAGTCGTCATCTCGATTTCTTTAATTTTCTATCCAATTCCCTACGACAAGTTATTGACATATCTGCCAGTTGCAAAGTAACATTTGTGGGCTCCTTCAAACCAAGAAGCCGATTAACATGTCCGCCTCTCTCACCCCACCATGGCTTCAAATTCATACTGGCTCCCAAGCCACATAGAGCTCTGCTGATGAAATCATGACTACCAATTGTGCACGAGATTATAAAACTAATCGAATCCTTAAGCTTTGGTGGAAAAGGCATAGCTAGGGAGCACTATCAAAATCTACTTATCAACATTGAAACTCAAGGTTGTATCTAATCTTACCTTCTTTTCCTGGTCCCACTCTTCTTCTCATTTTCAGCATCCACATCTTTTTCCATGTCCGTTTGTAGCTTTGGCGTAGGTACTCCATTAGTTCCTTGTATGATATATATCTCATTACCACTACTAAGTGAAATTGCCTCGTAATGTTCTTTGACGTCCCTCTTGGGATTGATCTCCGAATTGCTTGGCAAAGTCTCTTGAGGGCGATTGTTGATGGCATTAACAAGTTGTCCCACTTGGTTTTCCATATTCTCAATTGACACCTCCAAGCTATTCATCCTCGTCTCATGCTGAGCTATGTATTTGGAAAAAAGTTCTTCCAATTTTGACTTCTTCTCTAGTGGTGGAGGAGTTTGAGTTTGAAATCCTGGTGGATATGATTGTATTGGAGCAAAAGCTTGGGCTTGATTGTTATCTCTTCATGAAAAATTTGGAGGATTCCTCCAATCATGATGATAATTGTTGGGATAGTCGCTGAAGTTACTACCATACTGCACCAACTAGGAACTAAAGGCACATTGATGACTCAGATGGTTTCCAGCACATAAATAACAAATAAATGACACACTCTAAATAGGTTGTGCAAGCCCCTAAAGAACAAATCTTCTCCATAAGCGTCGCCATCTATGCAGCTAATGTAGTAACTACATCGAGTCTATAAATCCCTGCCTCGTTTAGTTGAGTCATCCTCGCATAAGGCCACTGGTAATTATTGGCATCCATTGTGACGCCCCCAAAATAGGTATACATCACCCATTCTGAGTTGTCAATACATGGTACAGAAACAACTACAACTTTATTATTACAACAGTAAAACTGTGAGTTTAAATACAAATATTATCTTCTAGACAATATCTATACTCAAATAAATCCTCATCACATTTATTGATACATTATTTTACAAAACTGGTGAGGACTACTAAACAATCCTTTCTAAAACCTTCATTCCATACCCCTACTGCACTTTCGCTATATTCTCGCCTCCCACGAGAAGAATGGAACAAAAAGGAAAAGGGTGAGCTCAACTAGCTCAGTAAAGAATATTATGACTAAGATAATATACAACAAATTATCGTTAGTCTTCAACAGGGAAAAATTTAATAGAATACAATAGACAACAAATTTTAAATCAATATTCGCAGCGGAAATAATAATTCATTAGAAGAGTTAAGTAGAGAATGCAAACTACTATCTTCTATGTATGAATTTAAAAGTTCATCGTCTATCTTTTATCCCTATAACAACAATCCATAAACATCTGAATCAAATATTCATCTTTTGCACTCTGTGCCAAAGATATTCATCAGTTGGTCATGTTCATTTAAACACCTGTTCATCTTTGCACTACGAGCCAAAGATATTAATCAGTCGGTCATGTTCATCTCAACACTTGTTCATCTTTGCACTACAGGCCAAAGATATTCTTCAGAAATCATTCATCTTTGCACTACAGGCCAAAGATATTCAATAATATCATCATTTAAGACTGAGGATGATGAAAAATATTTTTAAAGAAACGAATCCAAAGAAAACAAAATGACAAGGATTAAGGATTAAGGATTCAGATACTGTTTTATCCATGTTCAAAAATACCTCAAAATAATCATAGTGGTGTGTAAAATTCAAGAATGATCAAAACATGGATACAATCAAAGCTAGTATCCGCAATAGATATTTTGGACAAAAAAGAAGAAATTTTATTTTTCGATGAATAGTGCCAGTATCGTGAATAGTCTTCAGTATCGTGAATAAGTCTTAGATATCGTGAATAGTAACTCCGACACCAAAAGATAGAAATTCCACAAAAAACATTTTCACGCTTCATGAATAGTACTCGTGAATAGTAACTCATGAATAGTAACCCCGACATGAAAAAGTTCCAAATTTGATAAAAAGTTCCAACCAATATTTCAGCATAATGATATTGAAGAAATAATATCATTTGAGAAGAAAATAACATCCCTTACCTCAAAGAATCGCATTTCTTGAAGGAAAGATCTAAGTGATGCCTTTGAATGAAACTTATCTTGATCGAATAAAGAACTCTCAAAGTATCTAAATACTCACAAAATACGCTCAATAATATAGAGAGAGAGAGAAAACTTTGTTTCGTGTGATTTTCAATTCTAACTTAGCCCTCTATTTATAGAAAAATGTTAGCCAACCAAGGCAGACTTGACGACCAAGCACCGATGGCTTTACCTCGCTACTATTGCCACCCACCACATTTGAAATAAAATTCAAACATTTTTTTTTTTCACCAACCACAAGTGGGGCCCACTCAATTCTAGAATTTTCCACCAAAATCAATTATAACCCTACTTTCTTCCTAATCAAACACCTCTTAAAATTTATAACAAATCATTCGTTAATTTTAAACGGTTCAAAATTTGTAGACATATACTCAACTTATATATGTATAACATATCCAAAAATCGCAACGATCCAACTGTCACGATTAAAATTATAACTCACGCAATATATCGTAAAAATAATCGATTTGATTTTTAATACCTCCATTCCGACAAAAAATACCGATAAAACACCTCAACATTAAATCCTTCAATTATAACCACATATAATAAATAAATCCATCATTTATATCCATATCAAATAAATATTTTCTTATCATATAAATCAATAATTAATTATTCCCAAATAATATTACGAATCACAATTATGACAACCAGCAGCCTCCTGTGAAAGAGGGGCTTTTCAATAAGGATCTCTCCTCATCAAGCGCGCAATTAGGTGACCAAACCTTTCCTTGCATGTAACTTTCTAGACATTGCCAATAATGTTATCTAATAATATTATTCAAATAATATGAATTATTGATCCGATAATGGGAAATATCATGCAAAGTTGACAATTATTGAAACAAAGAATAATATAAAATACCAACGCAAAGAATTATTGAATCAATAAAATAAAATACTAAACGAAGAATTATCGTAATAATTATTGAGTAGTGCCTTCTTACGTAAGGATCAAAAATTGATGCAATACTGCAGTGCATCTTTTCAACAACGCCAGTATTAGTGTGTTTTAACCACCGGGTATTCCAACAAAGATAAATCTGGTAACAATTACGCCTGTTATTTTTTAAACAACTTATATTTGTCGCTTTTCTCATCCAATCGCTTTCCGTTATGGGGCCCACACATGGTCAAGGCCATCGCATTTAATATTCCTCGACAAAGACGAATATTCCACGACCAAAACGAATATTCCCAGACAAAAATGAATATTTTATAACCACTGCTTATTTTGAAATATTTGCGTATTTTACCCCTAACTATCCACATTAATCAAATCAACCTTACTATTTCAAAATAATAAATAAAGGAAATTCCTTTTATTTAAAAAAATTGGTCTTACAACCTCCCTCCTTATGAAATTTCGTTCTCAAAATTGACGACGTGCACGGTGTTTTCAAAAGGTGAGGATACCTCGCTTTCATTTCCGCTTTCCAATTCCTGTGTCATTTCCTCTATAAAGCATGATTCCTCCACAAAACTTTAACTTGTGGTATGACCTTTCACACAGTAGGACATGCTCCTTCCTATCCAAAATCTTGACAGTACCTCCTCATACGTTAAGTCTTCTTGCTATCTCGTCCGGTTCTAACTCTATAACGTGGTTCGGTCTTTCACATATTTACTGAAAATGCGATATGTGAAACACATTATGAACACGAGACATACTTGGAGGTAACGCAAGTCTATAGCCTACATTTCCTACTTCCTGGTCAAGAATTTGAAATGGACCAATAAATCGTGGATTGAGCTTTCCTCTCTTCCCAAATCTTGTAATTCCTTTCCATGGAGCAACTCGAATAATACATGATCCCCTCACACTAAATTCCACGCCCTTTCGATGAAGATCCGCATAACTCTTTTGTCGATCTTGTGCCGCTTTGTATACGTTGTCGAATCATTTGGATCTTTTCGGTGAGTCATACGTCTTAACTCCGGGTCCCAACAATGTTGCTTCACCCACCTCATCCCAACATATTGGAGAACGACATTTTCGTCCATATAATGCTTCGAATGGAGCCATACCTATACTTGCTCGATAATCATTGTTGTAGGAGAATTCCACCAATGGTAAATACTTATCCCAACCGCCTTGAAGTCTAGGACACACAGTCTTAATAAATCTTCAAGAGTTTGAATAGTCCTCTCGATTGTCTCGTCCGCTTTGGGGATGGTATGCGTCAACTAAATCGCAAAAATCCGCGCCCATAGCTTTTTGCAAGCTAACCCAAAATCTTGAAGTGAATCTTGGGTCACGATCCAAACTATGGATACAGGTACATGCCATGCAACCTCACAATCTCATTTACGTCATACTAGCAAGACGCTCAAGGAATAAGTCTCCAGATATCGGCAAGAAATGAGCGATTTGGTTAATCTATCAACAATAACCCAAATAGCATTGATGCCTTGAGAAACCGTAGGAAGACCCGTAATCGAAATCCATGGTAATGTGTTCCCACTTCCATTCCTAATCTCAAGTGGTTGCAACGGACCCTTAGGTACTAGATGCTCCGCCTTTACACGCCGACAAGTTAAACACATCGAGATAAACTTTGCAATCTCTCTCTTCATATTGTTCCACCAAAATGTATGTCAAGATCACAATACATTTTAGTACTTCCGAGATGGATTGCAAATGGTGTATTGTGTGCCTCCATCATAATCTTGTTCTTCAAATCGAGTCTTTAGGAACACAAAGTCTAGAGTGGACTCAAGTATTCCTTCTTCATCAATTCTCGCCCTAATAGCTCCTTCTTGTACTTTCTTCTTCATACGCATCGCTTCCTGCCCGGCGGCTTGAGCAACCTTAACTTTTTCTATTAAAGTTGGCTCTACGCAGTATACTTGACATCATCGCACTCGCTCCGCAAGATATGATCTTCTACTCTCAATGCGCCACCACCACGCTCGCTTTTACCGTGATGGTATTGAATAGTGTGGTCGTAGTCTTTCAATAGTTCGAGCCAACGTCACGCCGCATGTTGAGTTCTTTTGAGTGAAGAAATATTTAAGGCTTTTTATGGTCCGAATATATCTCCACTTTCTCCCCATATAGATAGTGCCTCCATATCTTTAGCAGCGAAAAACGATCACCGCTAACTCTAGATCATGAGTAGGATAATTCCTCTCATACTCTTTAAGTTGTCGCGAGGCATAGGCTATGACTTTCCCACGCTGCATGAGAACACATCCTAACCCTTTGCTCAAGCATCATTGTAGATAACAAATCCATCCAACCGGATGGTATTGTTAGAACAGTGTCAAATAAGTCTCCTCTTAAGCTCTTGGAAACTTTTCTCGCATTCTTCGCTCCAAACGAATTTTGTATCCTTCCGAAGTTAATGAGTTAATGGAGTAGCGATTCGAGAAAACCTTCCACGAATCTCCGATAATAACCAATTAAGCCCAGAAAGCTACGTACTTCGGTCACCGACTTCGGTTGCTCCCAACTTTGTATTGCTTCAATCTTCGCTGGATCAACAGATACTCCATGTTTTGACACCACGTGCCCAAGGAATGCTACTTCCTCAAGCGAACTCGATTTCTTCAATTTGGCATATAGTTTGTTTTCACGAAGCCTTTGGAGTACCAAATTTCAAATGGTGCTCATGATCTTCACGACTTTTGGAATATATAAGGATGTCATCAATAAAGACAACATTAAACCGATTCAAATATTCCTTGAATACTCGGTTCATCATATCCATGAAAGCCAGGAGCATTAGTTAGTCCGAAAGACATGACTAAGAATTCATAATGCCCATACCGAAGTTCTCAAGGCGCCTTTGAATATCCTCGCTTTTAATCTTCAAATTGATGATATCCGTAATCTAAGATCGATTTTTGAAAAGAATTGTGCCTTCTGAATCGGTCAAACAAGTCATCAATACGAGGTAGAGGATACCTATTCTTGATGGTGACATGGTTCAATTCCCGATAGTCAATACAAAGTCGCATACTCCCGCCTTTTCTTCTTTACAAATAAAACAGAGCACCCTAAGGAGATGTACTTGGATCGAATGAAACCGATGTCCAACAATTCTCGTAGTTGGACCTTTAACTCCTGAAGTTCAATAGAGCCATTCGATATGGGGTTTTAGAAATGGGCTTTGTACCAGTTCAAGATCAATAAAGAATTCAACTTCACGCTAAGGGGGGTAGACCGGGAAGTTCTTCTAGAAATACGTCGGAAAAGTCAATAACAACAGAATATTATTCAAATTTGACGTGTCTTTATTCAAATCCATAACATGGGCTAAGAAAGCTTGACATCCGCTTTTCAATAAACGAATAGCTTTATGATTAGATATGATAGTGATTGATTTTAATGGTTTAGTTGCTTGAATTGCATACAACAGTTGGTTAGGAATATGAAAACTAACAACCTTATGAAAACAATCAATTTTGGCATGATGAGTAGTTAACCAATCAATTCCTAAAATCACATCAAAAGCAAGTATCTTTAAAGAGATAAGGTCAACAAAAAGGTGATGGTGTCAACTTGAATCAAACAAGATTTATAAACAAAGGGATGTGATAAAAGTTTCTCCTAACGGAGTTTCCACAGATAGGTCAAAGTCTAATTTCTCCGAGTCAAGTTTAAACGTTGAGCACATGCAGAGAGAGAAAATGAATGGGTAGCACCCCAGATCAAGTAAGGTATAAACTTCGCAAGAATTTATAAATAGCTTACCCGTGATCACCTCGTTTGGGTTCCTCGCATTATGACCAATCCACAACAAACGCTTCTTCCGGAATCGTTGACTTTGACTTTTTCTCGGGATGATCTTTTGAGTCACCGTCCCTGGTGAACTAGGTTTCACTACCGTATAATCTCGAGCGATATGTCCTTCCTTTCCACAACTATAGCATACCTTGAATCATAGGGCGCTTGGATCGATATGTCCCTCTTTTCCGCATTTGTAGCATACGACCGGTGGTCGTTCTCCTCCCTTAGAACCGATTCACGCAAGACTGCTGCCTCTTCACATAGTCGTTGTTAAATCTCCTCTTTTAAAATCTCCTCCCGACTCGCTTCTTCTGTTTTTTATGACCATGATTACCACCAGTAGTGGTAACCATTTTTGTCCGCTCTATTTCTTTTTCCGCCGGTTATCATTATTCTGTTGATCGCTATCTCCGGTACGATCCTAGTTGTGGTCCTCGAGTTGACCGTACTCGTTATCTCGCTCTAATAATTGAGCCCTGCTTACAACATCTCCGAATAAAGAGAAAGTTTATGAGAAATGAGATATTGACGTACGCCGGGTTTCAAACCTCTAAGAAACATCCGCCATATATCGCTCCTCATTCTCCACCAAATGAGGTGCAAACACGATAACTCGCAAACTTTGCCTCGCATCGAGACACCGCCATGTTGTTTTGCTCTAATCGATGAACTCCACTTCCTTCATACGACGCGAACACTTTCGTGAAAGTATTTGTCATTAAATAGTCTTTTCAAACGCCTCCCAAGACATGCTGAAAGCGCGCTGATGGGTACGCTTCACGCATCTCCCACCAATATCTGCCTCGCCACGGAACATAAAGGTGGCGAATGGAACCTTCGTTCCTCCGCATCCCAAGACATCGAATATCTTAGTAATTTGCTTGACCCATGTTTCCGCCATGATCGAATCTGCTTTCCCTTAAATTCTCGTGGTCCCAACTCTTTGAATCTGCTTTCAATGTGTACAACCCGTGAATTGCTATCATTTCTCATGTATTTTGAACACGAGTCTCCTCGTCCGATTTTGCATGAACTGCAAAAAGCTTCTAAACATCCCTCGCTCATTATCCGCTTTCAATGGTGTTGTTCATGGGGAGGAACATTGCCACCACTGTATCGCTCTCCTCGCTGGTGAGTACAGGCGTCTCCACGGCCTCATTTTCATTGTTAATATTCTCAATCGACATTCTCAAATACATCATAAAACAAGGGTTAATTAAGGAAATCAATATATCACATAATATCCCTATATCACCCGACCAACTAACAAATAAGCTTAGGTAGGACACACTAGCGAAGGATTTACTCGCCTCTCCCTCCTAGTTCTATTCCCGATCTCCGCCAGAGATCATATCCTAAGCTCGATACCAACCGCGACGCCCCCAAAATAGGTATACATCACCCATTCCGAGTTGTCAATACATGGTGTAAAACAACTACAACTTTATTATTACAACAAGAAAAGCGTGAGTTTAAATACAAATATTATCTTCTGACAATATCTATACTCAAATAAATCCTCATCACATTTATTGATACATTATTTTACAAAATGGTGAGGACTACTAAACAATCCTTTCTAAAACCTTCATTCCATACCCCGACTACGTTGCTCGCTATATTCTCGCCTCTTGAGAAGAATGGAACAAAAAGGAAAAGGGTGAGCTCAACTAGCTTTCAAGAAAGAATATTATGACTAAGATAATATACAACAAATTATCGTTAGTCTTCAATAGGGAAAAATTTAATAGAATACAATAGACAACAAATTTTTAAATCAATATTCGCAATGAAATAATAATTCATTAGAAGAGTTAAGTAGAGAATGCAAACTACTATCTTCTATGTATGAATTTAAAAGTTCATCGCCTATCTTTTATCCCTATAACAACAATCCATAAACATCTCGAATCAAATATTCATCTTTGCACTACAGCCAAAGATATTCATCACTTAGGTCATGTTCATTTAAACACTGCTCATCTTTGCACTACTGAGCCAAAGATATTAATCGGTCAATTATGTTCATCTCAACACTTGTTCATCTTTGCACTACAAAGCCAAAGATATTCTTCAGAAATCATTCATCTTTGCACTACTGTGCCAAAGATATTCAATAATATCATCATTTAAGACCGAGGATGATGAAAAATATTTTTAAAGAAACGAATCCAAAGGAAACAAAATGACAAGGATTAAGGATTAAGGATTCGTACTTTGTTTTATCCATGTTCAAAAATACCTCAAAATAATCATAGTGGTGTAAAATTCAAGAATGATCAAAACATGGATACAATCAAAGCTAGTATCCGAATAGATATTTTGGACAAAAGAAGAAATTTTATTTTTTGATGAATAGTGCCAGATATCGTGAATAGTCTCAGATATCGTGAATAAGTCTTGAGATACGTGAATAGTAACTCAGACACCAAAAGATAGAAATTCCACAAAAAATATTTTCACACTTCATGAATAGTACTTTCGTGAATAAGAACTCGTGAATAGTAACTCATGAATAGTAACTCGTGAATAGTAACTCATGAATAGTAACTCCAACATGAAAAAGTTCCAAATTTGATAAAAGTTCCAACCAATATTTCAAAGATAATGATATTGAAGAAATAATATCATTTGAGAAGAAAATAACATCCCTTACCTCAAAGAATCAAGATTTCCTAAGGAAAGATCTAAGTGATGCTTGAATGAAACTTGTCTTGAATAAAGAACTCTCAAAGTATCTAAATACTCACAAAATACGCTCAATAATATAGAGAGAAAGAGAAAAACTTTGTTTCGTGTGTGATTTTCAATTCTAACTTAGCCCTCTATTTATAGGAAAATGTTAGCCCCAAGAAGCAGACTTGACTTCTTTACCGATGGCTTTACCTCGCTACTATTGCCACCCACCACATTTGAAATAAAATTCAACATATTTTTTTTCACCAACCACAAGTGGGGCCCACTCAATTCTAGAATTTTCCACCAAAATCAATTATAACCCTATTTTCCGAATCAAACACCTCTTAAAATTTATAACAAATCATTCGCTCATTTTAACGGTTCAAAATTTGTAGACATATACTCAACTTATATATGTATAACATATCCAAAAATCGCAACGATCCAATCTACGATTAAAAAATTATAACTCACGCAATATATCGTAAAAATAATCGATTTGATTTTTAATACCTCCATTCCGACAAAAAATACTTCGATAAAACACCTCAACATTAAATCCTTCAATTATAACCACATATAATAAATAAATCCATCATTTATATCCATATCAAATAAATATTTTCTTATCATATAAATCAATAATTAATTATTCCCAAATAATATTACGAAATCACAATTATGACAACCAGCAGCTTCCTGTGAAAGAGGGGCTTTTCAATAAGGATCTCTCCTCATCGGGCGCCAAGAATTAGGTGACCAAACCTTTCCTTAGAGCGAGAACTTTCTAGACATTGTCAATAATATTATCTAATAATATTATTCAAATAATATGAATTATTGATCTCGATAATGGGAAATATCAGCAAAGTGACAATTATTGAAACATCAATAATATAAAATACCAACGCAAAGAATTATTGAATCAATAAAATAAAATATCGAATAAGAATTATCGTAACAATTATTGAGTAGTGCCTTTCACGTAAGGATCAATAATTGATGCAATACCGTGTCTACTTGCTCAACAACGCCAGTATTAGTGTGTTTTAACCAACGGGTATTCCAACAAAGATAATAATCTGGTAACAATTACGCCGTTATTTTTAAACAACTTATATTTGTCATTTTCCTCATCCAATCGCTTTCCGTTATGGGCCCACACATGGTCAAGGTAAGGCCGTCGCATTTAATATTCCCTCAAAGATTTAATATTCCACGACCAAACGAATATTCCCTGAAAAAAATGAATATTTTATAACCACTTGCTTATTTTGAAATATTTGCGTATTTTACCCCTAACTATCCACATTAATCAAATCAACCCTTACTATTTCAAAATAATAAATAAAGGAAATTCTTTTTTATTTAAAAAAATTTCGGGGTCTTACATCCATGGTTTCTTGTACCTGCGTATCTTAGAAAAAAAATTAAAATAGAAAATATGTTTAAATTAAGATCGAATGGATTGAAATTAATATTGAAAAAATTATTAGTAATATTCCCTAGTAAAGGCGCCAACAACTTGTTATCCAAATTGGTTATAAACAATTTTACGCACAAGTATACACGATCATCAAATATAGTAGTAAATATAGTGTTGATCCCACGAGAAATATGTTAATAATATGACAAAGTTCTAACTTTGTATCAATTCGATTTTATTTAAAAAAAATGATTAAAGACTATAAAACTAATTATTAAAAATTAAAACTAAATTGCTAAAAACGATAAATATAAGATTTAAAAGCTTAAGATTACAATTTCCCTAATGTCTCGTTTAAATCTCTTTACTTTATTTTCAATTAATTAACCATACCAAATCGTCAACCGAGAATTCACAATTATTTATAAAACCTCTTCCGAAATCATGTTATTAAATCCTAAGAAGAATAATCAAGACGCGTGTTATCATATTCAGATCTAAACCTATAATTCATCTTCTAATTTTATATAGATTATCAAATTAATTATTGATCAAATAGTTATATCAATAAAGCACAAAATATAATACATGATTCAATTATGATCAATAATGATCAATAAGAGAGCAAATTAATTTAAACTAATCATTAGGTTCTATTGTAATCTTAACTGAAAATTTAGTTCATAACAAAGGTCGAAAACATCATCATAAAATTAAATAGCATCTTAGATTATAGAATTAAAAGGAAGAGATAAGAAAACAAAAATTATGTCACGCAGCCTCGTTCTCCGACTCAGCCTTCAATCCTTAATTATTCTCCTTTGCTCGTTGAAATCTAATGAGTAATCCAAGCTTTGATGGTGTATTATGTGTATGTTGTATCTATGAGAGCTATCAAAATAACCCCATAGTTGTATATTTATAGGACCACACATGTGACTCGGAAGACATCTATTCCTACATGAACTCAGCAAAGCATAGCATCCTAAGTCCACTAGCAAAGCACAATAAGTCATGTAAATCGCCTAATATGCCTCCCAAAGACGCCACGCCTATGCACATGTAGGCAGTCTGTGAATTCAATATTAGTATTAATAATATTACAAAATATTAATATTAATATATTGAAGTTGTCCTAGTCGCTACAAGTTGTAGTGTCATATATGTCCCTTTTTAATTGTCCAAGCCACTAAAACTTGTAGTGGTATGTTCCTTTTTTTGGGTTGTTAGAATAGTTTCCTAACCAGTTGTCATATATATATAGTCAATTTCAAGGACTCACCCCTTTATTTTATATACCATGTCACCCTCTTTAACGACGGTTCAGTCCATCGCTATATTAGAAAATCGTCGTCTTAGCTTTTAGCGAATGATAACATATAGCGACGGACCGAACCGTCGCTAAAGGGGGTATGCAAGGTATGTAGAATCAAGGGGTAAGCCAGTGATATATATACGGTCCGGATCTTAAGCTTACCCCTTATCTAACATACTTTGCATACCCCCTTTTAGCGACGGATCAGGTGACGATTCGATCAGTCGCTATAAGTTCGGTCCGTCATTATATGTTGTCCGTCGTTAAAAACTAAGACGATTGTTCTATATATAGCGACGGAACACATCGTCGCCCAGTCCATCGCTAAAGGGGGGTATGCAAGATATGTTAGATAAGGGATAAACTTAAGATCCAGACCGTATATATATAAAAGAGGGGTTCAAAGTTCCAAAATTATTTTACAACATTAACTACATAATTCAATTGTATATATGATATTATATGATGGCCTTAATTTACTTAAGATCATGTCTTCAACAAATTCAAAGCTAGCAATGGTAAATTTGATGAAGCCCTTGCTGGTGAAGCAATGAGAATGTTGAGTTTGTACGAAGCAACACATCACTACTAAAAAAATGGTCATTTGTGATGGCCAAAATCCATCACAAAAACCAGAAAAACCATCACGAAAGGTTTAC
Source organism: Panax quinquefolius (assembly GCA_020205615.1). NCBI lineage: Eukaryota > Viridiplantae > Streptophyta > Magnoliopsida > Apiales > Araliaceae > Panax > Panax quinquefolius. The sequence goes on from CM035174.1 coordinate 74,963,027, forward strand.
GTGATGACTTTAAGCATCACAATGGCTATCTTGTATACGCCCATCATGAAAGGTTTTATGTGATGGTTTTGGCAATCGCAAACTCTTAGTGCTTTTGTGATGATTAATACAATCACATTAACACGTAATCTATTATGATTATTAAAGTCATCACAAAAAAAACAAGACTTTAGGAATCAAAGGTAAGAACGTGAATCTCTATTTACGGATAATTTATTTCATTATATTAATTGTATCAAATGATACTTATAGGATTCGAACCCTCCCCCCATTTCTGAACTAAATAACGAGTATTACCACTACACCAAAGCCCAGATCATGATTATAATTTTAAAACAAAATATAAAAGGAAATATGTGAGTTGACTTACTAAACAAAATTACTTCCACATAAGATTTTGTGATTGCAATGACAGTCACAAATACTCTATAATGATGGTAAAATTAGTCATCGCTGAGAGCCACCATATATTTTATTATTTTGCGATGACTGGAAAATTCTCACAAAATACTTTTTTTTTTGTAATTGCAAATAAAAGTCGTCACAAAAATTTATCTTTTTTAATGATTGTCACGACTGTCATAAAATATTATTTTGATTATTTCTTACATTAAAATATTAGTGATAGCTTAAATGCAATCGCGAAAATGATATATCTATAAGTGATGACTTAGTCATCACAAAAATAAAGTTTGGTAATTGACACGACCATCATAATTATAATACATTGATGTCAAAATTAGTCATCACTAAGAGCCATCATATATATTATTATTTTGTGATTGCTTAAAAAGTCCATCACAAATTACTATCTTTTGTGATTGTTTTTAAAAACTGTCACAAAGTTTCGTCACGCATTCTTATTTACGGTTCTATATATAGCAACGGACCGAATTGTCGTCCGGTTCATCGCTAAAGGGGGTATGCAATGTATGTTAGATAAGAGGTAAACTTAAGATCCGGACCGTATATCACTACAACAAAAAGGCTTATCAATGATCAAGACATCGGCGACGCGATACGGTCATAGATAATATCTATCGATCAGATGTCGGTCACGATGATACGAAGTCGCAGATAATCTGGTCATTGAAGGACATCGGCGACCCAATAATAATAATCAATTATTAGCGACCGCAATTAGCGGCCGAAATCTTCGCTATTATGACTTATCTTTGAGTCATTTGTCATGCGTGACGTGTCACACGATGTCGTGACCGAGATAATAGCGACCGCAATGGCCGCTAGATTTAAGCGTCACGATACATTTTTAACGACCGCACGCGGTCGATGCTTTTTTTTAAATTTTTTGCCTATTTTATTGATTTCCCAAAATAACTCGCTTTGTACCGCTTTCAATCCCAACACAGCTTATATATATATATATACAAGCATCCATATTAACATCCATCCAATACAATACAAAACATTCATCCATGAATAAACATTCATCCAATACAATACAAAACATTCATCCAACACAATATAATCGATATCGTAAACATCCATATAAACTAATACAATTGTCCAAAGAATGAATCTAAAAGAGTACAAAGCTTTAAAAATCTAAAAAAATAAGTCAGCGCTTCTTCATGGATCATCCAAATTAGGATCCTCAGAATTATCAAAGTAATAAAACATATATGTTACATATAAGTAAGACATCGACTCGTAGACTATAAACATATAAGACAATGTAGCTAAACAATAAACGATATATATATATACTGCCTCCTGTTGTTGTCTTTCTTGCTCCGCTCTCCTACCGCTTGCCATGCCTCCGCCTCCAACTCATCAGACTCAGAGACTGCAGATGCCCGCCCAAGATATCTGAAGAAGATCACGATCTGACAGATCGCTCTCACACATCAAGCAGAGGAGTATGATAGGTTTGGATAACCTCGACGATGACAGGTATCGGGTGGCAGAGGCGGCCTGTGCTAATCGATGGTCGGCGCGCCGTCTTTGTCCTTGGCCTTTGACATAATTTTTCTTCACGATGGACGCCTCTCCCATAATTCTTGATCAATCGACCAGACGCGGGTGCCTTCGAGGATAAGCGCTGCTCATTAAGCCCTTATAAGTGTCCTGTTAGAAGATGAACAATTAAATAGTTAAAAATAAATAAAAAAATACTAAAGAAGGTCGTTACAATTTATAAACAACATATTAGGATAAAGTGAACTTATTACCGCTTATCCTGAACGACTTCGTAGACCACCATCGCGGGTGGCCACATACACATCCAACCAATTGATAGGTTGACCTTGAGACTGAGACTCCTATAGTTCATTTTCTCATATTATTATGTAAACATATGATATTTTAGCTACAAAAGATGACTGTAAACATAACATACGTACCCTGGCAGCAATGTGCTGCAGCTGTGATATACTGCCGCCCCGATACGTGCCTTTTGCCTTCTCGCCGTCTGATACACCTGAGGATCTGTTAGAGGCGGCGATCTTCACGCTTCTTGACCCAACTCTTAGCTTTCCACCGGTCACACATCTCGCACCCATATGGGCCAGGCGCACTACCACTGGGCTATGCTCATGCATATACTGCTCACCCTGTCCTGGATGGTCAATCTCAGCATTGTGTAGGGCTTTTTGTCGTTCCTTGTTCAAATTATCTTTAGTTCGTACGGCGCACTTCTGCCAGAATAGTGTTTGAATAACTGATGCCTGTGCATCATCCCACCTATATCGTTTCTGCAAATAAAACAACAATAATAATATTAAAACTATTATATTACTAAACAATATTATTTGATTAACTATGTATTATTTATCGGTGATGATAAAAAATATACCAAATTCAAATTTCAAATCTGCATCCTTATGGGCGAGAGGTGTGCTCGCCATGTAATCACCGTGAAGCTAGTTACGTAAGCATAATTGTGAAATGCACTTCACAATTTTACTATCTTGAAAATCACTACAATATACAATAATTTATATTAAAACCCTTACATTTAAATCACTACTATATTTATAAAAATGAAAATATTAAACCCTTATATATATATCTACACGATGTTTAACTTACGTGCTATCTGGAGGAGGACGGATCTGTATAAGAATGCGATCATCCGGATTAGCCGGAGCCTTCGGCACATGATTAGGGCCCCGACCCAACCCGCGCTTTCGTGCTGCAGGTTCAGAAGACATCTATAAATAAAAAATTTAGGATGTTAGTATAAGTTATAAATGAAAGGTACATAAACATGTCAGGGTTATAGAGAACATCAGGATATGTAATTGTATGTAAACAAAAGGACAATAGGATAGGATAGTCTAGGCGTGTATATTTAAGTTACTTAAGGTTACTTTTAGCATCACCAAACTTTATTTAATCATTTAACTCATTTTGACTTATCAAAGCTCACTTTAGGCTTGAAAAGAGAGCTTAAATTGGTTTTCTTGTTGGCTTTATTAATGACCATGTTTGGGAATCATTACTAGCATGTATGAGCAACTTTGTATCTTCTCATAATAGTCCTTTAAGGTCAGGTACTATGAATTGTCCAAAACAGTCCAGGTATGGTGGTTCACTATTTTAGTGTTCATTGTTCTATAAAGCTTATTTTCAATGATTTTTAAGCAAGAATTTGCACAACACACCATGTAGACCTTAACTAACTTAGGGAACCATTTTTACATGTTATCTATAGGCAATGTATGTACTCCTCACTATCTAACAACACTAGTCACACAAGTTGGCCATAATAAAATTCCCTTATAGCACAATTTTGGCTACCAAATCCCCAATACCTACAATAGAACACATATGGTCTTTAAGCATTCCTATAAACCTTAAATCACCATGAAAAGTGAAGAAAATGAAGTAACTTGACTATTTATGGGCAATATTTTTGCTAGTTTATTAATTGGTCCCTCAACTCTTTTTTTTCTTAATCAAGTTACTTAACAAGGATACATATATGATTCGAGGGTCCATATCCGAACACAACAAAAAACATCACATATACTCATTGCCATCACATATACATGAATGCATATATGGCCATTTGACTTATATATGAAGATTTAGACAAGTATGGATATTTTAGAAACAACTCATTAATAGTGTGATTGAAGTTATGGTGCTTGTGTTTGTGTTTGTACTTTTCATTTTCTTTCTATTCTAAGCTAAGCCATACTTATAGCATACATATTAATAATGGTGTCATTTTCTTTATCTTCTCGACCGTGAATTATGGAAAACTTCTTTGAACCTTCTTCTTGATTGAATTATGGATAAACTTAATTCCTAGTTATGTTTTATGTTATACTCATGTTCAAGTTATATGGCCATTTGACTTATATATGAAAAAAATTCTACAGAGAGTCTCCCTATAATATGGACTATCCACACGCATTTGAGGGCATGCATACTGACCAATTTCAAAGAAAATATAATCCCAACACACAAAAAATGTAATGTGCACAACTATAATTCAAGGCACAATTTAGGAGAATCCAATATTAGTAAAAACAATAAGAAGCCCAAAATTGTCCCAATTTCAAAGAATAACAACAACAATTTATTTAAATTTCAAAGAAAAATATATTCAAAGAAGAATGTTATATTCAAAAATTTTCAAATTTCAAAGAATCGTTATTCAAGAATAACAAATTATCCAACTTTAGATAATCTCATATTAAAACATGAAACCTAATCATGCATGTTCCCAAATTATTCTTGTGGTGTAAAGTCCCACGAGTGCTCGAGCGATCAAACTTTCACAAATTAGATAACTAATACTGAACAATTTAATCACTCAGTTTTATGACAAATAAGAATTCATGTCCATTTTAATGAAATAGCAAAACTAATCTTGAACAAATTTAGTCTAGGTACCCAAAATAGTTAAGCTATCACATAGTTTGTTGCATATCAAATACTTCACAACAGAAATCGGTGTGCACATATGATTTTGTTACTGTCTTGAGGTGTGCAATGTGGTGTCGTGGCGGTTGTGGTGGTGGTGATGGTGGGTGGCGGCGGTGATCGTGGTGGTGGTGGTGATGGTGATGGCGATGGCGGCACAATGTATGTGTGGTGGTGAAGGTATACGACTGCTTTCCCCTCTTTTCCCTCTTCTCTTCTCCCCCTTCTCCCTATTCTTTTCTCCCTCTTTTTTTCTTCTGTCGATCGAGAGTGATTTAACCGAACCGAACAAAGTTAATTGGAATAGATCGTGATCATTATCAAATAATCGCGTCTCGATCGTTGATGGTGAGTATGGTCGCAAATAACTAAGCGCCCAATATTTCGTGCCAATTTTTGGAGGTAAAATTGAACTTGCGGATCGAATAGCGGCCGGGTTCAATTCATAAACATACTCTAGCGACCAAATTCAAGGGCTATTGCTAATAATGGCGGTCGCTAGAATACTTTCTGCACCAAAAGTCATCATTGATGTTTTTGGTCATTTATTCTGATTTTCTTTGTAGTGTATATATATATATATATATATATATATATATATATATATATATATATATATATATATAAAGAGGGTTCAAAGTTCCAAAATTATTTTACAACATTAACTACATAATTCAATTGTATATATGATATTATATGATGGCCTTAATTTACTTCAGATGTTTCAGCAAATTCAAAGCTAGCAATGTAAATTTGATGAAGCCCTTGCTGGTGAAGCAATGGGAATGTTGAGTTTGTACGAAGCAACACATGTACGAATTCATGGAGAAGAGATTTTGGATGAGGCTCTTGCTTTCACTGCTTGTCACCTTGAAAACATGGTTGCGAATTTAAACTCCCCTTTGGCTAAACAAGTGAGGCATGCCTTGGACCATCCCCTCCACAAAGGGATCCCGAGAGTTGAAGCAAAGCATTTCATCTCTTTCTATGAAGAAGACCCTTCTAAGAATGAGTTGCTACAGCGATTCGCAAAGTTAGATTTTAATTTAGTGCAGATGTTACATAAGCAAGAACTATCTCAACTCATAAGGTAATCCACTCACGTATACACAGAGTTACATGCATCAGGTAGTTATATTTGGTGCACACCATAAGAATAGTGATTGCAGGTCCACTGTATAACAAGAAATCTTCTACCAAGTGTTACAGTTTGGATAGTTTACAATTTTCTTAATTTCATTGTCAAAAACTATATTAATTCGTAACAATTTTGAACCCGAAAACTTCTCCAATGACTTCTAAAATTTCATATTAATCTTATAATTTGAAATTGGGGGAATATATTACACACATAGAGAGATGCTTGAATTGTCAACTAATGCGTTGTGTGTATTTATGTGTGTATTGTAGGTGGTGGAATGAATTGGACTATGCAACAAAGCTTTCTTATGCAAGGAACAGAATAGTAGAGTGTTACTTTTGGGCTGTGTCAGTGCATTTTGAACCTGGTTATTCCCTTGCCCGGATGATATTTACCAAAATTGTGGCTATGCTATCGCTGACGGATGACACATATGATTCGTATGCTACAATTGAAGAAATCGATCTTTATACAGATGCAATAAATCGGTAAATTATTTATTTTTTCGCCATTTAATTCCTGTTGCATTATTGTTTTTGTACGAGTAGTTTTGCAAATATGCAATGCATAAAAGATTTGGGTTCTAATTTCTAAAATTATTCATCTAGGAAACTATATTTGTCTCTTATTATTTCAAGTACTACTATGTCCACTGAAAATATGCCCCGAATAAGCATAAAATGCAATATTTTCCTATAAATTTTTTTTATATACAAATGATGAGCTTTACAGGTAAAAAAACATGTTGCATTCTGTGCTTATATATATATATATATATATATATATCATTTTCCCATCTATCATTTCTACGTACAATTAAAATTACTTGTTAAGAAAAGAAATTTCAGTATGTTGAAAAGAATGAATAAATAAATAAAATTAGGCCTTTGATTTTTCAGATGGGATATGAGCATCATACATGAGCTCCCAGATTTTATGAAGATCTGCTATAAGAGTCTGCTAAATCTCGTTGATGAATTTGATGAAGAAATGACAAAACAAGGAAGATCATATAGTATTCATTTTCTAAAAGAAGCAGTATGGAATAATTTCTATGCCTTTCCTTCTTCTTTTTTTTTTTTGAATTTTTTTTGCTTAACCAAATAAATAATTATTTCTTCTTTTTTTTCTTTTGAAATTATCATTGATGACAGTTCAAAGAAACAGTGGGTGGTTATCATGTTGAGGCCAAGTGGTTCCGTGAAAAATATGTGCCTGGTTTCGACGAATATTTGGCGAATGCATTAACAAGCACAGGTCTCTGCATGCTAGGGTTAGCATCCTTTATGGCAATGGGAGAAGAAGCTAGTGTTCATGACTTTGATTACACATTACATAACCCTCAATTTGTTGTTGCTACAAGCTTATATGGTCGCCTAATGGATGACATAGTAGATCATGAGGTACCCTAGCTAGCTAGCATTCAGTTAGAAAAAACTTGAGAGAATTAATAGAAATGGAAAGGATAAAAAGGAAAATAGAAAAAACTTCACATAATTGTTTACACTAGAAAACCGTCAGTTTTTCCTCCCGCTTTATAATATACATAATCTCTTCACCTATATTTTGTTAAAAAATAGTACAAAAATAAGTTTTAGAGAGTATCAATTTGACCAAAAAAAAAAGAAATCAAAACTGGGCATCTATTTTGGAATGAAAGGAGTAATTAACTTATTTGGATTCATTAAAGTTGTCCTCCAACCATCATCTTTAAAAATTCATAGGAATCAGTTGCATTGGTATGTGGCAATTGTATAATAAAGATCTGTGAAGGCTAGCAAAAAATGCAACTCATTTACTATACAAATACAACTCATTCAGACTTTAAAAGTATATATATCGATCAATCATTTGCAGGACGAACAAGAGGATATTACAGGGATCGATTGCTACATGAAGGAGCATGGAGTATCAAAGGAAGAATCTGTTGCTGAGTTTCAAACAAGAATTGAGAAGACTTGGAAGGACATAAATGAGGAACTTCTCCGGCCAACGCCTGTTTCAATGCGTCTCGTTGTGATATTTCTGAATTTTATGAGAATGATGTTTGTCACCTACAAGCATGAAGATGGATACACCCACCCAGAACGACACTGGAAAGACTATGTGGTCGCATTATTCATTGATGCCATACCTATATGATTATACATCACTAAACTTAATAATCGAAAAACAAAAAGAAACTGTTTTATTTTATTTTTGCACTAAAATCGACCCACTTTCAAAAAATTGTCAAAAACAACCAAAATTTGACCATATTTTTTATAATTATTTGAAAGTTCAATGGTTTAAGTTAATATATATATATTGTACGTTTTCCGGTAGCTTCGCTAGCTAGAGTGTAAGTGAGTGTTTGAGTTATCAAGTCTTATGAATTTATTTCTATTCTGCATGCATGCATGAATGATGAACTTTTAGTATTTGTACGTACTGTGTAATTTGCCTGGATTTGGAATAACATGTATGCGTTTGGTGTAGTAAATTAGTTTTGAATTTGGACTCATTACATCTATTGTTGTAGTTTATTGGACTGTCAATGTAATACCCATAAAAAGGAATTATTAAATAATAAATAAATAAATTTTAAATTTACCTTTAAAATATTTTAATTGGACTTTATCTTTTATTTATATCAAAATAATCATTTAATTTATATGGGCTAATAAATATGGATAAATTAAAATTTTAAAATTGGACCTTCAAACTAATTTAGTTTAATTTATATGTGGATAATATTAAATCCAATTATAATTAGGAGAATTAATAAAATTTATTAATAAATAAATCAATAGATAAAACTAATTTACTTGAACATTATACCTAATACGTAACTTAGGAAAAAGAAAGAAGAAAGCGGCTTAGAGAACCGGAGAAACAGTGAGCAATAACTGTGATTTTATTCGGATAAATCTTCTTTTCATTTCCCATGACTGTTCTGATCAAGAATTAGAGAATCGTACATGTGCTGAGAATTTTTTTTTAAAAAAGCTTTATTTTATCTTTGACATTAATTATGGGTTGTGTATAGGAGTGATGCAAATTGATTTAATTTATATATATATATATATATATATATATATATTTCAGATCTTAAACTTTTGATCGGGGGAGAACCGGTACTGCGGTACAATATGTACCGGTGGTTAGTGCGGTGCCACTCTTTTGCCCATTTCTTTACTTCCCCTTTCTCTCTCTACAACGTGTACTCTTTTAAATCCTAACAAAAGAGGATAACTACTACTACAAACCCCATTAAATATTAATGTATTTTCTTTTGATTTATAGATGTCAAATAATTGTGTTAATTTTTTTTAAAATTAAATATTTTCATGCATAAATATCAATTTTTAGATTTTATTTTGAATAAGAAAAACCACTTACTAGTATTAAAAGTGTATATCAATATTTTGGTGTTTGAAATGCGGGTTTTATACACTTTTCATATATTAAATAATAACATAAATGTAAAAAATATAAATCTTACTAATTTTTACACACAATTAAATAATATTGGTAAGATTTATATTTTTACATTTATAAATACTAACATTTATGTTAGTATTTATAAATGTGGGTTTTACACAAATTTATTAATTTTGGTGTTATTATGTTATTACATTCATGTAATTGTTTACAAAAAAAAAGTCTACATAAATTCATAATATATATTATTTTTCATATATTAAATAATAACATAAATGTAAAAATATAAATCTTACTAATAATTCAAATAATAAATCCCACATTTATTTTTGTCTATTGTTTGAGTATTATTTGTGTACATAAATTACTTTTATTATATATTTATTATGTATTTAATTTATTAAAGTATATTTAAATTTTAATTTGTTTGTAGTAGTAGTTATCCTCTTTTGTTAGGATTTATAAGAGTACACGTGGCAGAAAGAGAAAGGAGAAGTGAGGAAATGGGCAAAAGAGAAGACGCATGAGGTGAGTAATTGGCACCGTACTAACCACCGGTACATATTGTATCGGTTCTCCCCCCATCTTTAAAATCATTTTCTTTATCCATTCACTGAACAATTTCACCCTTTAATGACAGATCTAACGACGATTCGGTATACAACTATCGTCTCATACTTTTAAATGACGGACAACATAACGTCGCTAAAAAGTATAGACGACGATTATGATTAGAATCCGTCAACGGTCCGTCGCTAAAAAGAGGGAGAGCTTCGAGTGAGTTGATAAGGGTGCTTAACACTACAAAAAGCTGTCATTGTTGACGAATACCACTACCGTCGCCTATGACTATAGTGTCGTCGACATTGAGGTCATTAATGACGGCAGATGATCAGCTCGATGCGCCGTCCATACAATGTCGTCGCCCACGGTTCTCGTCACCACCGGTAAATCGGCATCATCATCATCAAGCGACGGCCCAATTTCAATGACGACGGTTATAGCGACGGAAAGTCCGTTGGCAAAGACTTCATAAATTTTTAAGGGGAAAACCTCATTCCCAATTACCGCCGCTTTCAGAATGACTTTTATGGTCATTTAAATTCCTTTAACTCACGTGTGTCGCTAGATATGTTATCATGTCATTGGCGGCAAGAATGCCGGCCACCATTACCCCCGTCGGCAATGACTATATATATTTTGAATTTTTTTTTATAATTTCAAAATTTCCCTGTTCATTTACAAATATAAACGTACACCTGTTATAAACTAATAACAACCATCAAATAACAAGCTAATATCATACAATTCACCATTGAAATAGTAATCCAAATCAAATATATAAATCAAAAATATAATGGTCATCTGTACAACTCAAAAATTGTACAAGTACATACATGAAACTTAGAATATAACATAAACTAAACTAACTACAACCCGTCATCTTTGTCTCCATGTCATCTACTTCGCCATCATCACCTATCTTTCGCAGGAGGTCGCTCAAATCATCAACTTGATTATCCATCGCCAGATTGGAGGAGGTCGTCATTATCATCATTTCTTCGGCGGTCATCACCAATGCCTCCACCTCCACCTCCACGAGTCTCGTCAACAAGACCCTACAAAATTAAAATATTAATAACAAAGTCAAAATGAAAACAAATTTACCTTATTTTAATTTGTGTTCTTCAAGTAAGGCTTACGAGGCTCGAACTCGGGCTCCGTATATCGGAATCGAGTCCCGTCAGTTGTAACGCATGTCTATTGCCTATGCGGTGCTATTGCTTGTGTATTTTAGTCCCGTCATGAACATGTAGGGATCTTTCATGCATATCGAAGGCGGGAGGTTATACACCACAATAATCACCGACCAAGTTGAGTAGGGCTTTGTGTAAGGCCCGTTAAACGGATGAAACCCATCCGTAGCAAGTCCAAGCCTAACATTGCAAACCTCTTCTACAAACGAGGGGTGCTTATTATCAAAATTTTTCCACTCAAGCCCATCTCAAAAGGTCAATCGACCTTCGACTATGTCCCGTGTAGAGTGCCACCTCGTCATGTCCCTCGGGATGTGTTGACATGAACAACCACCGAAGCCTTGGGGCAATGGGAAAGTAACGTAAGATCTTTCTCGGCACGTCTTTTCCCTTTTTCTTGCGTTGTTCACAGTATCTACTTGTACCACAAATATCACATGACCTCTTATCTTTATTGACATCACTGTAATACAACATGTAATCATTCTCACAAGCAGCAATCTTCTCATACCCTAGATTGAGCCTTTTGACCATTTTCTTCACATCATAGTACGACTCCGGTAACTTATTGCCTACAGGTAAGCACTCCTTCCCAATTCTTAACAGTTCATTAAAACCACTCTCGCTACAATCATGCTCGTTCTTGAAGTGTAAAAACTTAGTCACGGCAGATAAGACGGTGTGCTTTTCGTGCCCTTCATACAGTGGTGTCGCTGCTTCATGCAATAACTCATAGAAACCCTTAGCCCCATCATTCAAATTTCTTGTTCGACGCTATCGCCATCAATCGCTCAGATTCCAATCGAAAGTATGAACCAAAGCCAGCCTTCGATTATCGTATTAGTATAGTCAAAGGTTTTGTCACCTCTGGATTCCGGTTTTGATTCATGTTCATCCAACCAGGTTTCCCCATGATAGATCCATGTTGTATAACCATGCTTGAACCCATACGCAAATAAGTCGCACATGACATCACTCCTTTCCTTCCACACTTCATTCATACACCTATTACAAGGAATTCTGATCTCATCGCCGCTGACTTGCTCAAATGCGAAGTTGAGAAACTATTCAACCCCACTACGATACTCAGAGTTAAGCCCACTCCTATCAGTGGCTACCCTACGTTCCATCCAACTTCGATCAACAGACATCTCGAACAACTGTTTGCTATATATATGGAAAGTTAGACAAACACAATCAAGTCTCCAACTTAATGTATATATTCAAGCTTATGAGTTTCCTAACTTTATCTCCCACTCTAACGGGTCAGGCTTCTATCCCATTCCCGGATGTGTCGCCTCATTGATGCTAATAACTTGAACACATCTTTAAATTTTTTAGAAATTTCGGTAGCACCTCCCCATGGTCTTCAACTACACGAAATAGACTAACACATCGTAGTCTAAATATGCACCCGAAGAACATCAAGAGATATATACTGACCGAAAATTAAAAAAATATAAAGACGTGCTCAAGTCGTTAACACCGACCTAAGTGAGATCGAAACATACAAGAACAGTTCCAAAACGGGGACTATTTGAGATTCACTCCTACTAAGTGAATCTCAAACGGGTTTCTAATTCTTTATTTTCTTCATAGACTTTTACATGGTATGGAAAAGCCAAGCCCGACATAAACTTTTATTCGTCTATGCATATATGCGAATGAATGAATTTTCATAATAATAATAATAATAATAATAATAATAATAATAATAATAATAATAAAGTAAGTAAGGTCCTACTTAGTTTTGATATGCATGGTAATAATATGGACCGACACACCAAATAAATCGAATTACTATAAGTTTCAAATTTAGTTGTAGGCTTGTAGGTTGAATATTAAATGCATGCATAAAATAAGAAAATTCGACGAAAGGAGTGCGTAACCGTCTAAAATAAGAATAAAATAAGGTTATTCCGGTGTCGGCACCACCTGATATGATGAATTTCAAGTACCACCAACTATATATACGCCTCTTAGTTTAAGTATACATAAGAAAGTCGCTGCTTATTCTATTTAAATAATAATATTATATAAGAAATAACTCATACACATAACTGCAAACATATTTATTATCTAATTTTCTTCCTTTATTAGACCAATTATGTTCTCCTATCACACAACACCTTGGTAGTTCCTTCCAAATACTTTATCAACCATTATTAACTTATAATACTCCATCAGTAACAAAATTAGAGATTTAGGACTAAAAATGTGATCGCTTTAAAAATGTATTTCTAATTGTAATACTTTAAAAGTGGTCGCTTTAAAAATATATTTCTAATTTTTGAAACAAAAAGGAGTAGTTAAAATCATGTGCAATAATTTAAATTGTTTTCGATGGCGGCCACCGTCACATTACTTACCAACAATCCATAAACAATTTGGATATAAGTCATCGGTTTTACCTAGAACAAAATCATGACCTGTACAAGAACAAATGAACATGGTGTGGGTACTACTTAGTTGGTGTATAGTATTAAGCTTATGCAAGTATAAATAGAACCCAAATTAGAAACAAACTAAAGAAAGCCTGCCATTTTTTAATGTCCAAAATGGGAATATACTAAGCATCTTCAAAATTGAACTTTCTATATATCTTCAAAATTGAACCAAAAATTTCAAAAAGGGAGTAATTAAAGAAAAAGGAGATGTATATATATATCTATTGCAAGTTGTGGGAAAATAGGAGTAAAGAAGGAGATATGGAGCTCACCGGAAGGAGAGGGGAGGGTCGCCAGAGGTATGTCAGGAGAGGGGAGTCGCCGGAAGGTATGGCAGAGTGGGAATGTCGTCGTCGGAGGTGGCAGGAGGGGGGAGAGTCGCCGGAGTGATGCTCAAATTCCACAAATTCGGCTGTCTGGACTGATTGGGGTGAATGAAATCGAGGGAAAATCGAATGAGCTAAGAACAGTAGGGAGGGAGAAGAAAGTAGTTGTTCTTGTCGAGCCTAGGGCTTTTTTAAAAGACTCATTCTCGACGGCATAGCCGTCTCTCTTAACCCCCGTCGCCTATGACTCATTCTCGACGGCCATAGCGATGGCGCGACCGTCGCCCATGATTTTTCCCACACTCGCGAAAAATTTCCCACCAAAATTGGACCCGGGAATGATCATTCTCGATGGGGCATATTGACGATGGCTAGGCCGTCGATAATGACATTATTCTCGACGGGACTCCTGCCGTCGCTAATGACCTAATTTTTTGTAGTGTAAGATCCGGACCATATATATATATTAAATATATAATAAGTAAGCTTTATGTTAGGAATGTTTGGAAGAGCAGGTGCATGATTGCTTTCAAACTGAATTAATATATCTAAGGCATAAAACTCACCAAAATCGTCACTTTATAATTCTATTTACAATTCAAATAAGGTTATGCTGAGAGTATCATATGTTTAGTTATTGCATCTATATACTGTTATAGTAATGCAGTTAGTTTTCTTTTATAATATTTGACCAAAGTGTTAAGCATGATTATTTGAAAATTTAAAGCGCAAGGTTTCCAAGAGTAAATAATAATAATAATTATAATAATAATAATAATATAAGTTAATTAACGGTTTAAAGATGGAAGGAATATGTTTACAAATATACTTATATTTATTATTATTTTGTGTAATTAGCTTGAACGGAAGAAGTTTAACGAGTTATAATTAGAATATAATTTGGGTACAGGTACGAATCCCATACTCTTTCAGTGATACTCTTGTTAAATTTGATTTGTTCGTTTTGTTCCTTGTTTCGAGTTTCGTTATTATTTCACATAATTGTTTCTTGTGACATGCATATAATAGTTTTATTTTGGAGTTGATACATAGAACTCGAATTTGTACTCTTTGAACCTAATGTCTAGTATTTGTTTTTGATAATTATAGAGCGGTACATGTTGTTACTTTCTTTTTGAGACATTGTGATTATGATTCGATTAATTGGTTCAACGTTTACATATAGAACCCTTTTGTTTGTATTATGTCGCATGTGTTATGACATGGTATTTTTTGTTAGAATATACCGTAGGGTATACCTGAGCTATAACCACACGTGGGGGTACCATAGACATGTCCTCTTGGCACTGAGGCATAACACCTTCCGTGGTGGTGTGATCAGTCCACGATGTCTCCATTTTGTGCTCTGGAGGGAGTTGGCCATTTGGTGTTTTGTTGTGGGAGACGTATGGGTTGACCCTAATTTTCTATTCTGTTATATTTTGCGGATTAGTGATGTTTGTGCCAAACACACCTTTCGATTTTATATTCATTGGATTCGCGGTCCAATGTGTGTAACTTGCCTTTATGGCATTATTTGATTTGCATGTGTGACATTATTTAACTTGCCTATGTGGCAGGGTATATTTTTATTTTGTTTTGAGCTCGGTATGAAATAACCTAAGCCATTTACTTCAGCCTATTATTTTGTTATATTAGTTTTGTTCGTTACAGTTTAGTTCATTAAATTGAGTTAGTTATCTCAGTTCTTTATCTTGTACTCTATATCCGTACTGGGCATTTGGCTCATACTGTGTTTTTCTTCCGGTAGGTAATCAGGGGGATCAAGGGCAAGTGTAATGAGAGCTCCTTTTTATCCAATGGTTTTGATATATTTTGTTAGGCTATGATCCATTGATTTAGTTGGAGTTGTAATAGTTATTTCAGATTATGTTTTGAGCTAGTGTGGCATTTATTATGATTTGTCTTATAACATTTAATTATTTTGATAATATTCTTTTGTGGTCTAAAGCCTTGTTATATATTCAACAGTTTTGTTGTGTTTTGAGTAACCTCTCTTTCTATTTCGGAAAGGGGGTGTGACAGAGTTGGTATCAGAGGTTAGGTTCTTTCTCGTAGAAAACCTATTTAGGTTTGATCTGTGAGTTATGGGTAGACTTCTGGGTTAGGTTTTTGTTCTATTTGATTTTCTGTTCAGCCATCATATCAATTATATTCGAATCTGTCTCTAATCTGTTTTGTTATCTATTTGTTGATCTCTTTGTTAGATGGCACCTAGATCCGCCAGAGTTGCTGAGAGGTGAGGTAACGATAGGGGAAGTGGTGATGGTCATCCTAATGAGCAACCTAATAATCAGGTTAATGCTCACTTGGCTACCTTGGTCAATCAGGCAGTCAATCAGGCCTTACCGCAGTTGGTGGCATAGTTTGTACATGAAATGCAGTAGCCGCCAAAAATTCCTAAGCAAGGGAATCTAGGAAATAATGGTCCGCATAAATGTTGAGGAAGGGAATGTAGATGGTCTTGGTCAACAGGTGGTTCCAATGTATGTATGGTTGGAAAGGTTTCATAAGTAGAAACCACAGTCATTCAGTTCAACTCTGACTCTAATTGATGAAGAGAATTGGATTGCCCACCTAGAGAACATTTTTGATGTGTTGGGGTGCTCAGATAGTCAGAGTGTTACTTGAATCTTACAAGCTAGAATGGGATACACAGATGTGGTGGAAAGCGATGAAAGTAATAAAGGGTGATGGTTATGCTGAGGCACTTAGTTGGGTGGAGTTTTATGAGGTCTTTTATCAGTAGTACTTCCCAGCCGCTGATAAAGAGGCCTACACTAAAGAGTATCTGTCTATTTGGCAGAAAGATGATGAGTCCATCACAGATTTTATGACGAGGTTCACTAGGTTGGCATGCTTTACGGGAACTTCTGCAGGGACTACAGCGGAACATACAAAGAAGTTTAAGTGGCGAATTCATTATAGGTATCGACAACATCTCATTAACACCAAGTTTACAGATATGTCAGCAGTGGCCAATGCAGCTAAGAATATTGAGATGGAGCGACAGAACATTCGGTCTTCTAAACCAGAAGGGATTCGAAAGAGGGGCAGAGATGACTAGCAGGGTCAAACTTCAAGTCAGTATGTGAGAAATCAGGGTGGTCAGTGGAACATAAATCATGGTGGCCAGCAGGGGCAATGGCGTGGTCAAAATCAGTATAGGGGTTATCAACAGTTGCTCAGCAGGGGCAAAATTGTCAGCTTCAGTTACCTTGGCATGGTTAGCATGGTCAAAATTGTCAACAATGGCAGAATCGTCAGTAAGGGCAGAATCATGGTCTTTATTCGGGACCAGTTGGTGGGGGTAACCCAAATCATATTCTGATAGCTACTTGTGCTACTTGTGGGGGTCATCATCCGGGGAGACAGTGGTATAGAGTTACCGGTGCATGCTTCTTGTGTGGATAGATGGGTCACATGGCTAGAGATTATACTGGGCCACGTGGTAATGGTGGAGGTGGTGATAATGGTGGCAATGGAGGTCATCGTCAGGGTGGTCAAGTTTTTACCTTGACATATAACTAGGTGGCAGGTGCGCCAGATACTATTTCTGGCACTCTTTTAGTTGGCAATCACGAGGCTTCTATTTTGTTTGATACTGGTTCTACTCATTAAGTTATTGCTCAGTCCTTTGTTCGACACCTAGGTGTGCCATCTCAGTTATTAGATTATGTTATGTCTATTGCTACCCCGATGGGGATCTCTGTTGTTATATCTGATTTATATCAAGGGTGTTCGATCAGTTTGGACATAAGATTCGTAGGGCTAATCTTCTTCTGATGTGTATGCACGATTTCGATGTCATTCTTGGGATGAACTGGTTGGATAAACACTAGGCCACTATCGATTGTCAGGCGAAGAAGTTTATATTTGGATATGTGAAGTCTCCAGAGTTTGTGTTTCAGGGTTCACAGCCTAGTAGAGTGGTGAAGTTAATTTCAACTTCAAAGGCTGGGAAGTTGGTGGCAAAGGGTTATGAGGGGTATTTGGCGTTTGTGAAGGATACCACTAAGGGTGAGTCTCGTATTGAAGATGTTCCAATTGTTCGTGACTTTTTTGATGTGTTTCCTGAGGAGTTGTTAGGGTTGCCACCGCAGCAGGAAGTGGACTTTGCTATTGAGCTTGTTCCTGGTGCGAAGCTTATCTCTAAGGCATTATATCAGATGGCACCGTTGGCGTTGCAGGAGTTGAAGGAATTGTTAAATCATGGTGTGATTTGACAGAGTGTTTTGCCATAGGATGCTCCGGTCTTGTTTATGAAGAAGAAATATGGGTCTATGAGGTTGTGCATATACTATAGGGAGTTGAACAAGATTACAATCAGGAATCGGTATCCATTGCCAATGATTGATGACTTGTTTGACTAACTTCAGGGGGTGAAGTATTTTTGGAAGATAGACTTGAGATCAGGTTATCATCAGTTAAGGGTGAGGGTTGAGGATATCCCTAAGATAACTTTTCGTACTCAATATGGGCATTACGAGTTTCTGGTGATGCCATTCGGTTTAACTAACGCTCCAGCAGTGTTTATGGATTTGATGAATCAGGTATTTAAGGAGTATTTGGACCAATTTTTTATTATCTTTATTGATGACATTTTGGGTACTCTAAGTCTAAGGAAGAGCATGAGGAGCATTTTCGCACAGTGTTCGAGATTTTGCAGAAAGAGAAATTGTATGCTAAATTCTCTAAATGCGAGTTCTAGTTGGAGCAGGTGCCATTTTTGGGCCACGTTGTTTCTACTGAAGGCATTAAGGTGGATCCTATGAAGGTTGAGGCTATCACTAAATGGTCGAGACCTACTACAGTGACAAAGATTAGAAGTTTCTTGGGGTTGGCAGGGTATTATAGGCGGTTTGTGGAAGGGTTTTACTTGCTTGCCTTACCATTGACTCAGTTGATGAGAAAGGGCACTAAGTTTTTATGGAATGAGGAACGTGAGAAGAGTTTCGAGGAATTGAAGAAATGACTTGTGACAATTCATATACTTGTATTGCCGTCAAGAATAGAATGTTATCAGATTTATAGTGATGCTTCTAAGAAGGGCTTGGGGTGTTTTTTGATGCAACACGGGAAGGTGATTGCTTATGCTTCTAGGCAGCTTAAACCTTACGAGGTGAACTACCCCACTCATGATTTGGAGTTGGCAACAGTGATCTTTACCCTAAAGATTTGGAGGCATTATTTGTATGGAGAGACTTGTGATATATTCACTTATCACAAAAGTCTTAAATACATTTTCACTCAGAAGGAGCTCAATATGAGGCAGAGGCGTTGGTTGGAGCTTCTACAAAATTATGATGTGAGGATTCAGTATCACCCGAGGAAGGCAAATGTGGTTGTAGATGCTCTTAGTCGAAAGAGTTCAGGGATTGTAGCAGCCCTTATTATATAACGTTAGCTTATTTCGAATATGGAGCGGCTAGAGTTAGAGTTGTATGTGCAAGGTTCTGATGGGAATTTAGCAGGTATGAGAGTGGAGCCCTCTCTTATCTCGCGAGTTAAAGAAGCTCAAAAGGAAAATGGGGAATTATTGAGTATGGCGCAAAATCTGGATGAGGGCAAGCAACCCGAGTTTCGTATTAATGACCATGGAGTGATTTGGGTGGGTGAGTGGTTGTGTGTACCTTCTGATCCAGTCATTCGGGAGGCTGTGTTGGTTGAGGCTCATAGTTCGTCATTTTCTATTCATCCAGGTTCTATGAAGATGTATAGGGATTTGGGGAAGACTTTTTGGTGGAATGGGCGATGAAACGAGACGTTGACTGAATATGTTGGGAAGTGCCTCACTTGTCAACAAGTGAAGATAAAACATCAACGAGCTAGCGGTTTGCTACAACAGCTAAACATTCTAGTTTAGAAGTGGGAGGATATCACAATGGACTTTGTGACTGATTTGCCGAAGACTTTTAGGAAGAATGATACCATTTGGGTAGTGGTGGATCAGTTAACTAAATTGGCACACTTCTTGGCTATCCATGAGGGTTACTCAGTGGATAGGTTTGCACATATCTTTTAGCAGGAGATTGTTAAACTTCATGGTACTCCGGTGTCTATTGTTTCAGATCGGGACCCACGGTTCACTTCACAGTTCTAAAAAGGGTTTCAACGAGCTTGGGGTACTCGGCTCAACTTCAGTACTTCTTTCTATCCGCAAATTGATGGGCAATTCAGAAAGAATATTCAGACATTGGAAGACATGTTGAGGTCTTATGCACTTGAGTGGTTGGGTAATTGGGATAATTAATTGAGCCTAGTTGAGTTTGCTTATAACAAAAGCTGGCATGCAAGTATTGGAATGGCTTCGTTTAAGGAATTGCATGGTAGGAAATGTCGGGCACCGACTTGTTGGGATGAGGTTGGCGAAAGCGCCATCAAAGGGCCTGAGTTAGTTCAAATCACTACGGAGATGGTAGCGGTGGCTAAGGAGAAATTGAAGTCGGCTCGATCACGGCAGAAGTGTTATGCTGATAAGCATATGAGGACTTTATAGTTTGAACCTGGTGAGCATGTGTTTCTAAAAGTTTCTCCTTGGAAGGGCATTCAACGATTTTGGTTGAAAGGGAAACTTAGTTTGCGTTATATTGTCCCATTTGAGATTTTGGAGAGGGTTGGTGAGGTTTCATATCGATTAGGTTTACCTCCACTTCTAGCTCATGTGCACAATGTGTTCCATGTGTCGGTGTTGAGGGGTTATCAATATCATCCATTGTATATGGTGCAATATCCATTCGATAAAATTCAAGGTGATCTTACTTGTGAGGAGAAAACTGAGGCAATTTTGGATTGTCAAGAAAGGATTATGAGGAGGAAGACAATTTCATTTGTTAAGGTTTTGTGGAAAAACTATTCGGAGCAGGAAGCTATTTGGGAGATGGAGGAGTCTATTCGAGCGGAGTATCCACAACTTTTTGATAATTAGGTTTGTTTCTTTCTTTTGATTCCGAGAACAGAATCCTTTTTAAGGGGGAGGTACCCATAAAAAAGAAATATTAAATAATAAATAAATAATATTTAAATTTACCTTTTAAATATTTTAATTGGATTTTGTCTTTTATTTGAGTCAAAATAGTCATTTAATTTATGTGGGCTATTAATAAGTGTGGATAAATTAAAATTTTAAAATTTGGCCTTAAAACGAATTTAGTTTAATTTATATGTAGGTAATATTAAATTCAATTATAATTAGGAGAATTAATTAGATTTATTAATAAATAAATCAATAGCCAGACCTAATTTACTTGAGCATTATACCTTAATACGTAACTGAGAAAAAATAAAGAAGAAAGTGGTTGAGAGAACTGGAGAAATAGGGAGCAATAACTGCGATTTTATTCGGGTAAATCTTCTTTTTATTTTGTCATGACTGTTCTGATCAAGAATAAGAGAATCGTATATGTGATGAGTGTGATGACCCCAAAACAGGTCCAATCCATCCAACCTGTTCTGAGTCGCCAAATACAAGGTACAGAAAACAACTACAACTTTATTACTACAATTGTCGTGCAAAATACAACAACACATATGTTGTGAGTTTTGATACAAATATATACCAACTGTGACTCTCATCCCAACCTTGGATAACACGTCACAATGGCACCTTATATAAAGGTACAGTCAAAAACTGTTTTAGAATTTAAAATCTTTGAGAAGTGTTAAAGGAAACCTTCGTACATGGGAGGCCATGCGTCTAGGTTATGATAGATATCATATGTCCATAGAATTATCCTTGGTTGACCCAATAGACACCAAAGAAAAACGAGAAGATTACTATCATATTCTTTCCAATGGTGAGTCTTCTCTTGACATATAATTATCTTCACTGTCTCTAATTGGGAATTATACTTCAACCAAACACCAAGATTATATAGGTAGTGCTCGTAGATATACTCAGCAAGTGGATGTGCACAACCTTGTTTTATGATGACACGAGGTTGTATGTCATTAGACATCTGGTATGATAGTGGAAAAATACCCTTCCAAAGTTGGGTTCGCCTCACCCTATTTGATTCACCAAATATAACTACTAAATTATGTATAAAATATAACACACTTTTTTATACTATTTACGGAGAACCTCCACAGCTAGAGACCACCGTTCTATTCCCCTGTTACCCCCGCTCGACCCAGCTACACTCTTATTACCTGAAAGGAATTGTGAAGCAAAAGGGTGAGCACAACTAGCCCAGTAAAGAATATCATGACCAAAGATAAATATATTATCAATAACATTCGTCAGTAATAAATCACAGATTTAGAACATATGGTGGATAATAAAACTTTTCAACCATAGTTGCAGTGGAACGAGGAATCCATTAGAAGAGTCAAATAGACCATAAAGTCTATTATCTTCTCCATGTTAAAAGTCCACCAACAATGTTTTATCCCTGTAACATCAATCAACAGTTCCTGTCCACATTCATGTGAATAACTCATAATCATAACTGTGGTTCTAAATTGCTCTTCTCATCCAGGACAAAGATAATTTTCATCACTTGTCTTTACCTAAAAGATCAAAGATCATGGTTATACCAAATCACAGTTCTTGTTCATAATCATACTAATAAATTCATCTTCGCACTACGGGCCAAAGATATTCATTAACAATTCATCTTTGCACTACGGGCCAAAGATATTCAACAACAGGTCATCTTTGCACTACAGGCCAAAGATATTCAACAACAGGTCATCTTTGCACTACAAGCCAAAGATATTCATATCTCAAAGAAATACATAATCATTTCAGAATTTATATAAATAGTAATTATAACCATGTTGATCAATTCACCTTTGCACTTAAGCTAAAGATATTCAATTATAAATTCAATGGTCATGATAATACCAGTCAACAATTCAACTTTGCACTACTGGCCAAAGAGAACCCATAGTCACGATCATACCAATAATCTACCCATCTTTACACTCAAGTCAAAGAGAAATTTTATCACCAGGATTATAAAAATGTTATATATGATAATAAAAATAATATGATCAACAACTGCATTTAATTTCAAGAGTAAAATTCATAAATCAACGATAATTTGGTCAGAAAAAGAAACCAATTTTGTCATAAATAGTACCCGTGAATAGTAACTCGTGAATAGTAACTCATGAATAGTAACTCGTGAATAGTAATCCGTATTCGTACATAGTACCGTATACGTAAATAATATCATATACGTAAATAGTGCCATATACATAAATAATATCGTATACGTGAATAGTGTGACTATTTGATTGTTTGAATTGTGATTCTGAGGACATAATCCTTTTAAGGAAGGAATGATGTAACATTCCAGAATTTTAATTGTAATATTAAATATTTATTAAATTATATAAATATTAATGGATGTGTTTATCGTTGAATAAATAATTATTTAATTGATTTAATTTTATTTGGAGAATTATTTGTTAAATAAATAATTGATGAATTAAGGAAATGATTATTATATTGATATTTCAATTTAATGGTTAATTATTTGTATTGAGTTATGTGATTAAATGATTAATTTAATTAATTGTTATTTGAATTAATTAAAATTAAATATGAAAGCTTGATTAATATAGTGTGACAAATAACTATATTATAAGGAGTTATTAAAATAAATTAAAGTAGTTTAATTTAGTTTTTAACAAACAAACAAGCTTAATATATTAAATGTTTAATTTTAAATGGTTTTTGCCAAACAAGGCCCTATGACTTTTGGAATTCTTTTAATTTTAATTTTATATAAATTAATAAAATAAATAATATAAATAAAAACAAATTAAATAATAAACATAATAACTTATACGTTATTTTTATAACTGATATCCTAATAAGTATACGTATTATTGTTATATCAGTTTTATTTTTACGCATACTTGTTAGTTGTCTAGTCTAAGCTTAGAGAAGAGAAGAGTTTGAGAGTTAAGAGAATTACAGAGAGAGTTAAGAGAATTTGAGAGAAAAGGATTTCAGAGCATTTTTCAGTGTTTATCAAAAAGAATTGCAAGCAATTTAAAGGTATTTCTTATACAACCCTAATATATATATGTATATGTCTATATATGTGAACTACGACAAAATTTTGCTATGCTCTGTGAATTATATTTCTTCCAAATTTTGTTATGTTATTTTGTTATGGTGGTTATGAAATTAGTATGCACACAAGCCAATCATGTTTGATGATAAAGCATATACTTTGTAACAATCTTATTCATTTATTAATAAAAAGTATTAATTTATTAAAGGCTTTTAATTATCTACACGATCTTTGTTTTATAATATGTGATAAACCCATAGTTTTAAGCAATGCTTTTAGAATAATGATGATGATCATTCTAATGAGATCTAAATTGTTAGAAAGCTTAAAACTAAAATAGTTCCCAATCATTGGATTACTAAATTGGGGATTAGTGAATTCGGATAGATTGGTACATACGTTGCTTGCTCATTGGATGAGGATGACCGATCTCATGATCATTTGTGTGGAGACACTAAAGCAAGTATGTAGGTGCTTATTAGAGAATAAGTTCAAACGAACGTTGGCTCGCTAAGGAATACCTAATGGAGTTTTACTTGCCAGTCAATAGGAATTTTTGTAGTGATAGTAGTACAAGTGATCCTTGGACTTGAGATCATCATAGTATCTTGTGTATAATGAGTTATACTTTGACTTATTCCTTAAGACCCTTAGGGTATATCAAAGGGTATGCTTGGGTATAATAAGTTGTACATGGAGATAATGTATGATCAATAAAGAATCTACCACTTCTATTAAAAGAAGAGAAATGTCCTATGTGATTCGATAAATGACAACCCAAAGAGTCCTCGGCGGCGGAATGAAATTAGAAAGGAGTTTCTAATTTGCATTATTTGAGTTAATGCATTTTAGAGTCGAAATACATATAATTAAATAAAATAAGACTTGATAGTAATTCCATGTCTTATATTTAATTGGGACATTGTATGGTGGAAGGATTGAATTGTCTGCGGTAACTATTTACTCAAAGGTTCTTTTATGATTAATGTTGAAATCTATATTATCTAGAAAGTCGTTAATCGCTAGGGAGCTTATCCCTATTGTAGAATAAATATTATTTATTTAAATAAA
This sequence comes from Panax quinquefolius, assembly GCA_020205615.1. NCBI lineage: Eukaryota > Viridiplantae > Streptophyta > Magnoliopsida > Apiales > Araliaceae > Panax > Panax quinquefolius. Next base: position 74,988,140 of record CM035174.1, read on the forward strand.
TTAATTGTTTAATTTATTTATTTAAATAAGATTAGAATTGTTCTAATTGATTTATTCACAACCTAGGTTTAATATGGAGAACCTAAAGGGTCACACCATAAAAGGAAGAATAATTATTTAAGAAGTTAATGGCATAATCGTAATAATATGTTATGTATATTTAATTTAATCTATGGTGATAGAATAAATTAAATAGCTTAATATTTATTATTTAATATTTTAGAAATATTAAATATAAATTAATAAGAGAGTCTTATTAATATTATTACAATTATTATTATTATTTTAATTTCTAAAAGAGTTTAGAAATTAATTTAATATAAGTACTCTCATTTATTCCTAATAGGATTAGGAGGAAAATTAGTTAAAGGAGTTTAATTAATTATCCCTAATAAGATTAGGGAGCCCATTTAATTAAAAGAGTTTAATTAAATAATACCTTATTTTATTAAATAAGGTTACCGATATCTTTATAAGAGGAGTCTTATATCGATATCAAAATATACGCAATTCCAAAAAGTTGGAGAATGACGTTCTTTTCTATAGAGATGAAAACTAGGGTTTGAGCCAAATACCCATCTTCTTAAATCCTTCTTCTTCCTTGGTGGATCACCTCTGAGGCCAAACACTTGGGTGGCTAACGCCGATCAAAGAAAGGAAGGAACCAAACCCGGTGGATTCAAGTTGAACGCGAAAAGGATTGGAGGTGAACTTGTACACGAGGAAGCTTCGGATCTTCAAGGGTATGTTTCTTATTCATCTTTTTCGTTTAATTAATAATTATGCATAAAGGGTGATCCGGGTATATGGTTTGTAAATTTTTTTAAACTCTGATTTTACACGTTTCCGCACTTATTTATGCAATTTGATTGCGTTCATGAATATTACAAACCAAACAGTGGTATCAGAGCCAAATCTTTATGCGAATTATTAATTATTTTAATTTGATATGTATATTGATATGTGTTTAGAACAATTTTATTGGGCATAATTTTGTTGCATAAAATTAAAAAAAAAAAAAGGGGCCGGTGCTCCACAAAAACCGTAGATCTCCACAGACTCAGTGAGTGATGGGCGGCGAGTTTCAATCTGAGATCGGTCCAAAACGCCTACATCAAGCTCATCCCTGCATGCCCTTAAGCACGGGCATCCGCCCAATCGGTGTCCTCCTCGGTAGCATCTCCCAAGCACCGATTCCGTCGTCGAAATTACTGATTTTGTTCCTCTATTTCACTCTCACATCGGCCTCCTCCCTCTCTTCGAAATCGCTCTACTGATGATTGAGGAGTATTGCGGAGCTCAAGGTATTAGTATTGTTGGTTACTTTCACGCTAATGAGAGATTTGATGACTTAAAGCTCAGTAATATAGCTAAGAATATCGGGGATCATATATACAAATATCTTCCCCAAACAGCTTTGATTCTGTTAGATAACAAAAAGCTTGGAGCTTTATAAAAGGGTAAAGATATGAGTCCTGTGATGCAGGTGGCCACGCGGTTTATATAAATATTATAATATATAATATTTTTAATTATTTTATAATTAAAATAAATAGTTTATTTTAATCTTAAAATAAAAAGTTTATTTTAATATTAAAATAAAAAGATTTATTTTAATTTTAAAATTGAAATTTCATGCTAACTAATTAGAGTTGGAATTGGATTCCATGATAACTAATTGGAGTTGAAATTGGATTCTATGTTTCCTTAAATAAAGGAGTTTATTTGTGAATAGAAAAAAGAATCAGTCTTTTCTTAAATAAAAGAGTTTATTTAGATATGAAATAAGATTTCATATTATTCAAAATAAAGGAGTTTATTTGTGAATAGGAAAGAGAATCCGTGTTTTCTTTAATCAAAGTTTTTTTTTATATATATGGAATTGGATTCCATAATTAATTAAAATAAAGGAGTTTATTTTGATTAAAAGTTTTGATTAAAATAAAATAGTTTATTTTATTCAAAATTGGATAAATTAAAATAAAATAGTTTTATTTTGATTTAAATTTGGATTAAAATAAAGAAGTTTATTTTGATTCAAAATTAGATTTTATACTAACTAAATTTGCCCATTAAATGATATCAATATATATATTGAATGTTTATTATTCATGATATGAATGTTATTTATTGATGCATATGGTGATGTGTATGATAATAAATGGGATTGATTATGGACTATTGACCAATGTGATTGGATTTTATTTTAGTTGGATGCATGAATGTATGGGTTTTATTAAATGGGGTCTGCATACCTCGTCTTCTCTAATTTTTTCTTAATGTAAATTCTAACTCCCTCCTATGTACTTCCCTTGACTGCTGATCAAGGTTTCTATTTATTTTAAATAGTTTTGTAATAGGAATAGTTAGAATTAATTTTGAAAAATTGGAGATCAAGGAGCAAGGAGCGCTTGAAGACCCGTTTGTAATGGAGCCCGGGTTTAAATGTAATAGTTATATTTAAATATTATTTCTTGCACCCCTAGGGTTTATTGTTTGGTTCACTTGGTGGCTCTAGTGAACCAAACTAGAATAAAAGTCCATAATCAATTCGGGTAGAATATAGTATTCTATATGTGCATGCTTATACTATATATATTATATATTATGCAAACATGCTTCGCATGTTCATTAATATATTGCGCGTTTTTATATATATATGTACATGCTGCGCTAAGCAAGATGAGACAAATTAATAACAAACCCTCAATTTTTTATATTAAGTCCTAAGCGTTCAAAGATATTTGGAATATCGAACGTCAGCCTTCTAGCATGATAAAATTAATAGAGTATTAAATATTTAATATGAGTTTGTTGTGTCACCACAAGGCAAGTATTAAGTATTTAAGATGTTAATTTATCACATTTGATGCTTATAAAGAAAATTGAACAATATTATTTTGTTGTGTCACCACAAGGATGATATTTTTCTTTTTTGAATATATGGAGTGCTAGGTCGGACTTAACTTGGATAATTTTGATTCGGATGTGCCACCACTTGATCAAAATAATCTAAGAGGCAAAAGAAAAGGAGTTGCATAGTTGATGTAATTGACAAAAGTTGTCTACCTATTTATTTATATATAGTTTGTTGTGTCACCACAAGGCTATATACATTTGAAATGGGATCCTTATTCTCACTAGCAAATCTTTAATTAGATTTTGCCGAACTATATAAGTGAGGGTAATATAGTTTGAAGAAAATAGTGGGAGATACCAATTTAAAACAAGACATAATTTATTTTGGTAATTAATAAAAGAATGTATGTTAAAATGTTGTTAATTACAAATTCATTTACAGAATTTTACAATGTCTAAAATTACTATCACTGCGAAGCATATTAGATGCTAAATTAATCGGACCGAATTAAACGGATTGGTTAAGGAAATTGAGAAAAGTTCTCATGGCTGAAAAGCTATCTTATGTCCTTAATACGCCTATCCCTGCAATGGTTGCAGACAATGCCTCTGAGGAAGAGATTGTTACTTTTAGAAAGTGGCAAGATGATGCACAGTTGGCTCAATGCATCATGCTCGCATCCATGAGTAACGAGCTTCAGCGTCAGCATGAAACTATGGATGCTCCTACTATATTCCTGCACATCAAGTAGTTGATGGTGAGGAAAGTAGGACTGATAGATATCAGATATCTAAGGAGCTCTTCCGATCTAGAATGGCCAATGGCACTATAGTACAGACAAAAAGTCCTTAATATTATCAATTTGATTGATCAATTAGGACAACGAGTTTTGTCATGGATGGAGAGTTGAGCCAAGATTTGATCTTGCACTCACTCCCGGACTCCTTTCACAATTGTTGTGAATTTTTCATATGGACAAGCTAGATATCAGCCTCGCTGATTTTCTTAACATGTTGAAAAATGTTGAGAGTCACCGTCCAACCAAGAAAGATCAAGTCTTACTGGTAGGGGCCAAAGGATCTTCTGAAAAGAAGAACGATTCAAAGAAGGTAAATAGAAAGGCATAAACAAAGGATAATAAGAATAAAACTGATACGGATAGCAATTGAGTTTGCTTCCACTACAATAAGCCTGGACACTGGAAAGAAACTACAAGAAGCATCTTGTAGAAGCTAACCAAAGAAGCTTAGTGAAGTTTTGGTTACAAATACAAATTTGTTCATGATTTAAAATAATTTTTTTCTTTAAGTCAAGGTTCTACTTGGGTATTGGATACCAACTTTGGTTATCATAAATATAGATTTATGAAGGGACCAAGCAGAAGTAGAAAGTTAAACAAAGATAAGTAATTCTATATGTGGAAAATGAAGCAAAGGTTGCTGCATTAGCTATAGAAACTTATAGTTTAGCACTGCCTACGGGCAAATCTATTAAGTCAATAAGTTGTTATTGTATTCCAATTCTTGTTAAAAAATATTATTTTCTTTTTATTGTTGGACAATGAAATCTTTGGTATTATAATTAAGAACAATTGTTGTTCTATTTATAATAATAATATTTTGTATAGAACTGGAATATTACTTAATAAATTTTGTATACTTGACTTACATGAAAATAATTTTGCATATTGAACAAATTAGTATAAGAAAAGGAGATGATCATTCAAAGAGTTGAATGTGTGTATTTGTTTGAATACAAGTATGAATTATTTGAAAGGTTCAAAGAATTGTAAGTGAAACAAATTGACAATGTATTAAGATTCTTTGATTAGATCAAGGAATAAATACTTGTGAAATAAGTTTCTAGATCATCTTAAATGGTTTTCTCATAATGGACGCCTCTCGATCTGTGATAATTGATTGATGTATTTGAATGGAAAAATCGTACCTTGTTGGACATGGTGCGGTCCATAATGATTTTACCGACATTTCAAGATCCCTCTGTGGTCATGTCCCAGAAATGGCTGCATATCTACAAAAGGTAACCTCAAAATCCACCCCAAGACTCCATAAAAGTTATGGATAGGGAGGATTCCTAATCTTAAGTATGTTAAGATAAGGGGTTGTCCAACTTATGTGAAAAGGTTTCAAAGGATAAGCTTGGGACAAAATTTGACATGTACAGATTTGTGGGACATCCTAAAGTAAGTTTAGGGTATATGTTCTATAATTCTACTTAGCAAAAGATGTTTTTTACGAAACACGCTGACTTCTAAGATAAAGATGTTTATCATTAAAAGGGGCTAGTGGAAGGATAATAAATCTTGAAGAGTTCAAGAACCACAAAATACTATAAGTTAAATAAGAGGAACCTGTAGATAGACCTATTGTACCACAACTGAATCGTAAATCTGGAATAGTACCGAAGATACCTGGGAGGTATGGATTCATCATAGAATTATGATGATGAGGTACGCATCATAGAAGATGATGATCCAGAGTTACATACGATGAGGTAAGTGTTCTAGTGTGTACAAAAGGGTCAGTGGGAGCGTCGTGAAATTTCTAGTATTATATGTTGATATACTACGGATGAGGAATTACATACCAATGCTACAATCAGTAAAGATAAATTTGTCTAAACAATCCTCCATGAATGATTTGGGAAGAGTATCATTATTGGGGATATTAATCTATACAGATAGATTTAAGAGGATGCTCGACTTAACCCAAGGAACGTATATTCATTTGATGCTAAAGTCGTTTAGCATGGCAAACTCCAAGAGATGTCTCATGTAGATGAGCTATGGAGTGTATCTCTCTTAATAGTCCCCACAGACTCCTGAAAAGAGAGGTCGCATGAGTAACTATCATGTATGCAATGAAATATACGAGACCTGATGTTGATTAGTCATATTCTGGAGAAGTTCACTATGAGTCAGTGAAAAACATCTTAAAGTGCTTAACCGGCACTAAGGATGCGATCATATTCATGGTGGGTCTAAATTAAAACTAGAGGGCTTAATGAGACTCAAGTTTTTCGTACGCACTAAGATGACGTAAAATCCACTTTAAGGTAAAGCGTTATCTTGAATAAAGGGTGCAGTGAATTGAAAGGTTCCAAACAAAGAAAGAGTTCTTTGGTTTAGTGATAAAGACAAAGTATATAGCTATAAATGAAGTCGCAAGTTGATTATTTGGATTAAAAGTTCATTACGTAACTAGGAATAGTTCCTAAGTCTCATCTTGAATCTAAACATGTGTTGTGGCACTTTCATTTGATTATTAGAATCATTGAAGATGGGAAATCACTATAGAGATAGTGGACTCTCATGAACAACATTACATATCCATTAACTAAAGCTTATCCAACAAACAGGATAATCGTCACTTAGAGAAGAAAAGTATGAGATACCATGACAATTGGCTTTAGTGCAAGTGGGAGATTGAAAGTAGTATGCACACAAGCCAATCATGTTTGATGATAAAGCATATACTTTGTAACAATCTTATTCATTTATTAATAAAAAGTATTAATTTATTAAAGGCTTTTAATTATCTACATGATCTTTGTTTTATAATATGTGATAAACCCATAGTTTTAAGCAATGCTTTTAGAATAATGATGATGATCATTCTAATGAGATCTAAATTGTTAGAAAGCTTAAAACTAAAATAGTTCCCAATCATTGGATTACTAAATTGGGGATTAGTGAATCCGGATAGATTGGTACATACGTTGCTTGCTCATTGGATGAGGATGATTGATCTCATGATCATTTGTGTGGAGACACTAAAGCAAGTATGTAGGTGCTTATTAGAGAATAAGTTCACTGAACGTGGCTCGTTAAGGAATACCTAATGGAGTTTTACTTGCTGTCAATAGGAATTCTCAGAGTGATAGTAGTACAAGTGATCCTTGGACTTGAGATCATCATAGTATCTTGTGTATAATGAGTTATACTTTGACTTATTCCTTAAGACCCTTAGGGTATATCAAAGGGTATGCTTGGGTATAATAAGTTGTACATGGAGATAATGTATGATCAATAAAGAATCTACCACTTCTATTAAAAGAAGAGAAATATCCTATGTGATTCGATAAATGACAACCCAAAGAGTCCTCGGCAAGGGAAATGAAATTAGAAAGGAGTTTCTAATTTGCATTATTTGGAGTTGTGCATTTAAGAGTCGAAATACATATAATTAAATAAAATAAGACTTGACAGTAATTCAAAGGTTCTTTTATGATTAATGTTGAAATCTATATTATCTAGAAAGTCGTTAATCGCTAGGGAGGCTTATCCCTATTGTAGAATAAATATTATTTATTTAAATAAATTAATTGTTTAATTTATTTATTTAAATAAGATTAGAATTGTTCTAATTGATTTATTCACAACCGGTTTAATATGGAGAACCTAAAGGGTCACACCATAAAAGGAAGAATAATTATTTAAGAAGTTAATGGCATAATCGTAATAATATGTTATGTATATTTAATTTAATCTATGGTGATAGAATAAATTAAATAGCTTAATATTTATTATTTAATATTTTAGAAATATTAAATATAAATTAATAAGAGGAGTCTTATTAATATTATTACAATTATTATTATTATTTTAATTTCTAAAAGAGTTTAGAAATTAATTTAATATAAGTACTCTCATTTATTTCTAATAGGATTAGGAGGAAAATTAGTTAAAGGAGTTTAATTAATTATCCCTAATAAGATTAGGGAGCCCATTTAATTAAAAGAGTTTAATTAAATAATACCTTATTTTATTAAATAAGGTTACCTGATATCTTTATAAGAGGAGTCTTATATCGATATCGAAATATACGTAATTCCAAAAAGTCGGAAAGTACGTTCTTTTCTATAAAGATAGAAAACTAGGGTTTGAGCCAAATACCCATCTTCTTAAATCCTTCTTCTTCCTTGGTGGATCACCTCTAGAGGCCAAACACTTGGGTGGCTAACGTTGATCAAAGGAAGGAACCAAACCCGGTGGATTCAAGTTGAACGAAAAAAGGATTGAGGTGAACTTGTACTGAGGAAGCTTCGGATATTCAAGGGTATGTTTCTTATTCATCTTTTTAGTTTAATTAATAATTATGCATAAAGGGTGATCCGGGTATATGGTTTGTAAATTTTTTTAAACTCTGATTTTACACGTTTCCGCACTTATTTATGCAATTTGATTGCATTCATGAATATTACAAACCAAACAGGTTATACATGCTATAATGATAGAGTTTATGTTTAAACAAAAGAATTGGATGCTAAATTCGTTTGACAGTAGGAAGAAAATTTGTCAGTATATGTATTCTTTGTATGGCTTAGGTAAGTACCAATTTAGATGGTCAATTCTTATGTTAAACTGTAAATTGACGCTTGTATATGATAGTTCATTGAGATACAAACATAACGTAATTTGAATGAGATGATTTTGTCAAGTATTGAATTCACAGTGATGATTTTTAGAATGAATATCAAAAATTGAGTTTTTTGTATAAAAATATGAATTTTGAGAAATTAAAATAGTTTTAGTTGGTGTTAAATTGTTCTAATTAGTTGTAAATGTGAGCAATCATGTTTATGATAGTTGTATATTTATTTTACGTGTTGATATTACTGTCTATTGGGTGAAATTTATGTTTGTTGGTCTAAAGGCGGCTACTGTTCATTAGCCTTCTCTGCGTCATGTCAACGAACACGGCACAAGCAATTGCCACGTAAGGTGGCAAAAAAAATGCGCAATTGCTTGGGTCCCTAAGTTTTGTATGGCAGAATCGCGCCCATACCCCAGGTTTGAGATTCTAGCTTCTGCTATTTCTGCAGATTTGGGAAAGCATCATAACATGGTCTGAAATTATGTTAGCATGTTAAATGTGTAATGTTAAGGTTAACATAACATAGTGAATTGTGGTTAGTAAGTTCAAAGTTGCAAAAATGATTAGTAAATCGAGAACGTGTTATGTGATAACTTAGCTTATACAATGAACGTTAGTTAAGTGTTGTGATGATTAACACTTGGGAGTTCTGAAATGTAAATGGTAGCATAAGACTTGTGCTAAAATAACAAGTCTAGCTAGTAATGAGTTTTATATTGAAAAGTGAATATTAGTATGTCTAATAGATGTCGTGGTTTTAATACTGTGTATAGGTGAACGTGAGTTTAATATTTTAGCTTACGCTCGAGGAAAGTTTTCTAACTCTACACTTTCGTTGAGTTAGTTCTATTATTATATTGTATAACTTCATGCTTTTGATTGAGCAAGCTTTTTATCTTAACTATTATTGAATAAGTCAATTGTTCCTAAAATTCATTCGAGCAAACTCTAACTCTAATGTTATTGGAAATTCTTATTGATTGATTCATTCTAACTTGTTTACAGTTAAGCAAGTTTCGTAAGCTCTATTATTGTATAATGAACGTAGTTTTGAACTCTCGTCTCTATTATTGAACTGTTTTAATTCTTTGGATGAGTTAATACCTTGTTAGGCAAGTTTTTAGTTTCCAGCTTGCTATCAGTTAAATGTACGTACAGGACTTTCATTTCTGATGTTATAAGACTCGAACCTTAGCTTATTTTACTGTTCAAGCAAAGGTTAACCATTTTATTCAATTTATTGAATGCTTATGCTCTATAGTTATTTCAAGCATGAGTTTGATATGTATAATCAGTTCATTTATGATTCTCAAATGTTCTAAGTTATGTTGTTATTAAACAACTATTGTGTTATCAAGCGTTGTTAATTCAACTAGTTCCCTAGTTGATGATCATTAAACTTCAATTTCCCTTGAAAGCTTATCCAAACCAAACTTTCTTTGAAAGCGGACTTGTACTCTAAATCTCGAGATGAACAACCCTATGTTTAGGGGTTTACGATTAAGCGTTGAAATGGTTGTGCACAATACATTGTACGAAGGATTGATCCCCCTAAGTACGTGGAGTCCTTATAGTCATATGACTATTAAAGTTAAAGTTGAAAGATTACTTATAACTGTGGACATGATTCATGGTCATTAGACCCTCAGTAGTATGTTTAAGAATGTTAATAGAACATATCATTCAGTTCTATTGAGCCTATGATTTGGCAAATGTTGTAATGTTAATAGAACATATCATTCAGTTCTATTAAGCCTATGATTTGGCAAATGTTGTAATGTTAATAGAACATGTCATTCAGTTCTATTGAGCCTATTATCTGGCAAATGTTGTAAAGATATTTATTCTTATTTCAAGTGAGCTTTGTTTGCTCACTCTTGCATATTTATACATTTATTGCAGCTATGGTTGAGAAGGTAGATAATCCTACAACTAGCAAAGGAAAGGGAAAAATGTACAAGTGATGAAGACTTGTAATTTTACTTTATTGTTATAACGATATACTTTTAATAATGATGTGATGTAATAATTTTATTTCCGCACTTATATGATGTTTAAAGGTTAGACAACCTGTGAGATAATGTTTTTATTAATGTAATCCTGTATGGGCAGGTTTTATTATTCAATTGTATTATGATTGGGTAGTTAGATATGAATGTTTTGATTACGTGAACACCAAATCTTGAGGTAATGAAGTATCGGGATTTAGGGGTGTCACAAGTTGGTATGAAAGCTTTAGGTTATGAATCTTAGTTGGGGAAAAGCCTTAGGAAGTAATCTTTGAAAAGATAGTGGTGATTAACTCTTATCGAGTTTTAAGGAAGAAGTAATAAAACACTTATGTGCTTATGTGTTTATAACTTATGTGCTCGTGAGTGTCGAGTAGTAATGATTAATAATTAAAACTTAAAATTTTATTGTCAGGATGACTAATGTTGGAGAATCCAGTCAGGCTAGGGAGGGAGGACCTCAGATACCTATAGAGGAGGAGCCTCGAGACATTCAGTTTATTTGGGAGCAACTACTGCCACGGAAGTCATCCCCGTTGGTCACAGTGGTTGAAGGTGAGGATGATGATGTGGAGGCGGATGAGGAGGATCCCGTTGAGTTGCCACCGGAGGATGAGGATGACGAGGACGAGGAGGAGAAGACTCCACTATACTCGATAGCTGTTTGTATGTACGATAAAGTCTACAACCATAACATGGAACTTTAGGATACAGTCACGGAATTGCAAGAGATAGTAGCTGAACAACAGACGACAATGACACAGAAAGACGATGAGATCCAGGATCGTGAGGAACGACTGACTAATGTCAAGGAGAAGCTAGAACAGACTGAAGGAGAGAAAGAAAAACTGATCGAGGAGGTCGCTGAATTGAAGAATAAGCTAAGGGAAGAAGCTACGAAGAGGGAAAGAGTCGAAGACACATATGAGGAAGTGTTTCAACGAGCCGGGATAGCGATGAAAGACGCACAGGCAAAGAGAATGAAGATGGAAGAGATGAATAGAGTATTCAACACCATGGTTAATCAAGCTCAAGATCGGGTCATGGGTTATCCAATTCAGTTTGAGACGTTGCCATCGTACGTATTAGATCGCAGAACAATGTTCCGGATTATGGAGGAAGAACGTAGTAAGGCTAAGCAGTATCTTAGTAGAACATCGTAGTTGTTATGCGATTAATAAAATGTTAAATAAGTTGTAAATCCCAAGTGTTATGTGACTTATGGGATATGATGATGATGTTTTCCTGAAACTTTTGTAGTTCAGGAAAGTAATGTAAATAGCAGTGATGCTATTGTTTAATATTTTCAAAGAGGTTATGAATAAATAAAAGTTGTTATTTTATTCAGAGTGTTATGTGATTATGTGGTTATTTCTTTTGTGGAGGCAAGTTAAGTAGAAATTACTTAAAAGAGTTGAATAATAATCTAATGGGTGTATTTTTAACAGAAAATGCATCCCAGACGTCAACCACCACGACAGAGAACCACTAAAGGAACCAATAATAACGACAATGTTGATGCTAACCCCGTACAACAATTAGTGACGTTACTGACAGGAGCATTGCAGAATCAACCACAGAACCAAGGAACAACGTTTAAGGAGTTCAAGGTGGTTGGACCACCTGAATTTCGTGGGTCCGTGAATCCAGTCGAGGCATAGACTTAAATTATGGAGATAGAAAAGGTGTTCGATGTTGCTAGGATAGGGGATGATCAGAAGACTGCTTTTGCAACATTCATGTTGAAAGCAGAGGCAAGTTATTGGTGGCAGGCTAATAAAACTTGAGAAGGACCAGGGATGATGACCTGGGATAGGTTTAAGGAGATATTCTTCGAGACCTATTTCCCAGAAAGTTCAAAGGGTCAGCTGGAAGTGCATTTTCTAGAATTAAAGTAGGGAACGATGACGATATTCGAGTATGCCGCTAAATTCAACGAGTTGGCGAGGTTTGCGCCATATCAAGTCAGCACAGACGAACGCAAGGCGAAGAGGTTTGAATAGGGACTGAAGCCCTGGTTGTACAGTAGGGTTTCCCTATTCCAATTAAAGACTTTCGCAGCAGTGATGGAGAAAGAAATACTCGCTGAAGGTGGGGGCGAGGCAGTGACAAAGTTCAATCAGGAACATAAGAAGAAGAAGAATGAGGTGGAGATTAAGCATGGAGGTGGTAGTGGTGGAAACAATAACAACAACAACAACAACAACAAAAACAACTTGAAGAGGAAATGGAATGGAAACGCGGGTGCTGGAAATCAGCAGGGTAACCATCAAAATAAGAAGTTTGAAGCATGTGATACATGCGGGAAGTTTCACAAGGGTGCGTGCTTGATGGGGAAACGAGTATGCTTCAATTGTGGCCAGGATGGTCACATCGCCCCAAATTGCACTCAACCTAAGAAGAACGTGTGCTTCACGTGCGGATCCAAGGATCACTTTGCTCGTGAATGCCCTAAGAAGAAGGCTGGAGAGAAAACCAGAAGCAATGGAGGTAACAGTGGAGGTACAACATCAAACAAACCCATAGCTAGAACTTTCAACATAACTGTGCAAGATGCTGTGCAATCAAAAGATGTTGTAAGACCCCAACTTATTATAAATAAAATCGAATTTCCTCTAATTATTATTGTGAATAATAAGGTGTTAAATTGATATAATATTTTGGTTATGGGTGAAATGTGCAAATTTTGCAAAATAAGCAAGTGGTTATAAAATAATCATTGTTGTTTGAAATATTCGTTTGGTCGTGGAATATTCTTGTTGTCGGGAATATTCGTATGCGACAAATAAATTCATTGTGGGCCCCATAATGTAATAACAATTATGATGAAGAAAAGCGACAAGTTTGAGTTTTTATAAATAACGACGTAGTTATTACTGATTAACACTTTGTTGGAATACCCGTGGTTAAAATACGATGTCTGGCGTGGATGCACAGTATTGATGAATTATTGATCTTTACGTGAAGAAGCCACTACTCAATAATTGTTACGTGAGTTATTGCTTCAATATTTTATTTTATTGATTCAATAATTTACTGCGTTGATATTTTATATTATTGTTGTTTCAATAATTGTCATCACTTGCACAAGATTTCCCATTATCGGATCAATAATTCATATTATTTGAATAATATTATTAGATAGCATTATTGGCAATGTCTAGAAAGTTACATCAAGGAGAGGTTTGGTCACCTAATTGCGCTACCAATAAGGAGAAATTCTTATTGAAAGCCCCTCTTTCTCCGGGAGCAGTGCAGTTGTCATAAATGTGATTCTCGTAATATTATTTGTGAATAATTAATTATTGATTCATATGATAAGGAAATATTTATTTTATGTGGATGTAAATGTTGGATATATTTATTGTGGTTAAAAATGAAGGAGTTAATGTTGAGGTGTTTTATCAGTATTTTTGTCGGAATGAAGGTATTAAAAATTAAACCAGTGTTTTTGAGATATATTGTGTGAGTTATAATTTTTAATCCGACCGTTGGATCGTTGTAATTTTTGGATATGTTATACATATATAAGTTGAGTATATGTCCACAAATTTTGAACCGTTAAAAATGAACGTATGATTTGTTATGAATTTTATGAGGTGACTGATTCAGAAATTAGGTTTATAAATGATTTTGGTGGAAAATTCTAGATTTGAGTGGGCCCCACTTGTGGTTGGTGAAGAAATGTGCTGAATTTATTTCAAATGTGGTGGGTGGGAATAGTAGCAAGTAAAGCCATCAGGTTGCAGGTCAAGTCTGCTAACCTTTTCCTATAAATAGAGGGCTAAGTTAGAATTGAAAATCACACCAGAAACAAGTTTTCTCTTTCTCTCTCTAGATTATTGAGTGTATTTTGTCAAGATTTTAGATACTTTGTGAGTTTCTATTCATCGGTGCAAGTTTCCTTCACCTTATAATTGATATTTCGATCGTAAGTAATGATATTTTGAGGTAAAGGTGTTATTTTCTTCATATATGATATTATTTCTTCAATATCATTATCGCCAAGTATTGATCTGAATTTTTATCAAATTTGGAACTTCTTGTTTTGGGGTTACTATTCACGATATCTTGGCCTTATTCACGATATCGACACTATTCAATAGAAAAATGAAATTTTCTTCTTTTTGTCCAAGATGTCTATTATGGTTACTATCTTTGATTGTATCCTTGTTTTGATCTTTATTTTTGAATTTTGCTTCAAAATTGGTATTAATGAAGTATTATTGATCTTAGATAAACCGTTATACTCTGATCCTACTATTTGTCCTTCCGCTTCAATTGGATTCGTTTTCTTTAAAATATTTTTCATCATCCTCAGTCCTAAATGATGATATTACTAAATATCTTCGGCTTGTAGTGCAAGGATAAATGATTAACTGATGAATATCTTTGGCCCGTAGTGCAAAGATGAACAGGTGTTGAGATGAACATGACCAACTGGTGATACAAATGAATATCTTTGGCTCATGGTGCAAAGATGAATATTTGATTAAAGATGTTTATTGATTGTTGTTACAGGGGATAAAATATTGATGATGGACTTTTAAATCTTAGAAGATAGTAGAACTCATTCTCTACTTGACTCTTCTAATGGATTCTTTTATTTCCATTGCAGTTGTTGATCTAAAACTTGTTGGCTATTATATTTTATCAGATTTTTCCTGTTGAAGACTAACGATAATTTGTTGTATATTATCTTAGTCATAATATTCTTTACTGGGCTAGTTGAGCTCACCCTTTTCCTTTTTTGTTCCATTTTTCTCAGGAGGTGAGAACATAAGCGAGAACTAATGGGTACAGAGAGTGATGGTTCTAGAAAGATGTTTTAGCAGTCCTCACTATTTCTATAAAATATTGTTTGAATAATTGTAACGAGGACTTATTTGAGTGTGGATATTGTCTAGAAGACAATATTTGTATTTAAACTCACAGTATATGTTGTCGTATTTTGCACGACAATTGTATTATTGAAGTTGGAGTTTACTTTCTGTACCATGTATTTGGCGACTCAGAATGGGTGTTGTATACCTATTTTGGGGGCGTCACAGATGTGGTGTCAGGTATTATCCCAATCTATGATATAAATGTTTATGTATTATTTGATTCGGGTGCTACTTGCTCATTTATCTCTGATGAATTTGCTAAGAGGTTAGAATTGCCTAGAGAAGAACTGAATTTCCCTTTGAATATAGAAATTGCGAATAAGGAGGTAATCCCTGTTAGATTCGTATACAAGAACTGTAGGGTGAACATTAAGGATAATATCTTGATGGTAAATTTGATTCCAATTAGACTTGGAGAGTTTGATGTTATTTTGGGAATGGATTGGCTGTTCAAATATGGAGCGATATTTGATTGCCAAAAGAAATGTGTAAACCTTATGACCCCGTCAAAGGTAGTATTTTATGGTAGCAAGTCGCCTAAACAAATGAAATGTCTGACGATTATGCAGGCCAAGAAATTGTTGAGTCAAGGCTGTGTGGGCTATTTAGCTTACATAGTCGATACTCAGAAAAAGAATGTGAAATTGGAAGAGATACTAGTGGTGAGGGAATTTGAGGATGTGTTTCCAGAGGATTTGCCAGGACTTCCGCCTGACAGAGAAATTGAGTTCGTGATCAACTTAGTGCCGGGAAAAACACCGATATCGAAGGCCCCGTATAGAATGGCTCCAGTAGAAATGAAGGAACTGATGGTACAGTTGCAAGAATTGCTAGACAAGAAGTATATTCAACCAATCGTATCACCGTGGGGAGCTCCAGTGTTATTCGTGAAGAAGAAGGATGGGTCAATGCGTCTTTGCATTGATTATAGAGAATTAAATAAAGTTACTATTAAAAACAAATATCCATTGCCAAGAATAGATGACTTGTTTGATCAGTTGAAGGATGCTAATTACTTCTCAAAAATTGATTTGAGAAGTGGGTATCACCAGTTGAAAGTGAGGAAGGAGGATATACCCCAAATGGCATTCAAAACTCGGTATGGACATTACGATTTTCTGGTGATGTCTTTTTGTTTAACCAATGCACCTGATGCATTCATGGATTTGATGAATAGGGTGTTTAAACCATTCTTAGACAAGTTTGTAGTGGTATTCATCGACGACATTCTGGTGTATTCCAAAACTTAAGAAGAACATGTGGAACACTTACGTTTGACATTGTAAACACTAAGAAAGGAAAAGTTGTACGCGAAATTCTCTAAGTGTGGATTTTGGCTAGATCGTGTGCAATTTCTTGGGCACGTGATTGACAAAGATGGGATTTTAGTGGATCCATCAAAAGTGGAAGCTGTAATCAATTGGGAACAACCAAGAACATCGTCGGAAGTGAGGAGTTTCTTGGGACTGGCCGGTTATTACAAACGATTTATTCAAGATTTTTCTAATATAGCCACTCAATTAACAAATTTGACAAGGAAAACTGTGAAATTTGTTTGGACGGAGAAATGTGAAGAAAGTTTCCAGGATTTGAAGAAGAAATTAAGCATGGCACCTGTGTTGTCATTACCAGATAGTACATTTAACTTTATAGTATATAGTGATGCCTCACATATAAGGGATGAGTTGTGTTCTTATGCAGAACGGCAAAGTAATTGCGTATGCATCAAGATAACTGAAGGATTATGAGAAAGGTTATCTGACTCATGATTTGGAATTGGTTGCAGTAGTATTTACTCTCAAGATATGGAGACACTATCTCTATGGAGAGAAATATGAAATTTACACAGACCATAAAAGTCTAAAGTACATTTTCACACAGAAGGACCTGAATATGCGTCAAAGAAGATGGGTGGAATTGATATAAGATTACGATTGTGAGGTCTTTTATCACCAGGGCAAAGCGAATGTGGTTGCAGATGCTTTGAGCAGGAAAGGTCGGGAGAAGTTGATGCTGATAACTACTCAGGAGGAGCTTATTTCAGCAATGACAAAGCTAGAGTTGGAAATCAAATTTCCAAAGGAATTCGATGAACGACTATTCCAGATAGATGCTAGTCCAACTTTGGTGGACAAAGTGAAAAATGCTCAACTACAAGATAAAGAATGCGACGCAATCAAAGAGAAAATGGTTGAAGGTGGTGATGTAAAATACAAGATCGATACCGAAGGACTACTACGGTTCGAGGGAAGAATTTGGGTTCCAGCAGTGCCAGAGCTTAGAGACAAAATCTTAACCGAAGCACACAACACAAGATATTCGATTCATCCAGGAAGTACAAAGATGTATCAAGATTTGTGGCGACATTTTTGGTGGCCAAATATGAAAAGAGACTTTGCAAAATGCGTTGCAAAATGCTTGACGTGTCAGAAGGTGAAAGCTGAACATCAACGACCAAGCGGGTTACTTCAACCGTTGGAAATACCGGAATAGAAATGGGAGCATATCACAATGGATTTTGTGGTGGGTCTTCCAATGACTCAGAAAGGATACGATGTGATATGGGTAATAGTGGATAGATTGACAAAATCTGCACACTTTTTGCCAATAAAGATTAGATTTAATCTTGATCATCTAGCAAAACTGTACGTTAAAGAGATCATGTCAAGACATGGAGTTCCAGTGTCAATTGTATCAGACAGAGATCCAAGGTTCACATCAAACTTATGGAAGAGACTACAAGAGTGTATGGGAACACAGTTACGAATGAGTACAACATACCACCCGCAAATCGACGGGCAAAGCGAACGAACAATCCAAACGTTGGAAGATATGCTGACAGCATGCGTCATGGATTTCAAAGGAAGCTAGGATGAACATTTACCGTTGGTAGAATTTGCCTACAACAACAGTTACCACACGAGTATTGGCATGCCACCTTACGAGGCATTGTACGGTAGAAAGTGCAGAACTCCACTATGCTAGGATGAAGTCGGTGAACGCCAACTGTTAGGACCAGAACTGGTACAACAAACTGCTGAAGTTGTCTAACTCATCAGGACAAGATTGGTAGCAGCCAAAGACAGACAGAAAAAGTATGTCGATCAACATAGGCAGAATCTCAAATTTGAAGCAGGAAATTTCGTTTTCCTAAAAGTTTCTCCTTGGAAGGGGAAAATTCGTTTTGGCAAGAAAGGAAAGCTCAGCCCAAGATTTATTGGACCATTTGAAATACTACGAAGAGTGGGGGAAGTGGCTTATGAGGTAGCTCTACCTCCAGAATTGGAAAACATTCATAATATTTTTCACATTTTGGTGTTACGACCGTATAAACCCGATTACAAGCACATGATCAAGTACGAACCATTGCAATTCGATAAGGATTTATCTTATGAAGAAACTCCTATCCTGATAGTCGACAGGAAAGAACAAGTGCTCAGAAATAAAGTGATACCTTCTGTGAAGGTGATATGGAGAAACCACAATGTCGAAGAGGCAACGTGGGAACTCGAAGCTGAAATGATGAAAATTACCTTGAGTTATTTGTTTAATCTATGTCTTCGATTCTAGGGACAGAATCTTTGTAAGTAGGGAATAATGTGACGATTTGATTGTTTGAATTGTGATTCTGAGGACATAATCCTTTTAAGGAAGGAATGATGTAACATTCCAGAATTTTAATTGCAATATTAAATATTTATTGAATTATATAAATATTTAATGGATGTGTTTATCATTGAATAAATAATTATTTAATTGATTTAATTTTATTTGGAGAATTATTTGATAAATAAATAATTGATGAATTAAGGAAATGATTATTATATTGATATTTCAATTTAATGGTTAATTATTTGTATTGAGTTATGTGATTAAATGATTAATTTAATTAATTATTATTTGAATTAATTAAAATTAAATATGAAATCTTGATTAATATAGTGTGACAAATAACTATATTATAAGGAGTTATTAAAATAAATTAAAGTAGTTTAATTTAGTTTTTAACAAACAAGGCTTATATATTAAGTGTTAAATTTTAAATGGTTTTCGCCAAATAAGGCCCTATGGCTTTTGGAATTCTTTTAATTTTAATTTTATATAAATTAATAAAATAAATAATATAAATTAAATAAATTAAATAATAAACATAATAACTTATACGTTATTTTTATAACTGATATCCTAATAAGTATATGTATTATTGTTATATCTGTTTTAATTTTATGCATACTTGTTAGTTGTCTAGTCTAAGCTTAGAGAAGAGAAGAGTTTGAGAGTTCAGAGAATTACAGAGAGAGTTGAGAGAATTTGAGAGAGAAGGATTTCAGAGCATTTTTCAATGTTTATCAAAAAGGATTTCAAGCAATTTGAAGGTATTTCTTATACAACCCTAATATATATGTATATGTCTACATATGTGAACTATGAAATTTTTTTGCTATGCTTTGTGAATTATATTTCTTTCGAATTTTGTTATGTAATTTAGTTATGGTGGTTATACATGCTATAATGATAGAGTTTCTGTTTAAACAAGAGAATTGGATGCTAAATTTGTTTGACAGTAGGAAGAAAATTTTTCAGTATATGTATTCTTTGTATGGCTTAGGTAAGTACCAATTTAGATGGTCAATTCTTATGTTAAACAGTAAATTGACACTTGTATATGATAGTTCATTGAGATACGAACATAACGTAATTTGAATGAGATGATTTTGTCAAGTATTGAATTCACAGTGATGATTTTTAGAATGAATATCAAAAATTGAGTTTTTGTATGAAAATATGAATTTTGAGAAATTAAAATAGTTTTTTTTGGTGTTAAATTGTTCTAATTGGTTGTAAATATGAGTAATCATGTTTATGATAGTTGTATATTTATTTTACGTGTTGATATTACTGTCTATTGGGTGAAATTTATGTTTGTTGGGCTAAAGTCGGCTACTGTTCATTAGCCTTCTCTACGTCTGTCTGAACACCGACGCAGCTGCGCCGATGCCAAGGCAAATATGATGTATAAAGGTTAGACAACCTGGGAGATAATGTTTTTATTAATGTAATCCTGTATGGGCAGGTTTTATTATTCAATTGTATTATGATTGGGTAGTTAGATATGAGTGTTTTGATTACGTGAACACCAAATCTTGAGGTAATGAAGTACCGGGATTTGGGGGTGTCACAAATAGTGCCGTATATGTGAACAATGCCGTATATGTGAATAGTACCGTATACGTGAATAGTAACTCCAACACAAAAAGGTTGAAATTCAACAATAAAATCAATACCAATATTCCGGTATAATGATATTGAAAGAATAACATCATTATGAAGAAAATAACATCCCTTACTATCCCTTACAATCCCTTACTATAATAATGACAATATCCCTTACCTCAAAATAACAGTACTTCTAATCGGAATATCAGTATAAGGTTGAAGGAAACTTGCACTGATGAATAGCAACTCACAAAGTATCTAAATACTCACAAAATACACTCAATAATATAGAGAAAGAAAGAGAGAAAACTTGTTTCTGGTGTGATTTTCAATTATAACTAAGCACCCTATTTATAGAAAAATGTTAGAACGCCGAAGCAGACTTGACCTGCTACCTGATGGCTTTACCTGCTACTATTCCCACCCACCATTTTTGAAAATAAATTCCAGCACATTTTATTTCTCACTAACCAAAAGTGGGGCCCACCATATTTTTAATAAAAATATTTATTTCTGAAACTTCAATAATTCATAATAAATAGCCCTTTTATCAGAAAAATTCGAATCTCATGTCTATTCCTTAGAAAATTAAATTCTCTACAACTTTTTAAGTTTAAGTTTTTCCAAATTCCAAACGAAAATGAACGAAATCCACATACAGACGATTTTTAAAACTCCATTCCGACAAAATACTGATAAAATACCTCAGCATTAACTCCTTCATTTCTATCCACACAAAATGAATCTTTCCCTATCCATCATTTATATCCACATAAAATAAATATTTCCTTATCATATAAATCAATAATTAATTATTCACAAATAATATTACAGAATCACAATTATGACAACCAGATCGTTCCCATGAAAGAGGGGGTTTTCCAATAAAGATTTCTCCTTATTGGCGCGCAATTAGGTGACCAAACCCCTTTCCTAAATAGAAATTCTTTAGAAATTGCCAATAATGCTCTCTAATAATATTATTCAAATACAAAATTATTGATTTGATAATGGAGATACTGTGCAGTGACAATTATTGAACAACAATAATATGAAATATCATCGCAGTAATTATTGAATCAATAAAATGAAATATTGAACAATAATTACTGTAACAATTATTGAGTAGTGCTTTCTTACGTAAGAATCAATAATTCAAAAATCTTCGCAATCTGGTACCGTGTCTTCATGCAAGAACAACGCCAGACATTTTACTTTACCCACCGTATTCTAACAATGTTAGTAATAGCTTGATTACGCCAGTTATTTATTAAAACTCAAATTTATCATTTTTTCATCCGGCGAGTTATTACATTATGGGGCCCTGAAAATGGCTACGCCCATCGCATTTAATATTCCCGGAGACATCAAGAATATTCCACGACCAAACGAATATTCCCCGACAACAATAAGTATTTTATAGCCACTTGCTTATTTTGAAAAAAAAATTCACATATCACCCTTAACTTTAACTTTTTATCAATTTTACTATTTAGTAAAATCGTAAAATTGAATACTTTTATTTCATAAAATTCGGGGTCTTTCAATCTCCCCTCCTTATGAAATTTCGTCCCCAAAATTTACGTACCTGGTATTTCGAAGAGTTGAGAATACCTTGCTTTCATTTCAAATTCTATCTCCCTGGTCATCATGATTTTTTCATTGCTCATCTCTTGTATTTCAGATATCATTCTAGAATACAGCTTCAAAACAAAGGTTAATTGACATATCACAATTTGTCAACTTAAGTAAGAAAATTTAGCTTAGGTAGGACACACACACTAACGAAGGATATTATTCGTCTCTCCCTTCCTAGTTCTAATTCCGGATCTCTGCCACAGATCATGTAGCGTCCCCAAATCCGGGTATCTTCCAACCCGACAGATGGTGATATACTGTCAACATTCATACATTCATTCAATTGAAAAGTCTCAAAGAACGAACATAACTTCTATATATATATATATATATATATATATTTAAAGTAATATTTACATTTCCCAGGTTCTATACCCATTACAAAGGTTCTTTGTCATAATATCAGTTACATTACAACAATAGACCTATACTATTACAAGACAACTTATCAATCTGCCTTAGCTTTTCCTTTATCCTTTTTCGATCCTTCGGGACGTTCAGTCTTAGCTGTATTCATATGGTTCAAGCAAGAGTGAGCATAACTAACTCAGCAAGTATAACAATTCAATAACAACATGCTTGACATATACGAATCGTATATCTTCAATAACTGAACAATAGTTATGAAGTACTATTGATAATACAAAATAGCACTTCATCTTTCTTTCAAAATGTTTTATAACCATAACAATATTTAGCAAAACATTTACTCCGGTCAAAGACCTCGAACATTCATTCTTTATTGGAAAGGGACAACCCAGAACTAAGTCCGTAAGCCCGATATTACTTACGAGCACTTCTAGGTGATCAGCCTATTGTACTCTATGTTGATCAACACTACATCCATTAAACGTATGTACGTTTAATCATTTGGCAACCTCACGTGCCTGTTATTTTACCGACAAAACATTTGTTTAACATTTCCAGTCTTCTTTTAAAAACCATATCAAGTAGTTAACAAAAGATAACAACATTTGAAAATAGATGAATAGATTATTAATAATCCACACAATATATTAAGTCTAGCCAAAGGAATTGGCTTTAACTGCAACATACCTCAATTCATGCGAAAGGATACATGAATTTCAAAAACTTGTTCAGATGGAACTGAGACAAGAGTTAGAATACTTGCCTTTAGCGTCTGCTACGGTATATTAACTTTATGTTCAAGTCTTTCAAGTCTCTACAATACATGATCACATAATGCCTTACATTAGGTCTCATATAATCAAGTATGTATATGACTATATCTTACCTTTCATCTCAATCTAATTGTGTATTAGATTCAGTTACTATCTGTTCCGGTTTATCATTATCCTTGCATTTATATTCGACTAGGTTATCTCAACCTTTATACAACATCCTTAAGGTTTAACAAAGTTTAAATAATGTTACATTACATTCCTTAGGTTGTGTTTATTTTCAAATCAATTAACTTTCTTTTCTTTGTAATTAGAAACATTCATCACTATCCTTGTTCTGAGACTAGCGTATTGCGAAGAGTCCTTACTTAGTGGTACGTATTGCCTTTTCACACTTCGTAAGGTCTTCATACTGTACATGGCGCTGTGGCGCCATCATTTGTACTACTGTTTATTTTGCATGCACGCGCTCAGCAGATGTGTTTCGGACACCTTTATTCATGCATTCTTGGCGTGACCAATTTACCTAGGGTTGGCCTTGTGGCATGGCTGACTCTCATGCACCGAAAAAAATTCAGTTTTTGAATTTTTGTGAACTTCCTGAACGCATAACTTCTTCGTTATAAGTCCGAATTGGCTCGTTCAAAAGCTTACAGTTCACAAATTACGTAATCTACGCGTTCATGCAAAATTTTATCTAATTGACTTCGTTTGCTAAAAATTCACCTATTGGTTCATTTTTAACGAAAACGATAAACGTTCGTGAACGTTCAATGCTCGTTTCGGAAAACATGACTTGTCTCCATCGGAACTCTTAAATGCCAAATATGACTTGTCTCCATCGGAAAACAATGGTCCCGAGTTCAAACACAAAATTTGACTTCTATTCCGAGAATTTTACGAATTCGACGATTATCGTCCAATTGTGCAATTTCTGGCAAATCTTCATTCTTATGATTTGTTAAACATTACAAATGAATTCCATTCATCATGTGAACATCTCAACCTACTTATTACAACAACTTATATTCATTGTTGGATTTTAGACTTATTTCTTCATGAGCTTATAACTTGTCAAATTATAAACTACTTAAGATTTTATTGTTCATGACTTATGACAATTAAAGTTTCTTAATCATTATACCTTATATGTTTTTAACATATAACTTTACTTATGTATTCATGATACATATGATCATACAAGTCCTTTTACATCCATATCACTCCTCTTAATAAACTCATTATAAGTTCATAATTTTTATACTAACATTCAAGGTTAACTTATAATAAGTTTATAACTTTTATAAGTTCAAATGACTTATTACCAACTTATGTGACTTAAGTTCATTGCTTACTCATTCTTCTTACTTTTTAACATCCATGTTCTTTAATCCATACTTTTCTTATCAACCTATCATGGTAGAGATAGAAGATAATGGAGGAGAAGTCTTACTTTTGAAGTCTTGGTAAGGTAGCTTCTTCTTCTTCTTACAAATGAAAATAACTTATTATAGCTTATTCTCTCTAACACTTAAGCACTTTGTAATGTTTGGATTATTTGAACAACTAACCAATGGCTTGTAAGCCTCCTCTATTTATAGAAATTGCAAAGCTAGGGTAGTTTAGTCATTAATTCAACCCACCTCCGTAAGTCACCTCCTTACTATTCATTACTTGGCTAGCACAACTCTTATCTTTTTCTTGGCCATTACTCCTAAGTCTTGGTCATTACTTCTCACACTTGGTCACCACACATTTAATTTGATTACCAAGTTAAACCATATTAACATGGTTTGCCCCATGGGTCAATCAATTCATTGCACTCTAGCTTCGGCTTGGACCAACTTAATCTTTGGGCTTTGCATTAATAAACATTAACTTTTCTATTAACCAATAATTGGGCCTCACCCTTTAATTTACTTGGACATGTAGTAATTTCAATCAACCTTTCCAAGTCCATTAACATTACTTAATACATATACATATAGTTTATGTATCATTTTCTTATTCTAATTCATAGATAATTTATATATGATATTTCATCCTTCATACAAACTAGTATAATACTTCGTATTATACTCGTTTTCATTACTTTGCACAATACCTAAGTATTATACAATTATTACTTATTCATTACCACTTCGTCTTCCTTAACGTTTATAAATTAAGTCCATGTTTAAATATTACATTTTTCATAATTAGATTTTTATTACATAATCCAACTTACCTTGTCATTCTATCATTACTTATTTCTCGGAAATTCAAAAATAGATCCCGAGCAAATACCGATGAATAATATTTTTTGAAAAATTTCTAAAAAACTTTTATTTTAAGCTCTTGGAAATTCAAACACTTTAATTAGCTTCACGTAGCTCAAATACTCACGACATTCTAACATCAATAGGTTATACAATGACAACCATCTTGATAACACATAGAATAAAATTTTATTATTATTTAATTTAATAAAATCATTTTACAATATAAATGATCCGAATTTCTCTGTCGTTACAGATCATATCTCTAATCTCTAATACCAACTGTGACGACCCCAAAATAGGTCCAATCCATCCAACCTATTCTGAGTCGCCAAATACATGGCACAAAAAATAACTACAATTTTATTACTACAATTGTTGTGCAAAATACAACAACACATATGTTGTGAGTTTTGATACAAATATATACCAACTGTGACTCTCATCCCAACCTTGGATAACATGTCACAATGGCACCTTACATAAAGGTACAGTCAAAAACTATTTTAGAATTTAAAATCTTTGGGAAGTGCTCAAGGAAACCTTCGTACATGGGAGGCCATGCGTCTAGGTTATAATATATATCACATGTCCACAGAATTATCCTTGGTTGACCCAATAAACCCCAAAGAAAAACGAGAAGATTACTATCATATTCTTTCCAATGGTGAGCCTTCTCTTGACATATAATTATCTCCACTGTCTCTAATTGGGAATTATACTTCAACTAAACACCAAGATTATATAGGTAGTTCTCGTAGATATACTCAACAAGTGGATGTGCACAACCCTGTCTTATGATGACACGAGGTTGTATGTCATTAGACATCTTGTATGATAGTGGCAAAACACCCTTCCAAAGTTGGGTTCGCCTCACCCTATTTGATTCATCAAATATAACTACTAAATGATGTATAAAATACAACACACTTTTCTATACTATTTAGGGAGAACCTCCACAGCTAGAGACCACCGATCTATTCCTATGATACACCCGATCGACCGAGCTACACTCTTATTACCTGAAAGGAATTGTGAAGCAAAATGGTGAGCACAACTAGCCCAATAAAGAATATCATGACTAAAGATAAATAAATTATCAATAGCATTCGTCAGTAATAAATCACAGATTTAGAACATATGGTAGATGATAAAACTTTTCAACCATAGTTGCAGCGGAACGAGCAATCCATTAGAAGAGTCAAATAGACCATAAAGTCTATATCTTCTCCATATTAAAAGTCCACCGACAATGTTTTATCCCTGTAACATCAATCAACAGTTCTTATCCACATTCATGTGAATAACTCATAATCATAATCGTGGTTCTAAATTTCTATTCTCATCTAGGACAAAGATAATTTTCATCACTTGTCTATTCCTGAAACATCAAAGATCATGGTTATACCAAATCACAGTTATTGTTCATAATCATACTAATAAATTCATCTTTGCACTACGGGCCAAAGATATTCATTAACAGTTCATCTTTGCAATACGGGCCAAAGATATTCAACAACAGGTCATCTTTGCACTACAAGCCAAAGATATTCAATAATAGGTCATCTTTGCACTACGAGCCAAAGATATTCAACAACAGTCTTTTTGCTACTACCCGAAAGATATTCATATCTCAAAGAAATACATAATCATTTCGAAATTTATATAAACAATAATTATAACCATGTTGATCAATTCACCTTTGCACTTAAGCTAAAGATATTCAATTATAAATTCAATGGTCATGATCATACCAGTCAACAATTTAACTTTGCACTACTGGCCAAAGAGAACCTATAGTCACGATCATACCAATAATCTACCCATCTTTACACTCAAGTCAAAGAGAAATTTCATCACCAGGATTATAAAAATGTTATATATGATAATAAAAACAATATGATCAACAACTGCATTTAATTTCAAGAGTAAGATTCATAAATCAACGATAATTTGGTCAGAAAAAGAAATCAATTTTGTCGTGAATAGTACCCATGAATAGTAACTCGTGAATAGTAACTCATGAATAGAAACTCATGAATAGTAACTCGTGAATAGTACTCCGTATTCGTACATAGTACCGTAATGTAAATAATGTCATATACCTAAATAGTGCCATATACATAAATAGTGTCGTATACGTGAATAGTGCCGTATACGTGAATAGTGTCGTATACGTGAATAGTATCGTATACGTGAATAGTAACCCCGACACAAAAAGGTAGAAATTCCATAATAAAATCCATACCAATATTTCGGTATAATGATATGGAAAGAATAACATCATTATGAAGAAAATAATATCCCTTACTATCCTGTACAATCCCTTACTATAATAATGACAATATCCCTTACCTCAAAATAAGAGTACTTCTGATCGGAATATTAATATAAGGCTGAAGGAAACTTGCACTGATGAATAGCAACTCACAAAGTATCTAAATACTCATAAAATACACTCGATAATATAGAGAGAGAAAGAGAGAAAACTTGTTTTTGGTGTGATTTTCAATTCTAACTAAGCACCCTATTTATAGAAACATGTTAGAACGCCGAAGCAGACTTGACCTGCTACCTGATGGTTTTACCTGCTACTATTCCCACCCACCATTTTTGAAAATAAATTCCAGCACATTTTATTTCTCACCAACCAAAAGTGGGGCCCATCATATTTTTAATAAAAACGTTTATTTCTGAAACTTCAATAATTCATAATAAATAGCCCTTTTATTAGAAAAATTCGAATCTCATGTCTATTCCATAGAAAATTAAATTCTCTACAACTTTGTAAGTTTAAGTTTTTCCAAATTCCAAACAAAATTGACCGAAATTCACATACGGACGATTTTCAAAACTTACATTCCGATAAAATACTGATAAAACACCTCAGCATTAACTCCTTCATTTCTATCCACACAGAATAAATATTTCCATATCCATTATTTATATCCATATAAAATAAATATTTCCTTATCATATAAATCAATAATTAATTATTCACAAATAATATTACAGAATCACAATTATGACAACCAGGTCGTTCCCAGGAAAGAGGGGGCTTTCTGATAAAGATTTCTCCTTATTGGCGCGTAATTAGATGACCAAACCCTTTTCCTAGACAGAACTTCCTTAGACATTGCCAATATTGCTCTCTAATAATATTATTCAAATACAAAATTATTGATCTGATAATGGAGATACTGTGCAGTGATAATTATTGAACAACAATAATATGAAATATCAACGCAGCAATTATTGAATCAATAAAATAAAATATTGAACAGTAATTACTATAAAAATTATTGAGTAGTGTCTTCTTACGTAAGAATCAATAATTCAAAAATATTGTGCAATATCTGATTGTCTTCTTGTCAACGCCAGCATTTTACTTTACTTTACCCAATCGGGTATTTCAACCGTGTTAATTGAGAACGATTACGTCGTTATTTATAAAAACTCAAATTTGTCATTTTTTCATCCGCGATTATTACATTATGGGGTCCACAAATGGTTTTACTTGTGAGTAAATGCGAATATTTTCCGACAACAAGAATATTCCACGACCAAACGAATATTCCCCGACAATAATAAGTATTTTATAGCCACTTTCTTATTTTGAAATAATTTCACATATTACCCTTAACTTTAATTTTTTATCAATTTAACTATTTAGTAAATAGAAAAATTGAATACTTTTATTTCATAAAATTCGGGGTCTTACAATGAGAATTTTTTTTTAAAAAAAGAACTTTATTTTATCGTTGACATTAATCATGGGTTGTGTATAGGAGTGATGCAAATTGATTTAATAATATAAGTTATAAACCTGATTGTTGGATGTTGGTTGCATAATGTATATATATAATCTATTTTAAATATATAATAAGTAAGCTTTATGTTGGGAATGTTTGGAAGAGCAGGTGCATGATTGCTTTCAAATTGAATTAATATATCTAAGGCATGGAACTCACCAAAATTGTCACTTTATAATTTTATTTACAATTCGAATAAGGTTATGCGCAGAGTATTATATGTTTAGTTATTACATCTATATATTGCTATAGTAATGCAGTTAGTTTTCTTTTATAATATTTGGCCAAACTGTTAAGCATGATTCTTTAAAAATTTAAAGTGTAAGGTTTCCAAGAGTAAATAATAATAATAATAATAATAATAATAATAATAATAATAATAATAATAATAATAATAATATAAGTTAATTAACTGTTTAAAGATGGAAGTAGTATGTTTACAAATGTACTTACGTTTATTATTATTTTGTGTAATTAGTTTGAACGAAAGAAATTTAACGAGTTATAATTGGAATATAATTTAGGTATTATATTGCTTAATCCAGGTACGGATTCCGTACTCTTTCAGCGATACACTTGTTAAATTTGATTTGTTCGTTTTGTTCCTTGTTTTGAGTTTCGTTATTATTTTACATAATTGTTTCTTATGAAATTCATATAATAGTTTCATTTTGGAGTTGATACATAGGACTCGTATTTGTACTCATTGAACCTAATGTCTAATATTTTTTTTGTAATTGTAGAGCATTATATGTTGTTACTTTCTTTTTTGAGACATTGTGATTATGATTCGATTTGGTTCAACGTGTACATATAGAACTCTTTTGTTGGTATTATGTCGCATGTGTTGTGACATGGTATTTTTGTTAAAATATACCGTTGCGTATACCTGTGCTATAACCACCTGTGGGGGTAACATGGGCATAACCTCTTGGCACCGAGGCATGACACCTTCCGTGGTGGTGTGATCAGTCCACGACGTCTCCGTTTTGTGCTTTGGTGGGAGTTGACCATTTGTTGTTTTGTTATGGAAGGTGTATTGGCCGACCCTAGTTTTTTGGTCTGTTCTGTTCTGCTGATTGGTGATGTTTGTGCCAAACACACTTTTCGATTTTACATGCATTGGATTCGCGATCCAATGTGTGTGACTTGCATGTGTGACATTATTTGATTTACATGTGTGACATTATTTAACTTGCTTATGTGGCAAGGTATATTTCTGTTTTGTTTTGAGCTAGGTATGAAATAACCCCAACCATTTACTTCAGCCTATTATTTTGTTGTATTAGTTTTGTTCGTTACAGTTGAGTTCATTAAATTAAGTTAGTTATCTCAGTTCTATATTTTGTACTCTATATCCGTACTGGGCATTTGGCTCATGCTGTATTTTTTCTTTTGGCAGGTAATCAGGGGGATCAAGGGAAAGTGTGATGAGAGCTCCCTTTTATCCAATGGTTTTAATATATTTTGTCAGGCTATGATCCATTGATTTATTTGGAGTTGTAATAGTTATTTCATAGGTTTGAGCTAATGTGGCATTTATTATGGTTTGTCTTATGACATTTAATCATTATGAGATTATTCTTTTGTGGTCTAGAGCCTTGTTATATATTCATCAGTTTTGTTGTGTTTTGAGTAACCTCTCTTTCTATTTCAGAAATGGGGTGTTATAGTCAAAATGTGATTTGCCATTAATATTAAACTTTTCTTTGTTATATATTGGTAATTTGTTTGACTCATATTAGTTGACTTAATTACTTTGACTTGTCATTGTAGACACTCAAAATTTTGCATTCTTGTTACTAACCTTGCAGGAAGATAAAATCGTCTTCCAGAGATAACCGTGGAAATCAAATCAGCTCAACCCCGGAGACAACCCCGAGATATTCAGTTTTCAATCTCGGAGACAACCCCGAGATATCCAGTTTCAATCTCGGAGACAATCCTGGAATATTCAATTTTCAATCTCAGAGACAACCCCGATATATCCAGTTTCAATCCTGGAAATAACCCCAGGATACTCAGTTCCAAACCTCGGAGATAACCCTGAGGGAAGCAGTTCCAGTTCCGGAGATAACCCCAGAGAAGTCAGTTTCAACCTCGGAGACAACACCAAGGCGCTCAATTCAAACCCCAGAGATAACCCCGGGAGGTCAAGCACACCTCAAAGATAACCCTAAGGAAATTCAGTACTCACAACAGCCCAATCTCAAAGATAACCCTGAGCACCAACTGCTACATCAGCCCAGAGCCGAAGATAACCCCAGTGAGGGGTAAAATCATCATTTTACCACCTCGATACTACATTCATGCCGTCTCAACAACATTTCATCCCACATTTCACATAGAAGTGTCCCACAAGAACCATAGCTCAAAATCCCGATTGACTATTACACAAGACAGCACACCGGATAGAATTTGAAGACTTGAAGATCTGGTCATGGACCTATCATCCCAGCTTCGTACAACCTCTTATCCCATGTAATTGTGCAGCTCTCGACAACAACATTTTGGAAAGGTATAGCATGCCTCAATCGGATGCCTGGATTGAAAGTTATGAAGGTTCAAGCGGACAACACGTTACACGAGTGCATGTACTTTGAGACAGCAGGACCCGCAGAGGCCGGGGCACCACGGGCAGCCGCAGGTGGACCTGCGACTACCACAAGTGGCCAAGAAAGAGCTATCTATTACCTCAGGAAAAGATTCAGCGGCAGTGAACACAAGTACACTCCGATTGAGAAAACTTGTTGTGCTTTAGCATGGGCTTCCATGAGATTATAAAATTATCTCCATGGTCACACAACCCATCTCATATCCCGCATGGATAATCTCAAGTATGTGTTCAACAAACCCATGTTGAATTGTCGACTGTCTAAATGGCATTTGATCCTACAACAATTTGACATCATCTACATGACTCAAAAGTCTATCAAAGGTCAAGGAATTGTGGATCAACTGGCCTCCGCACCTTCAGGGGATTTCAAACCCTTGGAAACATACTTCCCCGACGAAGGGGTAATGATAGTTCAACAAAACCATCATGACGATACACACCAACCATGGAAGATGTATTTTGATGGAGCTGTAAACATGGAAGGCTCTGGAGCTGGAGCAGTTCTAGTATCCATTACGAGGGAGTACTATCCTGTTGCCGTCAAATTACAGTTTTCCAGCACCAACAACATAGCTGAGTATGAAGGTTGTATCATGGGGCTACAACTAGCCCAATCCATGGGCATCAGACGGTTAACTGTCTTTGGATATTCCGAATTGGTAATCAGACAAACCATTGGGATCTATCACACCAAAGAGCTATATTTTCTGCCTTACCATTAACAGGTTATCCAGATGGCTTCGGAGTTTGAAGAAATATCCTTCCTCCATATTCCTCGTAATAGGAATGACTTTGCGGATGCACTAGCAACTTTGGCCTCCTTAATCAACATACTTGATAAGGAAGACATGCCAAACATCACGTTTACCCGAAAAAAGGCACCAGCCTCTGGGGACTACATTGGAGAAGTATCGGATGAGTTGCCTCCGATCCAACACCCTTGGTATCAGCATATCAAGGAATATCTGTGAGATGGATCTACACCCGCTGAGGCGAGTCAGGCTAAAAGAAAGCGGATCCATCGAATAGTTATGAAATTCTACCTGAGCGGAGATGCACTCTGCAAAAGAGATGTAGGACTAGGTCTTCTTAGATATCTAGAAAAAGACCAAGCTCAGAGGCTCATGGATGAAATCCATGGTGGAGTATGTGGCCCACACATGAGTGGCCCTCTACTTTTCAAGAAAATCCTAAGAACAGGGCATTACTGGCTCTCTCTCAAGGCTGACTGTGATGATCACGTTAAGAGATGTTACCAATGCCAAATTCATGGGAATGATATCCACACCTCTCCAAGGGAGCTCCATAATATGAGTTCGCCCTGGCCTTTCTCAATGTGGGGAATGGACGTGATCGGGTCCATCGAGCCCAAAGTCAGTAATGGGCATCGGTTTATCTTCGCCATGATCGACTACTTCACCAAGTGGGTAGAAGCAACCTCTTCCCCCATGGTTACTCAAGAAGTTATCATTGGTTTCATCATAAACAATGTCATTTGTCGATATGGACAACCAGAGGTGATTGTGTCAGACAATGCTAAAAACCTTAACAACCAAATGATGGAGGAGTTATGCAATAAATTCCACATCAAACATCTCAACTCCGTCATCTATCGGCCAAAGATGAATGGTACTATTGAAGCGGCTAATAAGAATATCAAGACGATCATGCAAAAGATGTTCGCCAATCCCAAAGGATGTCCTGACTTGTTGCCTCTGACTCTATTAACCTATAGAACGTCAATGCGCACTTCCACTGGGGCAACCCCCTAATCATTAACCTATGGGATGGAAGTAGTGCTCCCCATAGAGGTGGAAATGGAATCCCTTAGGGTGTTGATAGACGCTCAGCTGGATGAAGACCAATGGTTACAAGATAGGTACCACCAATTATCTCTAATAGATGAGCGGCGGGCCGTACACATCTTCCATGGCCAGTTATATCAACAAAGGGTCGCTAGATCCTATAACAAATAAGTCTAGCTACGGCAGTTCAAGAAACATGAATTGGTCTTAAAAAAGGTTCTTGACAACCAAGATCAATCCAAAGGAAAATTCGCCCCAAACTGGGAAGGCTCGTTTGTTGTCAAGGAGGTATTGACAGGTGGAGCCCTAAGATTACAAGAAATGGATGGCGATGAATTTCTGCAACTCATTAACTCGCATAATCAAGTGAAATGCTACTATATGCGAGGTTACTGCAAGCAAACCGACATCTGGATCACCAGATCCCGGTCGATTCGAGTTTTCAAAAACCCTTCACTATATACAACCTTTCTTTATATTCGTTTGCTCCATCAGGGACAAACATACCTTCCAACCAGCAGCCTGGTCTTGGATCATCAGATCCATCACTCAACTTAGGTTTTCAAAACCTTTCACACCTTCAGTTTATCCCACCAGGGATCAAACTTTTCACACCTTCAGTTTATCCCACCAGGGATTAAACTTTCCACAACTTTAGTTTGTCCCAGAAGGGATCAAACTTTTCACATATGTAGTCTGTCCTGTACATGGGGCGAACTACACAGACCTGATCTCCCCAATACACGGGAGTACATAGGCATCCATTTTTATGGTCCGGTCTAACTATAGAAAAAAAACAAAAAAATCTCTACACCCGTTTCACCACTTACAACTTTGAACCTTTTCACGCTAGGTTCGAACTACACAGACCTGATCTCCCCTCATTAATGGGAGTACGTAGGCAACCATT
Organism: Panax quinquefolius; assembly: GCA_020205615.1. NCBI lineage: Eukaryota > Viridiplantae > Streptophyta > Magnoliopsida > Apiales > Araliaceae > Panax > Panax quinquefolius. The sequence continues at coordinate 75,022,690 of CM035174.1, forward strand.
CATAGTTTGGTCTCACCCCTACCATAACACAAAAACTTGTCCATGGTATTGGGATCATCCTTCAAACTTTCAAACCACACTTCATTGGTTTAGACCAAAGGGATCGAACTACCTGGTCTCCCCATACTAATGGGAGAATCGGCGACCATCTAAGCTGCAGTTGAGTCCTCAAAGAGAAACACTAATCCATAAGAGATGGAACTACATGGGCTCTCCATACAAAGGAGTACCGGCGACCATCTGTGGGGCAGTCAACCTCAAAGAGGAAAGCTACACTCCTCTCCATAATACATATAAAAACCAGCCCCAAGACACCAAAGGGTAAGGAATACATAGATCAACTATACATTCTGAAAGATCCTAAGACATCTCAATGTCCATCCATCAAGGGGAGTTCAGAATACATCACGATCACAAGCCCTAGAGAAATAGACAAATATCAAGCAAGCAACAAGGCATAACTAAAAGGGAAGTGAATCAAAATATATTTCCCTGCCATATATAATACTGTTTGATACATACAATATGTACTGTACATGACAAAAATGCCTAAGCTAGTCTGTGCAGGAAAATTCAAGCCCATCTACAAATCAGTGTATATGCGCGCTATCAAATCCAACTTGGCATCCTTATCAGAAGAAGGGGGTAACTCTGTGAGCTCCTACCCAATGGTATCAACACGAGCCAAGAGATCCACATCCATCTGCATAGTGACACTATGATTATCAATGAATGTGCTCATTTCTGCAATGATATCAGTAGTGTGGGTCCTCAATGCAGTGCTATCTGCAATAGCGGCATCTCTGGCAGATATAGCGCCATCCCGCTCAACAACAATTGTATCTCTAGATGATCTAGCCTCGTCCCGCTCAACAACAACGGTGTCTCTATGAGCTAAAGCATCATCTCTCTCATCAAGAGTGGCATCTCTCCTAGAAAGAGCTATCAACATCAAGGCCCTAGCCTAATCCCTCTCAAATGTCATCAGATGTAGATTCTGCTCTAAATACTCTGCAGAATGCGGGGTCACAGTAGCAATAATACTGGGAGAATCAATTAGAGTTGTTGTCAACCCAGCGAATAACTCATCCTCAGTGGGAGAATCAGTGTCCTCCATGGGCTCCCCACTGTCAAAATCAATCCCCGGCTTTGTGGATACAACCCCAAGAAATGTAATCTTTGCCTTCATCCATGCACAATACTCTGTAGAGCAACATGGATGGCTAGTAGTAAAATCAGCCCTCTCACACTGAGCCCAATAGGTATAAACCCTAGATCTATCCTTTGCTGACAAAAGTCAAGAAGCTAAACGTTAACCCAATGCCTCTCAAAAGGATGGACATCCTGAAATTGGTCGAACTGTGCCATCAGCCAATGGGTGATACGTGGTCATGCCCTTCAAACCAGCCAGAGGAAGATAATCCATGCCAGATGCATGAGTAATGAAGCTGTAGGGAGAACTAAGCACTGAACATGGCAAAATGTCAAATGGATCCTCGATCCCTGCCAAGAACACTGACCAAGAAGCAGCGTGTGTACACTCCGCCGACTAAAAGAAGTAAGACATGGCTATCTCATGGGAAAAATAGTACCCATGGCGTCAGAATATGCCAATCAGTCTCAGGTGTGACATGAACCACACATACAACAATACCGAGCTGCCTGTAAATACCCCTGCAAGATGAGTGTGGAAATACGTGGCCGAGCTCAAGGTCTCTGCCACAATCATCGGTACAATGGTATGTCCCTCCCAGAGAGCCCGCACTGCCGTAACTACACCGATGTCTAAATGATCCATGTATAGTGGCATGTACAGATAAGCCACTACACACATTAAGAGTACGTCCACTCTGGCAACACGCCACTCATCCTCCGACGTGGTGAAATCCCCGAAGTGTTGTGCATAACTGTCCAAGGAGAAAAATCAGTCTATCAGAAAACACATGGACACTACATGCCCGGAGGTGATCTCATCTTGGGCTACTCTACGCCTCAAACTAGTGAGGGTCATAAACTGTCGACTCATGTCTCCTGCAGCCATAAAAGTACAGGGTCTGTCCAGTGGAAAACCTGTCAGACGCTTATACTCCTATAAGGTAGGAGTCAACTCCTAGGTCTCAAATCGGAACACCTGCCTATCCGGTATCCAATGCTCCAGCATGCCCTCTACAAAACCCAATGGAATCTGAAACATCAGAAAGGTCACAGAGTGCCGCAACAGCTGATCTACGATCACCCGATCTAGGGGTAACAAACTATCATACCACGATCTCAAACATGAGGCTACCAATACTGCTGGGGTGTGATCAATGCGGCTAACTGTCGATGAAGACATCTGTATGGGCCATGTCATAAGACCACCCAAGGGTCAATGCTGAACATCTTTGGACATACATATGTATAACATAATACATGCATGATAAACAATAGATGGCAATATGATGTAGGGAATGGAAAACAGTATATATGCATTCCTAAGTACATCATCATCTAATACATCATCTCTGTATACAGTTGGAAAATACAGGGAAATGGGGCACATCCGCCCACCAACTAACAGAGGCTTATCAAAAGATATAATGAGAATGGGGTACAACCACCTAGTATCTAACAGAGACCTATCAAAAGATATAGCGAGAAAATACATCAGAAGAAGTCATTAGTGTTGGGATCTTTGTCATCCAACCTATTCATCTGATGTAAATCCTCCTGAGTCACTGGATCTCTGCCAAGAGGGAAATCAGGCCGATACAATGGAGGATCTGCACCGGCAAAACCATATGAATATGGGTCACTTGAAGGGCCAACCCCTGAGCTGGAGGGATCAAAAGTATCCACCTCTTAAGGATCTCTGCCCAAATGACAGATGAAAAAATGTGCCTGGTCCAACCGCTGGGTCAAGCTATCAATCTACGTCAAATGAGTTGGCTCTCGGATGCATGCAATCCAATCCGTCATCATTACGGATCCAGGAACCATATCCCCCATGAACTGAATGACACGAGTCTGGGCTCCAATGGTACGAGGAGACCACCAACGGTAGAATGCCTCCTAAGTAAACGATCCCTCTAACAAATCAAAGCCATCAACTCCCACCAACGGGATATATCTGATCGGTGGCTGTGACACATGCCAATAACGCCTGACAGGAGGACAAATCGGTATACGAATCTCTCATGTGATGCTCTTGATAGCACGCTCTTCTAAATAGAGCTCCCATCCTCCATCTGTGAAGAGAGGAATCTGATGGGTGGACACCAGTCGAGAAACCATCCTCAAAGCCAACTGTCAAATGGTCTCCAGAATAAGGAACCCATGACATGACATCGACTGTCAATAACTCCAACTGTAAGTGAAAATGGGTGAAACCCTCAGCTACAAGAACCTCCACTAGCGTGGAGTGATGCCATCGTCGTCCCCATGGATATGTATCTAAACCTAATAAGCTAATGGGACGCAAACAAGGAATCCTCTCATAGGCCCAAAACTGCCAATATAAGATCTAACATCTACGGTCAGTCAACACTCTTAACCTGTACATGGGAAATCAAAAGAGAACTACTCACCAACAGGAATGAGTAAAATCCTAGCCAAGCCTCTGTCAAGCCTTACGAACGCATGCGCATTCCTCTGAAGAAATTGGCAAAGGTATATGAGCCCCAATCATACTCTCCAATACGGTCCACCTCACGTGTGGCGCTGACTAAAGTGAACGACACCATGGAAGAGTTATTCGCTATGAAGAAACCTTGGATGATGACCAGGAACAATCATCGAATAATGAGATCCCTGACTCTCTTATCATCGAGAAATGGCTCACTCAACGCCCAACTCATGGCGTCTATACTCAAACGACCAACATAGATTGTCCTACCTTTGAGCGCCTCAACCTGGACTCCTAGAAAGGATCTAACAGCGAGCGAGGGAAATGTCGACCACACAAGGCAATCGGGCGCCCTCAAACTTCAATCTGGGTGATAAACCGCTTGATCCATCGGCGTCATCATCACCTCGCAATCCATCAAATTGAGAGACTGAGTCTGGTGAAACCATCACTCAGACAACACTCTGAGGTAATCCTAGGGACAACAGCGGGGGAGGATGGAAAAGAACGCCTTAAAACCCCAAGCATGCACAATCTCTCGGTACTCTGGGTAAAGAGTCTTGTACAGAGAGTATATACTGAACCAGTTCCCTCGAGCCTGCGTAAAGCCAGGAACTTGCACCACAAATTCAAATCAACATCAGAACCCTTGCTTCTAGTCAATAGGAAAAAGGAAGATCAAACACAGTTTTACCTCATTCGCATGCAAATAGATCGAGGGGTGGCGACTCAAATCATCCAGCAGCTCTGGATTCGTCACATTTATGGCTGGCAATTCAATGCTGGGAATAGAAGCAGCAGGTGCGGGAGCCGCAATCGGTACATCCTCTTCCTCATCCTTAACATCCGATACCTCAACTCAGACATGATGAATAAGTGACTCCATCAATCGACGAGGCTGCCTTATTGGACGAGGCCGAGGCACATTAGAATCTCTCCTTCTAACACCTAAAGAGATCCTACGAAAGTTGCTCGGCTGGTCTAGATCCATTTATCTGGACAAAAGTCTTCAAATCACCTTAGAAACGGTGTGATAAATTCTAACCTAGATCTTTTTAAATCCATTTTATGCCTATATGCATGCATGTATTACTTTAACATATGCATACAGTAGAGTTAAAAATGCATGATTCATTCAATGCCTAGGCTCATAGAATTTTTTTGCCAGAGTCTCCTTTGTAAAAAGGACTATCCACATGCACATAGGCATGACTAGGTGGCCATTCAGTAGCACACCAACCCAAAGTCATAAACATCCTATATGCATAAGAATGTCAAAGTCATAATTCGTAAGAGTAGTCTAATTACCAGGATTACTTTTTTTTACAACCTTTGTTCATTTGTCCTCAAATAGGATATGAAATAGCAGAAAAAGGTGCCTATTTGACTGTCTCAAAAGTTAAATTTTTTCACATCATTATGTTCAGCATGGTTAAACACTAACATTTACTATGTTGAATATTTTTTATCAAGTCATATGGGCATGCATATTCACTACTATGTGTTTAGAAGCATTTCATGTGATAACTCATTTTCCAACGGACAAAAACTGGAAAAGAAGACATGCATACGTTAGCAGGATAATGCAGAACACTTGTACGGTGCCGAATTTTGCAGAAAACAACCCAAACTCAGTAGATCTGAAGAAGAGCTCTAGAATTCTCTGTGTGGCGCAACTTGAAAATGACTTGTGAAAGGGAAAGGCCAGCACAAATACATCCACAGATGGTCGCATGTGTATCTACGGCTGCCGCAGGTCTACCTGTGGCTGTCCTAGGTGGGTCCCACCCCCTTCGGCTCGATCCAATTTGAGTTGCAAAGGAGGTCCCATAAGCTAAAAAGTCAAATCAGGAAAAAAGACGCTACTTGATTAAGTAGAAAAGCCTGAAATCCTAATTTTTAGAGACCAAACTGAGGGTCTACATATCACTCATTGGTATTCGCCAAAACATAGGGTTCACAAAGCCGATGATCATAGATGTTGTAAACTACATTTGGCAATACCTCACAAAGGTCCGATGCCATCAACTTGGGGTTGTAGTTCCAATTTCAACCATACATTGCATCAAAAACCTCACCAGCGGAGATTTCATACAAATGTTCACTGTTAAAGTACATTTCAACGAAGGTCAAGCAACCTTGACGTTATTCAGCCATTGGCAATTAAATTCGGTGAAGCATCGGAAGTGGTCTGATGATGTTCATCATTGAAGTACATTTCAACGAAGGTCAAACAATATTTACGTTATTCAGCCGTTGGCAAGTAAATCCAGCGAAGCATCGGAAGTGGTCCGATGATCTTAGCCATTAAAGTACATTTCAGCAAAGGACAATCAACCTTGACGTTATTCAGTCGATCGCAAGTAAATCCACTGAAGCATCAGAGATGGTTCGATGATTGTAGTTGAAGCACATTTCAGCGAGGGTCAAGCAACCTTGATGTTATTCCGCAATTGGCAATTAAACCCAACGAAGCATCGGAGATGGTCCGATGATTGTAGTCGTTGAATGACATTTCAATGAAGGTTAGGCAGCCCTGCCAACATAAACTGTTGGCAGTAACTCCAACAGAGCATTGGGAAGACCTGGCGATACAAACCAGGGAAAACCATCCTCATCGGGAAGAACCGATGATGAAATCTGTTATATAAATATTTGTCAGACAGAACACAACTCCCCAAGAGTCTCTCATACATGAGAAGTACATCCTCAGTGGGAAGTCTGCACTTAGGATCAAGGACTTTGGTGATAACCTTAATGTCAACATCCTGGAGGTTCATGTGACCTTTGGAGTAGACATCCAAGCAGTTCATCAAGGTTATTAGTGATAACTCCAGTCCCCAACAGAAGTCGTGGGAGCAGACAGTCATCACATCCCGTTGGAAAGCGGTCCAACAAACCACATTCATCATACATTCTCATCATGCTATATTTCATTGCATCATGATTATATTGTCACATTTCAAGTGTCTAGTATTCTTTATCCTATCCATGCCATAACATTGAATGAATATAATAAAGAGGGGCATCTGTAGACACTCAAAATTTTGTATTCCTGTTACTAACCTTATAGGAGGATAAAATCGTCTACCAGAGAAAACCCTGGAAGTTAAATCAGCTCAACCCTAGAGACAACCCCGGGATATTCAATTTTTAATCTCGAAGATAACCCTGAGATATCAAGTTTCGATCCCGGAGACAACCCTGGGATATTCAATTTTGAATCTCGGAGATAACCCTGAGATATCCAGTTTCAATCCTGGAGACAACCCCAGACGACTCAGTTCCAAACCTCGGAGACAACCCTAAGGGAAGTAGTTCCAGTTCTAGAGATAACCCCGGAGAAGTCAGTTTCAACCTCAAAGACAACACTGAGGTGCTCAATTCCAACCCCGGAGATAACCCCAGGAGGTCAAACACACCTCAGAGACAACCCTGAGGACATTTAGTACTCACAACATCCCAATCTCAGAGATAACCCTGAACAACGACTGCTACAATAGCCCAGAGCCGGAGATAACCCCAGTGAGGGGTAAAGTCATCATTTTACCACCTCGATACTACATTCACACCATCTCAACAAAACTTCATCCCACATTTCACACATAAGTGTCCCACAAGAACCATAGCTCAAAATCCCGAGTGACTACTACACAAGACATCATACCGGATATAATTTTTAAAGACTTTAAGATCTGGTTATGGACCCATCATCCCAGCTTTGTACAACCTCTTATCCCATGTCATTGTGTAGCTCTCGACAATAGAATTCTGGAAAGGTATATCACGCCTCAATCGGATGCCCGGATTGAAAGTTATGAAGATTCAAGTGAATAACGCGTTGCACGAGTGCACGTACTTTGAGACTGTGGGACCCACAAAGCCCGGGGAACCCCGGGTAACCGCAACAAAATCAAAACCCTTGACCCCGTAAATGGGAAAGGAAGATCAACACGGCTTTTACCTCGTTCGTATGAAGATAGAACGAGGGGTGACGACTCAAATCATCCAGAAGCTCTAGAATCGTCACATTTATAGTTGGAAGCTCCTTGCGGGGAATGGAAGAAGAAGGAGCAGGATCCGCAATGGGTACATCCTCCTCCTCCTCCTCGTCCTCAGCATCCGGTCTCTCAACCCGGATAGGTCAAATCACCGACTCCGTCAATCGATGAGGATGTCGGGCTGGGCGAGGCTAAGGCACATCTGAAGCTCTCCTCCTCATACCTGAAGAGGTCCTACGGGAGCTACTCGGCTGGTCTGGAACCCTATATCTGGACAAAAGTCTCCAAATCACCTCAGAAAGGGTGTGGTAAATTCTAACATGGAGCTCATTAAATGCAGTTCATAGTTATATGCATGCATGCATTACTTTAATATACATTTACAGTAGAGTAAAAAATGCATATTCATTCATTGCCTATACTCGTGAATTTTTTTTGCCAGAGTGTCTTTTGTAAAAAGGACTATCCACATTCACGTAGGCATGACTAGGTGGCCATTCAGTAGCACACCAACTCAAATTCATAAACATTCTATATGCATGAAAAACATCAAAGTCAAAATCCATAAGGGTAGCCTAATTACCATGATTACTTTGCTTCAAAACCTTTTCTCGTTTGTCCTCAAATAGGATTAAAAAATAGCAGAAAAAGGTGCTAAATTGACTGTTCAAAAGTCATTTTTTTCATATCAATACGTTCAGCATGGTAAAATACTAACATTTATTGCATTAAAAAATGTTTATCAAGTCATATGAGCATGCATATTCACTACTATGTGTTTTGAAGCATTCTATATGATATCTCACTTTTCAATGGTCAAAACTGGAAAAGAAAACATGTAAACGTTACCAGGATAGTGCATAACGATTGTACGGTGACAGATTTTGCAGAAAGTAGCCCGAACTCAGTAGATCTGAAAAAGAAATCTCAGATTTTCTATGCGGCTTCAACTTGAAAATAACTTGTGAAAGGGAAAAACAAGTGAGATATAGCCCACGGTGGTCATGGGTCTACTTCATGAGCCATGAGTCTACTCATGGATACCACAGGTGGTACCCACCCCCTCTGACTCGATCAAATTTGAGTTGCAAAGGAGGTTCTGAAATGCTCCCAAATTCGGGTATCTATTACGTCGTACCTGGTGCGTCACGATACTATCTTTGTCTAACCATTAATAACTATCATTCCTAATTTAATGAATACAACTTAGCTTTGATACTAATTAATATTTTAATTCCTTTTTATTTCCAGGATCTATGAATCGATCCCAAAATCTTCATAAGTATATTCCCAATCTTTGTCATTAACCGTTTTTGCCTCTACATCATATTCGACGTTATACTTACTAAGATGTGGAATAATTAAAATGTTTCTAAATTCTTTATTCATTACCCTGAATCACAACCTTCATCATTTACATCTCTTTGAATCTAATTTATTCTATACTTCGATTCATCAAGGTTACATTATAAAATTTACATCTCAATTTGATGTTCTTTATGTATTGAATAGTACATTCTTACAACTCCAAAAGAGTTAAACAACTATCAAGTACATCATCTAAAACCTAAAACATGGTTCGAGATAATAATTTTAGGTAAACAAATCAATCTTCTTGTGATACTATTGAACTCTATCAATTAAGTAGCACATAACTTTCCCGTGAGCCCTTAACATGCAAAATTGGTTATTTGCAAGGGTGAGCTCGACAGCCCAACTATTCTAACAGTTTTCATGCGTCACATAACACATAATATCATGCACCATTGGTACAATCATAAGCATTTAAACTAAATACACATATTCCTTCTCACATAACAAGTATAGAGATTGTCTTCTAAAACACATAGCCATAGATTTACTTTCAATCTCATACATATCTCATAGACATTACCCTATTTCATAGCATAGCATAATTCATTTCATACATAACTCATATGCATTTCATACATAATTTAACATTCCATATCATAGCATAAATTAATCAACAATATAGAGCAAATAGGAACTGAAAGACTTGCCTGGCTCGTAGATTATCAACTACAACTTAACTGCTTATCATTATTTGCACTTCGTGTATTCCTACACAATTGTATAATCATGGATTCACACCCATCAATCATACATTTCCTTACATTCTCAATGTAATAACAATTGTTAAATTATTTTTTAACTTGATTCTTAAAACCTTCATTTAACTTCTTTATCATACTCTTAGAATATCTATATATGTATATGTAAACCTTATTCACACATACTTGACATCAACATTCATAAACCTTTATCACGCACTTGACTAGCTATGTGTTCGTTACTCATATATGCATGATTCTCATTATTCTTGCATTTTTGCATACCGTAATAAAACTTAACAAATCTGGGTTTTATATAACCATTACATGTTCATATACTTAAAAGATCACTTACGTTAAGTATTATAACTTAAGACATTCATAGACACATGTTTTAAGGTTCAGATTACAATTTAAAATAATGAATGACACACCGCCTGTGAGTAGTACTTGATTTATGATTTAGCTTAGGATAAGCGCAATTTGCTACTGTAATCCTTAACCAGAACCGGATTGAAACTTTATTTCCCTATTTACACCTCATTACTTACCATGTTAACACATAACACCTACACACGTTAAGAGGTTTTGGTCCAAGTTTGGTGCCTCTTATTTTTACTTCAAGTTGTTTTTACACTTTATAACTTTATTGCCATTTATTTCACAGCTAAGCGAGTTCATGCAACAAGGGTCTAACTATGTAACCAATAACGATGTTAAACAATTTTTAATACGCATGCTCACATGTATTCATCTTATCTACATATGACTAACATAGTTTATCACTTGAAAACTTACTTTTAAAACATGCTTGAATGACTTTTATGGTGTCAAACTAAATAAGTGCACTTATAGGCCATGTTTAATGATATAAATAGTACTAGCACGCCATCCTACAAGTTTAGAGGTTAGGAAACACAATGCTCATCGGTTTTAGTTTGCAAGGCGTTCAAGTTCACCTTTAAAAGTCATTCTAGACCAAGTTAAAGCAACTCAGTGCAATTTAAATCTCATTTCATAGCTAACTAAGTCATGCACGTATTTTATCACGTTTAGAACTTTAAGTACACAAGTTCATTCAAGTTCATTCTCAAGTTTCAAGTTTTCTTTAGAAATATACACTAAAGTGACTAAGAGGTTCATGGTATTCAAAGGGGCTTGAAACCACACGGCGTACCTATTTCCATTCATAACTAGGTCAAAGTAATCATGCAAGGAAACTTCGAATCACATGTCATACTCATTTGTACATGTTTCTATACATTCTTACAAGGTCAAAATATAACCACTCCATGTTTATAAAACTTAGTTTGCAAAAATATCTGAGTTTGCCTTTGAAATCGTTTTAAACCAAATCAAAGCAATCTAACATATACTGTGATACCCCCAAAATAGGTATACATCACCCATCTTTGGTCGCCAGATATATGGTACTGAATACAAATACAAACTTAATTATACAACATTAGCTGAGAGTTTTTACAAGAATATTGTCTCATAGATAATATCCAAACTGAAATTCAATCCTTATTAAATTTATTATCACACTAAATAGTGAGGATTACTAAAACAGCCATCTCGGACCATCACTCTGTTCCCCGACTAGTCCTGGCTATGTTCTCATTTCCCGAAGAGAATAATGAAAGCAAAAGGGTGAGCTCAACTAGCCCAGTAAGAAATATTATGACTAATATAATTCAGAATAAATTATCGTTAGCCTTCAACAATGTTAAACTGATAAAATACAATAAACATCAAGTTTAACTGCAGCGGAACAAGCAATCCATTAGAAGAGTCAAGTAGAGAATGACATATACTATCTTCTAAGATTTAAATAGTTTATCATCAATTTTATCGCTAGGACTCAGCTTAATAAATAAACCACATCATCGAATCATCCCTGCACTATGAGCCAAGGATATTCATTAGTATCACGTCCACGAATTATCCCTGCACTACGAGCCAATGATATTTATGTAATCATCAATGATCATGATCATACCAGCAACTGTCCATCAATTCACTACGGGCCAATGAGGACTTTTACCACATCATTTGTAACATTACAGGTCATGATTATACCAAAATCCCTAGTTATAATCATACCAATCAACAGTCCATCTGTGTACTACGGGCCAAAGATGACTTTCATCACATTATAAGCATGAGGATGATGACAATGATATAAAAATTCAATTAAATGAAAGCAAAGGATAAATTTTAAAGATTTATTATTTAATTTATCCAGAATTCAATAATGTCCAAATTGTCAACATGATATTGCTTTGTGGAGTAAAATTCAAGAATAATATCTATGTATCAAAAATAATCTTTGAAAGAAATGAAATCAATTTTTTTGTTGTGAATAGTACCCCGGGTGAATAGTACCCGAGTGAATAGTACCCCATAAATAGTACCCCGACATGAAAAATGCCCCGAATACCCGAATAATACCTAAGTGAATAGTACCCGAGTGAATAGTAACTAGTGAATAGTACCCCAGTATGAAAAGTATAGCGAATACCCGAGTGAATAGTAACCGAGTGAATAGTAACCCATGAATAGTACCCCAGGTGAAAATATTGATATTTAATAAGAAAGTTCAGATCAATATTCCAATGAAACGATACTGGATGAAGCGCAAAACTTAAAGATATTCTACTAATTTCAGGGATTATAGAAGCAATACTTACCATATTAAGTTTAGATTTAAGAATATGAAAAGAAATAACATATGAAACTGCAAATGGATTTTCACCTGTCATGCGGTACGTAATTCGCGTAGACAGGTTATTCCAACATATTAAAGGATGAATACGAAAAATAGTATTCCTTATGAATACGAAAGAAATAATACCCCCTACGAATACAACAAATAATATCCCTTACGAATACAACAAATAATATCCATTACGAATACAACAAATAATATCCCTTGCGAATACAACAAATAATATCCCTTATGAATACAACAAATAATATCCCTTACCTTAGTAGAAGACTGAATACTACAATAGTGAAGCAGCAGAATACTCTTCTTCTTGCTCTCTATAGTTTCTCTTGTGAGTCTCAGTGAATTGGTGAGAATGAAAGAAGAATTAAGCTTCTATTTATAAGAGAATGGACTAATAGTAACTGATTCATGAACGGTCTAGACTGATTTACTATTAGAACGAACGGTCCATATTGATTACTATTAAAACCACAACCGACGGTCCAGATTGATTTACTTTTAAAACCACCACCGACGGTCCAGATTGATTTACTTTTAAAACCACCACCGATGGTCCAGATTGATTTACTATTAAAAACACCACTGACAGTCCAAATTGATTTACTATTAAAACCACCACCGACGGTCCAGATTGATTTACTATTAAAACCATTATCGATGGTCCAGATTAATTTACTATTAAAACCACCACCGATGGTCCATAAAATTAGTAAATCTTCCCATGGAATACTAAGTCAAACTTATAACCAACGCCTCATAACAAATCCCTATATTTATATCAAAAATTGAATAAATATTTACCATAAATCATTTATCTTTAATAAATACATTTTTATTATTTTAACAATTATTCATCATTAATATTATAACTCACAATATTTAAAAAACAGATCATTCCCAAGAAAGAGAGGGCTTTTCGATAAGAATTTCTCCCTATTGGCGCGCAATTAGGTGACCAAACCTCTCATCAACAGAACTTTCTAGACATCGTCAATATTGCAAATAATAATATGAATAACTTTGTTGTCTCAATTATTGATTTACTAATAATAAATATTATGCAAATGATACTATGACAATAATTGAATCAATAATATGAAAGATATTATGCAGCAACTACTATAGCAATAATTGAATAAACTGAGTGGCTTCTTACGTAAGCATCAATAATCAATACCGTGTGCTACTATGCAACCACACGTATTACTTTACTTTTACCACTGGGTATTTCAATAATTTAACGGTAAAATTTTTGCCGTTATTTTATAAAAAGATATTTCTATCATTTTCTAACTCCGACAGTTATTCCGTTGTGGGGTCCACCAATGATGGTGTCATCGTACGGATATTCCCTGATAAAAAGAATATTCCCCGACCAAACGAATATTCTCTGACATAACGAATATTTATATCAACTTGCTTACTTTGCAAAATTTTCAAATATCACCCTTAACTTTAACATTTTATCAATATTTTAGCCATTTATTAAATAGAATAATAATTATAAGAAAATTGAATACTTTCATTTCATAAAATTCGGGGTCTTACACATATGATACAACTTTGAATCTTATATCATGCATAATTAAATTTCGTATACATGTTTTTAAGGTTAAAACTTAAATGACTCAAAGTTCGTCAAGGTTTGTTTTCAAAATCTTCAAGTTTCTTTTCGAAACATATATTAAAGTAAACCAACGCAACTCATATATGTAAGGGAACTTTAGACCACATGTTTAACCCATTTTCATGCATAACTAAACTCTACCAACATGCTAAAGCTTATCAGATTATAGCAGAAAACACAATCGTGCATGGTACTGCGGTAGACTACGTTGTCTTTGAATCAGGAAGCGCAATGTTACCGCTTTGCCCCAAGACAATACTAGAAATAACATCCCAAGACAATTTCTTGCCGGAATGAACTACAGAATGGGAGCAACTGAGCTATTCCAGAACAACTCCAGAAGTGTCTCTGCTTCTGCAGAACTCAAACTCATGCAAGAAATCCTTCATGTCATATGCTTAAACTAACCACATTGCTTCTATACATGCATATGATGCTCAACTAACATGGTAGAAATCCTCAATTCACATAAACAACCAATTTGGTAACTTAAATTCAAAGTTCATGCTATGTTTCCATCTTTTAACATGATTAGCGAATTTCATCACTACGGATTCGTTTCTAAACCAAATTGGTCTGTTTAACTTCCGTTGTTTTTGTATTTAAATGTATTATCAATATCTAACAATAATTTATGGATTACAACAATCCTTAGCCATCAATTTTTGACTCAAAAGAAACTATTTTCTTTGCATTTCTATGAAATTTCAAAACTTAAAATTTAGAATATGTATAATAGTAGTGTTACCTTCTTTAAAGCTGAAATGATCATTTGGTTCCAATCTTAGATTGTCCACTCAATTTTAGGACCTCGGCTTCTATATGGAACTTATCAGACAACTTAACAAAGTGAACTTAGAAGATATGGTCTTCCATTTATAGGGAATTCAATACTCACACCAAAGCTTTGTCCACTGATTTTGTTTAGCAGGAAGAAGAAGAAAATGGTGGAAAATTATGGTTTGGTAGAATAATGGAAATTCACTGTTGAGGCCACTCCCCATTCATCATTACAATCAATTGAAATCTCAGAGATTTACATTGTAGGAGTAACATAGGCCAATGATCTATTTATGCGTCTAAAGAGTTTTTAAGACACAGAAATTGGGACAATGCTTATTACTCTCTAATTTACCAGTAAAATGGGTCTCATTCTACTAAGATTAATTCCTTTTGGGATTATTAAATCAATTATAATGACTTAAAATTACTATATAAAATTAAGTTATGGGCACATATACACACATATATATGTACATACTCACATATAGGAAGTATACTTATATTTTAAATATACACCAACAAAAAATCTCTTATCTCATGTACATTGGGCTAGTCCAAATAATATTTTAATTGGGGTAAATATAATTCAATTGGGTACTCTCAACCCATTATTCCCTATCACACATAAATATCATAATGATTAATTAAAATTAATCATTCATTCTCTTTCTATTAATTCTCTTTTAATAATTCCAGTTAAACATTTAGTCTGGTTTAACTTTAGTACTCATGTCACACAAGGCTCTTTTATTCCACTTACTAGAGTTATATAACTCAAGCTCATAATCTCAACAATAAAATATTAGGGGTCTAAGCCACGTTTGGTTTTTCTCCAATTCCACGTTATTTTAATATTCATTTAATATAAAGTATGGGTAACGCACTGTACTAAAATATTTAACCACCTTAAATAATAAAACACTTATGAACTTATACATATAATACCTTTTTTTTAAAATAACCTTTT
Organism: Panax quinquefolius; assembly: GCA_020205615.1. NCBI lineage: Eukaryota > Viridiplantae > Streptophyta > Magnoliopsida > Apiales > Araliaceae > Panax > Panax quinquefolius. The sequence continues at coordinate 75,038,478 of CM035174.1, forward strand.
TTCTCTAAATAATTAGTATGTACAATACCAATATAATATAATTCCTCAATTTCTTTTCTTCCATAAATTGTCCCAAAATATTGTCGTTAGCCACATCTGAATATATCACTTAATATATCCATCTCCAACAAATATATAATATAAACATATTGGTCCTCTCCTCTTAGCAAACACTTATTATTCATTAACATCTTTCAACTATCAAATCCTTTCATATATTACCATACTATGTAATACATTAAAATAACCATTTAATTAACATATTCATTTATGCAACACATAATCATTAATTCACTATTTTACTTGAGTGAATTAACTTATTTATTCAACTTACTATCTCACCAGTACGGCCACACAAGGCTTTATAATATAATATTCCATAATATTACTTAATTAACCAATATTTATTCTCGGTTAATTAATTAACTATTATTCAAATCATGTTTTTGCTAACTTAATCCATTCATGGACAACTTAATCACCAATTATAACTTTTATTACACATATGAGTCTTTAATATACATGTCTTAAAATTCAAATTTAACAAACATACTCAGAACTTTCTTGCAATCCGACGCAGCTGCGCTGGTCATAAGCTTGGAAGTGGCGCAACTGCGCCACCTTAAGTTCAGACGCAACCAAGTTCTGCTTTAGTAGAAATAGAATCTAAATTCCTAAATATCGTCTAACATTAATCTCCTCTTTGATTTCACATCATCGATTACTACTTTCTTTAACAATTTAAAGATCAAACTTCAAGTTTTAAAACTCTATTTTTTCTTAATAGTTTAACCAACTATAAAATCTCATTTATGGATTTTTTTCCACCCATAACACAAAATTCAAAATATATAAAACCTATATATTCTTATTCAAACCTGACATATCTTATAATAAGAATTTTATTTACTAAATTTTTATTTTAATAATTTCTAAAAATTAGAGTTATCACAGGTCCCACAAGCTGAAAAGTCAAATAAGAAAAAAAGAAGTTACACGATAAAGCAGAAGAGCCTGAAATCCTAATTTTCGGAGACCAAACTACGGGTCTACATATCAATCATTGGTATTTGCCCAGACACAGGGTTCACAAAGCTAATGATCAAAGCTATTGAAAGCTTCCCTTGTCAACGCATTGCAAAGATCTGATGCCATCAACCTGGGGTTGTAATTGCAATTAAAAGCATACATTTCATCAGAAATCCATTCCTCAGCGGAGATTTCATACATCCTTATCCGTTGAGAACTATTTCAACAAGGGTTAGGTAGCCCTTACATAACAGTCGTCGACAATAACTCCAATGAAGCATTGGAGGCAGTTCGATGGTGCCAGCCATTGAAAGCCATTTCAATGAGGGTCAGGCAGCCCTAACATTACAAACTATTGGTAGTAACTCCAACGAATCGTTAGAGAAACCTAACGATGTAAACTGTGGGAAACCATCCTCATCGGGGAGGACCGATGATGGAATCTGTTATACATATCCTCAGCAATCAAAACACGATTCCCCAAAGAGTCACTCACACATGAGAAGAGCATCTTCGGTGGAAAGCCTGCACAGAGGATTAAAAACTTTGGTGATAACCTCAATGTCAACATCATGTTGTCTCAATAATGGAGAAACCTCCATTCCAAAGATTTTGAAGACATCTCTTCAACTTGTTGGCAAATCAAGCTCAAATAGCACTTATGGACGGTCCAAACCGCTGGCGATAACCCCAACATTGCATCGGGAGATTCTTGTGATAAGAGCTTTAGAAATTACCGGTCGAGTAGAAATCCAAGCAGTTCAACAGTGTCATCCTTGACAACTCCATCCCCCAATAGAAGCGGTGAGAGCATGTTAGTTATCACATCCCATTGGAAATCATTCAAACAAACAACACCCAACATTGAATTCCCATCATGCTGCATTACGTCTACATCATGATTATTGTAGACACTTGAAATTTCATTTTCTTGTTACTAACTATGCAGAAGGACAAAAACGTCTTTTTCACACTCTAAAGATAACCTTGGAGGACCACAACATCAAGTCCAACCCCGAAAATAGCCCTGGGAGATCCAGTTTCCAACCCCGGATGTGAGATCCCGAATTTTATGAAATAAAATTATTCAATTTTTCTATTTTGGTAAATAGTTAAACTGATAAAAGTTTAAAGTTAAGGGTGATATATGAAAAAAAGTTTTTGCAAAGTAAGCAAGTTATAAAATATTCGTTTGGCCGGAGAATATTCTTTTGTCAAGGAATATTCGTATGACGGCACAATCATTGGTGGACCCCACAACAGAAGTATTGTCGTAGTTAGAAAACGACATAATTATCTTTTTATAAAAATAACGGAGAAAGTGTTACCGTTAAAACTGTTGAACTACCCGTAGTAAAAGTACGATGTCTGTCTGGCGTGGTTGCGTAGTAGCACACACGGTATTGATTATTGATACTTACATAAGAAATCACTCAGTTATACTCAATTATTGCTACAGTAATTGATGCATCATATCTCTCATATTATTGATTCAATTATTGTCACAGTATCATCTGTATAATATGTTATATTATTAAATCATTAATTGAGACGACAAAGTTATTCATATTATTATTTGCAATATTGACAATGTATAGAAGTTCTGTCAAGGAGAGGTTAGATAATCTAATTGATCGCCAATAGGGAAAAATTCTTATCGAAAAGCCCCCTCTTTCCTGGGAACGACCTGGTTGTTAAATATTGTGATTTATAATATTAATGATGAATAAGTCCGTGTTGATTAAAGATGAAATTGATAGTTCCATTGTGTTGGAATTATTAGTGTTAGTGGAAATCGACATTTATTTCGATATTAATTGATGTCTGGAAGTTATACTGACCAGTCGGGTAATTAATCGGATAAATGAGCAATTAATTGCTATTAATTCACATGATTATAACTATTTGTTCGCATATGTGTACTATTGATTCACATTCTTGTACTATTAGGGGAGTTGGTACAAGATTGATAATACTTGCATGACTAAGTTAAAAATGGAGGTATAGATGGAGGTACTATACTATAATTCGTATTTTCACATTATTATAACTATTGATTCACATGATTGAACTATTGATTCACATTATTTACTATTAGGGGAGGTGGTTCAATTTTGATAATACTTACAGGACTAAATTAAAAATGAAGAAAAAGAGGAAGGTATTATACTGTAATATTTTGAGCCCCAAAATGTGCAATTATCGAAACTATATTTTCCTATAAATAGAAGCTCATTCTTCCTTCATTTCTCATCAATTCACAAAAGCTATAGAGCAATTATTATAGAGAGAAATTATAAGGAGAAAGAAGAAGAGAAGTATGCTACCTCACTATTCCAGTATCCAGTTTTTTCTAAGGTAAGGGGTATTAATTTTTTTCGTATTCATGAAGAGAGCTATTGTTATTCCATTCCTTATTATTATGTTGGAATAACCTGTCTATGGGAAGTACAGCATACATGGTGAAATTCTTCTGTTATTCCATTCCTTATTATTATGTTGGAATAACCTGTCTGTGCGGTCTATCGCACGCTTGGTGAATTCTTCTATTATTCCATTCTTTATTATTCTGTTGGAATAACCTATCTATGTGGATTACCGTATGCATGGTGAATGATCCTTCGTATTCATTCCTTATTAAATTGTGAAAACGATCTGTCTACGTGGATTACCGTATGGCGGGCAAAAATCCATCTGCGGTTTCATATATTCTATTATACTCAGTTGGTTAAAGTTTTGGCTTCGATACTCCATGAAATTAGTGAAATATCCTTGATATTTGCGCTTTATCCAGTATCTTTTCATGGAAATATTCTTCTGAGCATTCTTGAATTTTACTCCACAAAGAAGTATCATGTTGACAATTTGGACGTTATTGATTTCTGGATAAATTAAAATTATAAATCTTTAAAATTTATCCTTGAACTTGTTTTATTGAATTATTATGTCATTGTCATCATCCTCATGCTTATATTGTGATTAAAGTCATCTTTTGCTTACGTGCATAGATGGACTTAGTATGATTATGACCATAGATTATTCGGTGTAATCATGACCATAATGTAACGAATGATGTGGTAAAAGTCATCATGGGCCTGTAGTTCATTGATGGACAGTTGTTGGTATGATTATGACCAGGGATAATTCGGTATAATCATGACCATTGACGATTACATGAATATTCTTAGTAGTGATGCAGGGATGATTCGATTTTATTTATTAAGTTGAGTCTCAGCAATAAAGTTGATGAAAAACTTTTTAAATCATAGAAAATAGTAGATTTTATGCTCTACTTGACTCTTTTAATGGATTGCTTGTTCCGCTGCAGTTAAACTTGTTGTCTATTATATTCTATCAGTTTAACATTTTTGAAGGCTAATGATAATTTATTCTGCATTATCTTAGTTATAATATTTCTTACTGGGCTAGTTGAGCTCACCCTTTTCTTTCACTGTTCTCTTCAGGAAATGAGAATATAGCTGGGACGAGTCGGGGAACGGATTGACAGTCCAGATGGTTGTTTTAGTAGTCCTCACTATTCTGTGAAATAGTGTGACAATAAATGTAATGAGAACTCCATTGAGTGTGGATATTGTCTAGATGACAATATTCTTGTTTAAACTCTCAGCTATGTTTTGTCGTATTTTACACGATAGTTGTATTAAAGAAGTTTGTATTTGATTTATGTACCATGTATTTGGCGACTCAAGATGGGTGATGTATACCTGTTTTGGGGGCGTCACAGTTGGTATCAAAGCTTAGGGATATGATCCCTGGCTGAGATGTGAGACTAGAACTAGGAGGGGAGAGACGAGAAATTCCTTCGCTAGTATGACCTACCTAAGTTTATTTGGTATTTAATTGGTCGGTCAGAGTATAGTGATAATATGTGACATGTAAATTAACCCTTATTTTGAAACTATATTCTAGAATGATATCTGAAATACAGGAGATGAGCAATGGGAAAATCATGATACAGAGGAAATAACCGGGAAGCTATAATACGAATAGAAAGCAAGGTATTCTCATCTCTTCGAACTACCAGGTACGTAAATTTTGAGGGCGAAATTTCATAAGGAGGGGAGATTGTGAGATCCTGAATTTTATGAAATAAAATTATTCAATTTTTCTATTTTGGTAAATAGTAAAATTGATAAAAGTTTAAAGTTAAGGGTGATATATTAAAAAAAGTTTTTGCAAAGTAAGCAAGTTGTTATAAAATATTCGTTTAGTCAGGGAATATTCTTTTTGTCGGGGAATATTCATACGACGGCACAATCATTGGTGGACCCCACAACGGAAGTATTATCGTAGTTAGAAAAAGTCATAATTATCTTTTTATAAAAATAACGGAGAAAGTGTTATCGTTAAAACTGTTGAACCACCCGATAGTAAAAGTACGATGTCTGGCGTGGTTGCGTAGTAGCACACGGTATTGATTATTGATGCTTACGTAAAAGTCACTTTCGATTATACTCAATTATTGCTCACGATGATTGATGCATCATATCTCTCATATTATTGATTCAATTATTGTCACAATGATATCATCAGATAATATGTTATATTATTAAATCAATAATTGAGACGACAAAGTTATTCATATTATTATTTGCAATATTGACAATGTCTAGAAGTTCTGTTAAAGAGAGGTTAGATAATCTAATTGCGCGCCAATAGGGAGAAATCCTTATCGAAAAGCCCCCTCTTTCCTGGGAACGACCTGGTTGTTAAATATTGTGAGTTATAATATTAATGATGAATAAGTTCATGTTGATTAAAGATGAAATTGATAGTTCCATTGTGTTGGATTTATTAGTGTTAGTGGTAATCGACATTTATTTCGATATTAATTTATGTCTGGAAGTTATACTGACTAGTCGGGTAATTAATCGGATAAATGAGCAATTAATTGCTATTAATTCACATGATTATAACTATTTGTTCACATGTGTGTACTATTGATTCACATTCTTGTACTATTAGGGGAGTTGGTACAAGATTGATAATACTTGCATGACTAAGTTAAAAATGGAAGTATAGATGGAGGTACTATACTATAATTCGTATTTTCACATTATTATATCTATTGATTCACATGATTGAACTATTGATTCACATTATTTACTATTAGGGGAGGTGGTGCAATTTTGATAATACTTGCAGGACTAAATTAAAAATGAAGAAAAAGAGTAAGGTATTATACTATAATATTTCGAGCCCCAAAACGTGCATTTATCGAAAATATATTTTCCTATAAATAGAAGCTCATTCTTCCTTCATTTCTCACCAATTCACAAAAGCTATAGAGCAATTATTATAGAGAGAAATTATAAAGAGAAAGAAGAAGAGAAGTCTGCTACCTCACTATTCCAGTATCCAATTTGTTCTAAGGTAAGGGGTATTATTTCTTTTATATTCATGAAGAGAGCTATTGTTATTCCATTCCTTATTATTATGTTGGAATAACCTATCTATACGAAGTACCGCATACATGGTGAAATTCTTCTGTTATTCTATTCCTTATTATTCTGTTGGAATAACTTGTCTGTGCGGTCTATCGCATGCCTGGTGAATTCTTCTGTTATTCCATTCTTTATTATTCTGTTTGAATAACATGTCTATGTGGATTACCCCATGCATGGTGAATGATCCTTCGTATTCATTCCTTATTAAATTGGGGAAATGATCTGTCTACGTGGATTGCCGTATGGCGGGCAAAAATCTATTTGCGGTTTCATATATTCTATTATACTCAGTTGGTTAAAGTTTTGGCTTCTATACTCCATGAAATTAGTGAAATATCCTTGATATTTGCGCTTCATCCAGTATCTTTTCATGGAAATATTCTTCTGAGCATTCTTGAATTTTACTCCACAAAGAAGTATCATGTTGAGAATTTGGACGTTATTGATTTCTGGATAAATTAAAATTATAAATCTTTAAAATTTATCCTTGAACTTGTTTTATTGAATTATTATGTCATTGTCATCATCCTCATGCTTATATTGTGATTAAAGTCATCTTTTGCTTACGTGCATAGATGGACTTAGTATGATTATGACCAGAGATTATTCGGTGTAATCATGACCGTAATGTAACGAATGATGTGGTAAAAGTCATCATAGGCCTGTAGTTCATTGATGGACAGTTGTTGGTATGATTATGACCAGGGATAATTCGGTATAATCATGACCATTGATGATTACATGAATATTCTTAGTCGTGATGCAAGGATGATTCGATTTTATTTATTAAGTTGAGTCTCAGCAATAAAGTTGATGAAAAACTTTTTAAATCATAGAAGATAGTAGATTTTATGCTTTACTTGACTCTTTTAATGGATTGCTTGTTCCGCTGCAGTTAAACTTATTGTCTATTATATTCTATCAGTTTAACATTTTTGAAGGCTAATGATAATTTATTCTGCATTATCTTAGTCATAATATTTCTTACTGGGCTAGTAGAGCTCACCCTTTTCTTTCACTGTTCTCTTTAGGAAATGAGAATATAGCTGGGACGAGTCGGGGAACGGATTGACGGTCCAGATGGTTGTTTTAGTAGTCCTCACTATTCTGTGAAATAGTGTGACAATAAATGTAATGAGGACTCCATTGAGTGTGGATATTGTCTAGATGACAATATTCTTGTTTAAATTCTCAGCTATATTTTGTCGTATTTTACACGACAGTTGTATTAAAGAAGTTTGTATTTGATTTATGTACCATGTATTTGGCGACTCAAGATGGGTGATATATACCTGTTTTGGGGGCATCACACCGGATATAACCCCAAGAAATTATTTTCCAACCCCAGAGATAACCCTGGGGGGATCAAGTTCAAAGCCTGGAGATAACCCCAAGAGGTCAAGACAACCTCAGAGATAACCTTGAGAAAAGACTGTTACAACTGTACGAAAACCAGAGATAACCCTGAGAGGGGAAAAATGGTCTTTTTGCCAACTCAACTTCAACTCAAATCAAATACACTCATTTCAACTCAAATTGCTTCAAAAGAAGTCCCACAATAACCATATCTTAACTTCCGAGCGTAAACTACGCAAAACACAAAGCTTTCTGGAATGGTATGGCACGCCTTCATTGGATGCCCGGATTGAAGTTCTGAAGGTTTGAGCGGATAACACGTTGCACGAGCACACGTACTTTGAGACGGCGGGGCCCACGGAGCCCGTGGTGCCTCGAGCAGCCGCAGGTACACCTGCGGCTCCCCCCCCCCCCCCATCTATAAATAGAGGGCTTGGGGTGGCCATTTTGTAACAGAAAAAGGCGAGAAAGCTCTATCCAATTTGCTCCGTACTCTTATCATCAAACTTTGTTTGATTGAGCCTAGATTTACATCCGGTGCATTTACCGCTTTTATATATATATGTTTGATGATAAGAGTATATATATATATATATATATATATATATATATATATTCTGTCTACCCTGGAGTTTACTTCGTGGCCTTTTATTGCTTTATTTACATTTCTGTCAGGTTTGAAGTTTACTTCGTGGCGGTTCATCGTGTCTCTATATATATTTATAGCTTTTATATATTTACATTTCCAATCCCCCATGGAATTTATTTTGTGGTGGTTTATCGTTCATATATATATATATAACTGTTTACAGCTTTCATGCGAATTGCTACATCATGTGAGCCTAGGAATCATGTGATCACATATTCAGTCTACTGAATCTAGATTCGATTCCCATGATGTACATTTTCAGCTGTACATGGCTTGTAAATTATTCACGGTGTTTGAATGTCCTTAGATGGTTCTCATGCCCACAAGGAATTCGACACTGCTTTTTTATCTTATTTTCTCGAAGATGCTTCGTATCTCGAAAATAAAAGCAAACAAGCCAAACGCATAATAAAATGGAAGTATCAAAGGCCTCAATTACTATTGAGCACAAGGGTTTAAAAAAACCTCTTTCACAAAACATCATTGTTATATCTTGTTAAAACTGAACTTTTATATAAAATTCAAACCCTTTGTATATAGGTGCAAACGAGGCATATCACTATTTCTAAATAATTGCACATTGACACACACATACACATTCAGATAATGGTTTTAATTGAAAAGTGGCGGTCACCGTGGTAACACGGATGTCGGGGGGTGCCTAACACCTTCCCTCCGTATAATCAAGCCCCTAGACCCTAATAAATCTCGGTTTCACAGACCAGTTAAATAGTGTCACATCAATAGGTCAATGTGGAAACCTTTTCTCGGTTGAGTTGGTGCAACCATTTAAAAATACCAACTAGCGACTCTTACAGTCCAATCGTCGACATAGACATGTCGGACCTTTTCATAACTTGTTTTTTCAAACAAATCTCACCTAACATGAGAACACCAACAGACAAGAACAGAAAAGGGACAAATAAAAACCCCGACGTCGACAATTATCTTGTCACGTTTCAAGTGTCTTGTAATCTTTATCTTATCCATGCCATTACATTGCATGAATATGATAAAGATGGGCATTTGTAGACACTCAAAATTTTGCATTCTTATTACTAACCATGCAGGAGGGCAGAATCGTCTTCCAGAGATAACCCTAGAAGTCATCTCAATTTTCAATCTCAGAGACAACCCCTTGGAAGTCCAGTTTTCAATCTTGAAGATAACCATGAGAGACTCAGTTCAACCCCGGAGATAACCCCAGAAGATTCAGTTCCAACCTCAGAAATAACCCCGAGGGATACAGTCCAAGTTCCGGAGATAACCCCGGAAAAGTCAGTTTCAACTTCGGAGACAACCCCGGGATACTCAGTCCCACCCCAGAGATAACCCCGAGAGATCAAGCACACCTCAAAAATAACCCTGAGGACATTCAGCATCCACAGCTGCTCAATCTCAGAGATAACGCTGAGAAACGACTACTACATCTGTGCCAAAGCCGGAGATAACCCCAGTGGGGGCAAAAATATCATTTTGCCACCTCAACATCACATTTATGTCGTCTCAACACAATTCAATCCACACTGCTTACCAAAGATGTCCCACAAGAACCATAGCTCAAATCCCGAGTGACAACTGCACACGACAATACAACGGATAGACTTTGAAGACTTGGAGATCTTGTTATGGACCCATCTTCCCAGCTTTGTACAATCTCTAATCTCATGTCATTGTGTATCTCTCGACAACAGCATTTCAAAAAGGTACAACACTCTTTTATCGGATGCCCAGATTTAAAGTTATGAAGGTTTGAGTGGGCATCACGTAGCCCAAGTGCACGCACTTCGAGATGACGGGACTCGCATTGCCCAGGGCAGCCTGGGTAGCCGCATGTAGACTTGCAGCTGCTGCGGGTTGACCCACGGCCAACTGGTCTTTAAATATGAGATCTTTGGAGCTCATTTGAAAAAAAAGGAAAAAGGAGAGAAAACACTGTAGATTTCAGCTTATAACCCCTTCTAGAGTGCTCTAAACTGAGTGATTCATCTTTCTAAACATTTGTAAGCTCGTGTTTTGTAACATACTGAAGTTTAACCGGTGGAAAATATGACACCCCCAAATCCGGGTACTTCATTTCCTTAGAATCTGGTATTCACTATCAAAATAATTACATCTAACTACCCATAATAAAGGATAAAACAATATTTAATTTAAAAAATAATCTCTCACATTAAAGGGTTACATCATCTCATAAACAATCCCATGTAATCTAACTTTAATTTATTACATAAGTTTGCGAAAAACATCAGAAAAGAAAACAAGTCTTATAACATTGTGCATTTAAATAAATTCTAAATAACACTTCAACACTTTGACATCTTGCCCTTTCCTTTGCTAGTAGATGGCTCATCGACTCTTTCAGCTTTAGTTGCAGTGTTAATTGCAAGAGTGAGTAAACAATTGATCACTGATATAAAGAGTAGTAATAATAACAACATGAGAATGAATAACGAATACTGAACAATAATGAACTTGTTCTATGAATCAAAAATAGAAAACAAGTTCAAACTTTAATATCTGAGGGTCTTAAGACCACGAACTATGTCTTCGGTATTTAGGTATTATTACTTCAACCTTAACAATCATTTAGACTATACAGACTCTTCTTAACGTACTTAGGGGAATCAACCCTTTGTACCATGTATTGTGCACAAACATCTAAACGTTACACGTACAAAATCCCCTATGTTAGGGTTGTTCGTCTCAGTTTGAATTTAGAATTTCCGTACTAAAGAAATTTTAGTTTGGAACTAGCTTATCAGTGTTTCTAGAATTTTAGAACACTTATCCAATTATAAATGAATGAAATCGATAAAAGTTTACTTAATTCTTGAAGATTTATTATAAGAATGTATAACTGAAAAGGGCTATCAAAGTCAAAGATCGGATATCAATAATATATAATTGAATAAACATGATACACATGCAAAGTACTATATTCAAAGGATTATAACAATCTCCTTTGAATCAATGTGTTAGAACAATATACATTTTGAATAATAATAACAAGAAATGAGAATGTGAAACTCATTCGATGTAACGAATTAGGTTACAAGAGCTTATTCAATCATACATAAGAATAGAATCAATAGTCTTGCTCAATAAAAGTTTAGGATAATAAACTTGCTCAATGTAAAAGATAAGGTTTAGAAACTTGCATCGTGCGTAAGATATAATATTAAACTCACGTTCACCTACATATAGGTTTAGAACCATCATCTATTAGATATATTAACATTCACGTTCCAACATAACACGCATTTCTAGTTAGACTAATTATTTTAGCACAAGTCTTAAGATACCATACAAATATTAGAAATTACAAGTGTTAACCTTCACAACACCTGTTTACTATTCATCATGCTCACTAAGTTCTGATATACCACGTTCATCACTTACTAATCATTCGAAACATTGAATTTATCAATTACATATCATGGTTCTATTTTAACCTTCTTACTACATGTTTCACACATTAACATAACCTTAGACCAAGTGGTAAGGCTACCCCAAAATCTGCAAAGAGATGGCGAAAGCTCGCCTCGGATCGGTGTATGGCGCATTAAGCTAGCTTTCTTGTCTTGCAAGACTTCTTAGCCTTGGCACCAAATAAGCAATTTGCTTTGGTGCATGCACGACAGAGGCAGAGACGACTATTAACAGTAGTTGACTTTAGCCTAACAAACACGAATTTCACCCACCAAACAGTGAAACTAACATATAAAATAAATATAAAACTATCATACACATGATTGCTAACATATTCATCAACATAGAACAATTTAACAACACTTTTAACTATTTTAATTCCTTAATTTTCATGTTTTTATACAAAACTCCATTTTTTTACATTCTTCACAAAAATTGACACTGTGATCACAATTCTTATCCAAATCATTTCGTTCAAACTACGTTCTCTTCGTTTCTTAACATTTTAACATAATCCATTAACAAATCACATATTACAACACATATAGAGCATCAAATTTCGTACTTTCTAAAGCCATATCATATGAACATATCACTGTTATCTCCTAAAATCCAAATTCTCACGAATTTGATAACTGATATACAATCACAGATGATAACTAACCAATTTATCAAGAGTATACATATATATAATCAACATATGAAACAACAATTTAACAAAAACCCATTATAGAGAACTTTAAATCAATTACATTTCCAACTAGAAAATTTAGGAATAAGTTATACCTTGAATAGTTGAATTAGTAAAACAATTAGCAACCCTTCTAGCAACACCACTGAAATTCACAGAGAACTCTCCCTTTCACTGATTTTCTCTCTTGCTTCCAAGCTCTCTCTCTCTCTCTCTAAACCCTCTGTTATTTTGGCCATGGAAGAATAAGACGCGAAGTAATAAAATGGTTACTCCCACGTACTCTTCCGTTAAAGAAATAAAAAGATGTTAGTTGGGGTAAGCCAAAGGCTACAAGGCCATGTTTGGCTAACCAAAAATTCCCCCAAACTAAATTTATTTTATATTATTTATATTATATAGTTACTTTGTGTCACACCTTAATTTAGTTAATTTAGATAACTTATAATAGTAATAATAAAAATCTTATTATCATTATACTTATAAATAAATAAATAATTATATATCTAATTTAATTAATAAATTAGAAACATCACTTTATTTAATTTATTTATTTCCTTTAAATTAAACAATTCATTTAATTTAATTATTTCCTTAAATTAAATCATTCAGGTAAAATTAACATTATTCAATTTAATTAACATTAATCAATTTAGTTACTAAATTAATTCACTATAATTCATCAATTATTTATTTCTCTCAATAAATAAATTATTTAAAATATTTATTTAATTCAATAAATATTTAAATTAAAATATAAATTTCTCGATCGTTACATCCTTCCCTCCTTAAAAGGATTCTTTCCACAAAATCACAACTCGAAAAATTTATTCGTTACATTCTTCCATCCTTAACAAGATTCTGTCCCCAGAAACTATACAAAATCAAGCAAACAACTGAGGATAATTCTTCATCATAACGCTTTCAAGTTCCCACGTAGCTTCCTCAGCATTGTGGTGCCTCCAGATTACCTTAACCGAAGGTATCACCTTATTCCTCAGTACTTGCTCTTTTCTGTCAACAATTTGAACATGAACTTCTTCATATGTTAAGTCTTTCTCAAACTGTAAAGGCTCATATTCTATAACATGTTTATAGGCAGGCTTATATGGTCTCAACACCGAGACGTGGAAAATATTATGGATATGCACCAATTCTGGAGGTAAAGCTACCTCGTATACCACTTTACCCACACGTCGAAGCACTTCAAAAGGTCCTATAAACCTAGAGCATAATTTCTCTTTCTTGCCAAAATGAATTTTCCCCTTCCAAGGAGATACTTTCAAGAACACATAACTACCAACATCGAATTCCCAATTTTGTCGGTGTTGATCGGCATATTTCTTTTGTCTATCTTGTGCAGCTATCAATCTTGCTCGAATGACTTTGATGATTTCGACAGTTTGTTGTACCAACTTTGGACCCAATAGTTGACGTTCACCTACCTCATCCCAGCATAAAAAAGTTCTGCATTTCCTGCCGTACAACACTTCATAAGGCGGCATGCCAATACTCGCGTGATAACTATTATTATAGAAAAATTCAACCAACGGTAAATAATCATCCCAATTTCACTTAAAATCCATAATACATGCTCTAAGCATGTCCTCTAGTGTCTGGATGGTTCTCTCACTCTGTCCGTCTGTTTGAGGATGGTACGCTGTGCTCATTCTTAGTTGCGTTCCCAAACATTCTTGTAATCATTTCCAAAAATTTGATGTGAAACGTGGATCTCTGTTTGATACAATGGACACAGGTACACCGTGCCTTGAAATAATTTCCTTAACGTATAGTTTTGCCAATCGATCCAGGTTAAATTTAATCTTGATTGGTAAGAAGTGTGCCGACTTCGTCAATCGATCAACAATCACCCAAACGGCGTCATAACCTTGCTGAGTCGTTGGAAGACCTACCACAAAATCTATTATGATATGCTCCTATTTCCATTCTGGTATCTCCAACGGTTGCAATAATCCGCTTGCCTTTGGTGTTCAGCTTTAACTTTCTGACACGTTAAGCATTTCGCCATACACTCAGCCACATCCTTCTTCATATTCGGCCACCAAAATGATGTCTAAGATCCTGGTACATTTTTTGTACTACCAGGGTGAATCGAATATCTTGAGTTGTGAGCTTCACTCAGAATTTCCTCTTTAACTTCCGGTAGTGGCGGAACCCAAATTCTCCCTTCGAATTGAAGTAACCCTTCTGCATCGATTTTGAATTTGCTTCCCTCCTCTTCAGATACTTTCTGTTTTATCTTTTCGCAATCTTCATCCTGAAGTTGTGCATTCTTCACTTTATCTACCAACGTTGAATCGTTTCCTATCTGGAATAACTTCTCGTCGGATTTTGTCGGATAATTAATTTCCAATTCCATCTTAGCCATTTTCGACACTAACTTCTCCTGAGCTGTCAACATCATTAACTTTTCCTGTCCCTTCCTACTTAAAGCATCAACAACAACATTCGCCTTTCTGGGATGATAGAAAATCTCGTAATCATAGTCTTTGATCAGCTCCAACCATCTTCTCTGCCTCATATTCAAGTCTTTTTATGTAAAGATATACTTCAGACTTTTATGGTCAGTATATATCTCACACCTCACTCCATAAAGATAATGTCTCCAAATCTTCAAGGCAAACATCACTGCAGCCAACTCTAAGTCATGAGTTGGATACCCTTTTTTGTAATCTTTTAATTGACGTGATGCATACACGATAACTCGTAGCTTACGCATAAGCACACGGCTAGTCCTTTATCGATGCATCACTATACACCACAAAATTCCTCAGTATCATCGTCAGCGATGACAATCTGGTCTGCGTCTCGAACCTTTTCTTTAATTCGTGAAAACTTTCCTCACACTTTTCCGTCCAAACAAACTTAATCGCCTTCCGAGTTAAATTCACAATCCAAGTCAGCGATCTTAGAAAAGTCTTGAATAAAACTCCTATAGTAACCTGCCAACCCTAAGAAACTCCTTATCTCTGACGATGTCTTCAGCTGATCCCAGTTTACTACAGCTTCAACTTTTGATGGATCTACTGAAATTCCGTCTTTATTAATAACGTGCCCGAGAAACTGTACACGTTCCAACCAAAACTCATATTTTGAAAATGTTGCGTACAACTTCTCTTTTCTCAATGTCTCCAACATCACTCTTAAATGTTCAACATGTTCTTCCTTGGTCTTAGAATACACCAGGATATCATCAATAAACACCACCATAAATTTATCGTTTGAACACCCTATTCATCAAATCCATGAACGTTGCAGGTGCATTGGTTAAACCAAATGACATAACTAGAAACTCGTAATGATCATACCGAGTTCTGAATGCCGTCTTCGGTACGTCTTCTGGCCTCGCCTTCAGTTGATGATAACCACTCCTCAAATCTATCTTTTTGAAAAATTCCTCGCACCCTTCAGTTGATCAAACAGATCGTCGATTCTTGGTAACGGATACTTATTTTTAATCGTGACCTTATTCAATTCTCTGTAATCAATGTAGAGGTGCATCAATCCATCCTTCTTCTTAACAAATAACACTGGCGCTCCCCATGGTGATACGCTCGGCTAGAAATACTTCTTGTCGAGCAATTCTTGCAATTGCACCATCAACTCTTTCATCTCTACCGGGGCCATTCTGTATGGTGCCTTAGATATCGGGCATGTTCCAGGTACTAAATCAATCACGAACTCAATTTGTCTATCTAGCAGAAGACCCGACAAATCGTCTGGAAATACGTCTGCAAAATCTCTTATGATCGGTATCTCTTCTAACTTCGCACTTTTCTTCTATGTATCAACTATGTAGGCTAAGTATCCTACACATCCTTGTCTTAACAACTTCTTGGCTTGCATCACCGTCAAATAACTTGCTTGTCGAGGTGATTTGCTACCATAGAACACAACCTTTGATGGATCAGTCATAAGGTTAACACACTTTCTTTGGCAATCAATTACTGCTCCGTGATTGAATAACCAATCCATTCCCAAGATAACATCAAACTCCCCCAGTCTAATTGGTATTAAGTCTACCCCCATCTCTTGACCCTTTATATCCACTCTACAATTCTTATATATGAACCTAACATGAATCACTTCCCTATTTATAATCTCTATGCTCAAAGGATAATCTAATTCTTCCTGAGGCCAATCTAAGTTTTGAGCAAACTCATCGGATATAAATGAACAAGTAGCACCCGAATCAAATAGTACATAAGCATTAATACCATTAATCGGAATGATACCTAACACCACATCCTTAGACTGAACAATATCCTCGCATACGAAAATTGAAAGTTCTCGCATGAGGTCGACTTGACTGATCTTGGCCGATCCAAAGATAGTCAATGCACCACCACCGTTGTTATTTCCTTTCCTCCACTTGCACCTCTCCTTTTTTTTTAGGGCAATCACGAGCCATGTGATCCTTCGAACCGCAGGTAAAACATGTTCCTTTCTTTGGGCTAAAACAGTTCGGTGCAATGTGTCCCTCCTGACCACAGTTGAAACACACCCGATTTTCCTTCAAACACACCCCAGTATGGTTCTTTCCACAAGTAGCACAAGCTTCAAAAATTTTCTTCTGCTGACTTCCTTGTTGTCCTCCCGTAGTCGAATTCTCGTTCCACTTCCTCTTCTGATTGTTACTTCCAACATTACTTCCACCAGCCTTATTTTTACTATCATTTTTCCTCTTCTTTTTTTCTTGATTGTACTTGGTAAAGGCATCGCTTCCACCTTCTACGATAATTGCCTTTTCCAGTACAGCCGCAAATGTATTTAACTGGAACACTGAAACCTTGCTATATAGCCAGGGTTTCAATCCTTGTTCGAACCTTCTCGCCTTACGCTCATCCGTATTGACTTGATAAGTGGCAAACCTTGCTAACTCGTTAAACTTCGCAGCATATTCTGGCACTGTCATGGTTCCTTTCTTCAACTCTAAAAATTGTACCTCCAACTGATTTCAAGAACTCGCTGGAAAGTACATTTCGAAAAACATCTCCTTAAATTTATCCCACATTATCACTCCTTGCCCCCCACGAACCTTATTTGCTTGCCACCAATAGCTAGCTTTGAACTTCAGCATGAACGTCGCGAATGTAGTCTTCTGATCTTCGTTAACTCTAGCAACATCAAACACTTTCTCCATTTCCATGATCCAGGTTTGGGCTTCCACTGGATTCATAGACCCTTGAAACTCTAGCGGTCCAACCGCTTTGAATTCCTTGAAGGTCGTAACTTAAGCTTGCGGTTGATTCACAAGTGCTCCCGTCAACAGAGTTACCAACTGCTGAACCGGATTAGCGTTGGCCTCATTGTTATTGTTAGTAGACCCCTCAGGAGGTGGTTGTTGAAGTGGTTGTCTTGTTCTAGGAGGCATTTTCTGTTAAAATATACGCTTATTAGTTCCTCACTCAACTTCTTAAGTATTTGAAGTTTAACTTAAACATTCTAAGATTAAAGCTATAACACATAACATTTCAAATAAACTTTGATATTTTATTCATTTATAATGCTTTAAAACATATAAAAGATAGAACATCTGCTATAAACATCCACTTTCCTGAACTAAACAAGTTTCAGGATTACATACTCATACTACCCCTTTATTCATCTCAAAATAAGAGATTTAAAACTTTATTTATTCACATAATAACCATATATTATCATCACTCTTATTTTCTATCTATGCATATTAAGACGTCGAGAGGCTTCTCTGCGCTCCTCTTCCATGATACTATATGTCGTCCTATGATCCTTCATGAACCACGACGAGTCTTCAAATTGAGGCGAGTAATAAAAGACTCGATCCTGGGCCCTATCAATCACAGAATTAAAGGCATGAACCATTTCGTTCATTTTGGCCATCTTCACTTGGACTTTAGCCTCAGCACGGTCTGCACGTTGAGTCGCCTTCATCCAAGCGTCCTCTGCTCTTGCACGCTTAGCTGATTCCTCTTTGAAGTCATCTTTTAACTTCTCCATGTCAGTCTTCATCTTCTCGTTCACTGCCAACAGATCTTCATGCTGACCCTTGGTATGAACTAAGTCTCATTCTGTGTTTCCAAGTTTTCAGTCAAGTTCCTGAATCTCTACATCCTTCTGCTCCAACACAGTGTGATGCATATCAACCATCTCCTTCAGTTCTTCTACATTATCCTGTAACTCTATGTTACGGTCGTACAAAGCATCATACATCTCAGCCGATATAGAGTTTGGTGGAAACTCCACATGATCCTCTTCCTCATCATCCTCCTCTATCTCCTCAGAATTATCCTCCTGGGGATCGGTCACAGGCTCATCCTCCTGAATCAACTATTCCTGCACAATGTGAATATCCTGGGGTTCATCATCTCTAGGTATATGAGGTATCACCTCCCTAGCTGGACTGAATCCTCCTTCGTCAGACATCCTGACAACAAAATATTTTAAGTTTTACTTAACATTATCGATACTCGTGAGCACATAAGTTATTAACACATAGCACATAATGTCTTTTATTGTTTAGTTTCAATGGATGCCTTAATGCATTTCCTTAAAACCCGATAAAAGTTAAATACGACTATGTTTTCTGACTTCTTAAAGGTTACTTCCTAAGGTTTCCCCCACCTAAGGTTCATAACCTAAAGCTTTGATACCAACTTATGACACCCCCAAATCCAGGTATTTCATTTTCCTAGAATCTGGTGCTCACTATCAAAATAATTACATCTAACTACCCATAATAAAGGATAAAACAATAATTAATTTAAACAATAATCTCTCCCATTAAAGGGTTACATCATCTCATAAACAATCCCAGGTAATCTAACCTTAATTTATTACATAAGTTTGCGAAAAACATCATAAAAGAAAACAAGTCTTATAACATTGTGCATTTAAATAAATTCTAAATAACTCTTCAACACTTGGACATCTTGCCCTTTCCTTTGCTAGTAGATGGCTCATCGACTCTTTTAGCTTTAGTTGCAGTGTTAATTGCAAGAGTGAGCAAACAATTGATCACTGATATAAAGAGTGTTAGGTTTGTAATATTCAAGAACGCAATCAAATTGCAAAATTAAAGCGGAAACGAGATAAATCAGAGTTTAAAAATTTTTACAAACCATATACCCGGATCACCCTTTATGCACAATTATTAATTAAACGAAAAAGATGAATAAGAAACATACCTTTGAAGATCCGAGCTTCCTCAGGTACAAGATCACCTCCAATCCTTTTCGCGTTCAACTTGAATCCACCGGGTGTGGTTCCTTCCTTTGATCAACGTTAGCCACCCAAGTGTTTGGCATCTAGAGGTGATCCACCAAGGAAGAATGAGAATTCAAGAAAATGGGTATTTGGCTCAAACCCTAGTTTTCTATCTCTATAGAAAGGGCGTACTCTCCCAACTATTGGAATTATTTATGTTGTAAAAGTCAACAACTCCCCCACCCATAATAAGACTCCTCTTATTTATAGATGTGGGCAACCCACCTTAACAATTAAGGAATTGGGTTTTATTTAATTAATTAAATTCTTTTAATTAATTAAGCTCCCTAATCTTATTAGGGATAATTAATTAAACTCCTTTAACTAATTTTCCTTCCTAATCCAATTAGGAATAAATGAGAGTACTTATATTAAATTAATTCCTAAACTCTTTTAGAAATTAAAATAATAATAATTGTAATAATATTAATAAGACTCCTCTTATTAATTTATATTTAATATTTCTAAAATATTAAATAATAAATATTAAGCTATTTAATTTATTCTATCACCATAAATTAAATTAAATATACTTAACATATTATTACGATTATGTCATTAACTTCTTAAATAATTATTCTTCCTTTTATGGTGTGACCCTTTAGGTTCTCCATATTAAACAGGTTGTGAATAAATCAATTAGAACAATTCTAATCTTATTTAAATAAATAAATTAAACAATTAATTTATTTAAATAAATAATATTTATTCTACAATAGGGATAAGCCTCCCTAGCGATCAACGACTTTCCAGATAATATAGATTTCAACATTAATCATAAAAGAACCTTTGAGTAAATAGTTACCGTACAATTCAATCCTTCCACCATACAATGTCCCAATTAAATATAGGACATGAAATTACTGTCAAGTCTTATTTTATTTAATTATATGTATTTCGATCCTTAAATGCACAACACCAAATAATGCAAATTAGAAATTCCTTTCTAATTTCATTCTGCCTTGGCCAAGGACTACTGGGTTGTCATTTATCGAATCACATAGGACATTTCTCTTCTTTTAATAGAAGTGGTAGATTCTTTATTGATCATACATTATCTCCATGTACAACTTATTATACCCAAGCATACCCTTTGATATACCCTAAGGGTCTTAAGGAATAAGTCAAAGTATAACTCATCATACACAAGATACTATGATGATCTCAAGTCCAAGGATTACTTGTACTACTATATCACTACAGAATTCCTATTGACAGGCAAGTAAAACTCCATTAGGTATTCCTTAGCGAGCCACGTTCAGTGAACTTATTCTCTAATAAGCACCTACATACTTGCTTTAGTGTCTCCACACAAATGATCATGAGATCAATCATCCTCATCCAATGAGCAAGCAACGTATGTACCAATCTATCCGGATTCACTAATCCCCAATTTAGTAATCCAATGATTGGGAACTATTTTAGTTTTAAGCTTTCTAAGAATTTAGATCTCATTAGAATGATCATCATCATTATTCTAAAAGCATTGCTTAAAACTATGGGTTTATCACATATTATAAAACAAAGATCATGTAGATAATTAAAAGCCTTTAATAAATTAATACTTTTTATTAATAAATGAATAAGATTGTTACAAAGTATATGCTTTATCATCAAACATGATTGGCTTGTGTGCATACTACTTTCAATCTCCCACTTGCACTAAAGCCAATCGTCATGGTATCTCATACTCTGCTTCTCTAAGTGACGATTATCCTGCTGTTGGATAAGCTTTAGTTAATGGATATGTAATGTTGTTCATGAGAGTCCACTATCTCTATAGTGATTTCCCATCTTTCAATGATTCTAATAATCAAATGAAAGTGCCACAACACATGTTTAGATCCAAGATGAGACTTAGAACTATTCCTAGTTACAGTAATGAACTTTAATCCAAACAATCAACTTGCGACTTTCATTTATAGCTATATACTTTGTCTTTATCACTAAACCAAAGAACTCTTTTGTTTGTTTGGAACCTTTCAATTCAACGCACCACTGCTCAAGGTAACCCTTTACCTTAAAGTGGATTTTTCTCGTCGTCTTGGTCTGCGTCTCGAAAACTTGAGTCTGTTAAGCCCTCTAGTTTTAATTAAGACCCACCATGAATATGATCACATCCTTAGTATCGGTTAAGCACTTTAAGATGTTTTTCACTGACTCATAGTGAGCTTCTCCATAATATGACTGATCAACATCAGGTCTCGTACATTTCATTGCATACATGATTGTCACTCATGCGACCTCTTTTTTCAGGAGTCTGTGGGGACTATTAAGAGAGATACACTCCATAGCTCATCGACATGAGACATCTCTTGGAGTTTGCCATGCTAAACGACTTTAGCATCAAATGAATATACATTCTTTGGGTTAAGTCGAGCATCCTCTTGAATCTATCTATATAGATTTTATCCCCAATTAAGATACTCTTCCCAAATCATTCGTGGAGGAATGTTTAGACAACTTTATCTTTACTGATTGTAGCATTGGTATGTCATTCCTTATCCGTAGTATACCAACATATAGTACTAGGAATGTCACGATGATCCCACTGACCCTTTTGTACACACTAGAAGACTTACCTCATCGAATGTAACTCTGGATCATCATCTTCTATGATGTGTACCTCATCATCATCATCCATGATGAATCCATACCTCCTAGGTATCTTTGGTACTATTCCAGATTTATGATTCGGTTGTGGTACAATAGGTCTATCTACAGGTTCCTCTTATTTGACTTATAGTGTTTTGTGGTTCTTGAACTCTTCAAGATCTATTATCCTCCCACTAGCCCCTTTTAATGATAAACACCTTTATCTTAGAAGGCAACGTGTTTCGTAACAAACACCTTTTGCTAAGTAGAATTATAGAACATATACCCTAAACTTACTTTAGGATGTCCCACAAATCTGTACATGTCAAATCTTGTCCCAAGCTTATCCTTTGAAACCTTTTCACATAAGTTTGACAACCCCTTATCTTAACATACTTAAGATTAGGAATCCTCCTTGTCCATAACTTTTATGGAGTCTTGGGGCTGAATTTTTAGGTTACCTTTTCGTAGATATGCAGCCATTTCTAGGACATGATCCTAGAAGGATACTGGAATGTCGGTAAAATCATTATGGACCGCACCATGTCCAACAAGGTACGATTTTTTCATTCGGATACATCAATCAATTATTATGTGTCGGGATGTGTCCATTATGAGAAAACCATTTGAGATGATCTAGAAACTTATTGCACAAGTATTTATTCCTTGATCTAATCAAAGAATCTTAATACATTGCCAATTTGTTTCACTTCTGAATTCTTTGAACCTTTCAAATAATTCACACTTGTATTTTAGCAAATACACACATTCAACTCTTTGAATGATCATCTCCTTTTCTTATACTAATTTGTTCAATATGCAAAATTATTTTCATGTAAGTCAAGTATACAAAACTTATTAAGTAATATTCCAGTTCTATACAAAACATTATTATTATAAAAACAACAATTGTTCTTAATTATAATACCAAAGATTTCATTGTCCAACAATAAAATGGAAATAATATTTTTAACAAGAACTGGAATACAATAACAACTTATTGACTTAATAGATTTGCCCGTAGGCAGTGCTAAACTATAAGTTTATATGGCTAATGTTATAACCTTTGCTTCATTTCCCACACATAGGATTACTTATATTTGTTTAGCTTTCTACTTCTGCTTGGTCCTTCATAAATCTATATTTATGATAACCAAAGTCGGTATCCAATACCCAAGTAGAACCTTGACTTAAAGAAAATTTATTTCAATCATGAACAAAAATCGTATTATGTAAACCTAAACTTCACTAAGCTTCTTTGGTTAGCCTCTGCAAGATGCTTCTTGCGCTTTCTTTCCAATGTCCAGGCTTATTGCGAAAGGAAGCAAACTCCTTTGCTATCCGTATCGCTTTTGTTCTTATTATCCTTTGTTTATGCCTTTCTGTTTACCTTCTTTGAATCGTTCTTCTTTTTAGAAGATCATTTGGCCCCTACCAGTAAGACATGGTCTTTCTTGGTTGGAAAGTGACTCTCAACATTTTTCAACATGTTAAGCAAATCAGCAAAGCTGATATCTAGCTTGTTTATATGAAAAATTCACAACAATTGTGAAAGGAGTCCGGGAGTGAGTGCAAGATCAAATCTTGGCTCAACTCTCCATCCATGACAAAACCAGTTGTCATAATTGATCAATCAAATTGATAATGTTAAGGACTTTTATCTGTACTGTAGTGTCATCGGTCATTCTAGATCGGAAGAGCTCCTTAGATATCTGATATCTATCAGTCCTACTTTCCTCACCATCAACTACTTGATGTGCAGGAATATAGTAGGAGCATCCATAGTTTCATCTTGACGCAAGCTCTCGTTACTTATAGATGCGCAGCATGATGCATTGAGCCAATCTGCATCATCTTGCCACTTTCTAAAAGTAGCAATGTCTTCCTCGGAGGCATTATGCGCAACCATTCGCGAGGATAGGCGTATTAAGGACATAAGATAGCTTTTCACTATGAGAACTATTCTCAAATTCCTTAACCAAATCGCTTAATTTGGTCCAGTTAATTTAGCATCTAATATGCTTTGCAGTGATAGTAATTTTAGACATTGTAAAATTCTGTAAATGAATTTGTAATTAACAACATTTTAACATACATTCTTTTATTAATTACCAAAATAATTTAGGTCTTGTTTTAAATTGGTATCTCCCACTATTTTCTTCAAACTATATTACCCTCACTTATATAGTTCTAAAAATCTAATTAAAGATTTGCTAGTGAGAATAAGGATCCCATTTCAAATGTATATAGCCTTGTGGTGACACAACAAACTATATATAAATAAATAGGTAGACAACTTTTGTCAATTACATCAACTATGCAACTCCTTTTCTTTTGCCTCTTAGATTATTTTGATCAAGTGGTGGCACATCCGAATCAAAATTATCCAAGTTAAGTCCGACCTAGCACTCCATATATTCAAAAAGAAAATATCATCCTTGTGGTGACACAACAAAATAATATTGTTCAATTTTCTTTATAAGCATCAAATGTGATAAATTAACATCTTAAATACTTAATACTTGCCTTGTGGTAACACACAACAAACTCATATTAAATATTTAATACTCTATTAATTTTATCATGCTAGAAGGCGACGTTCGATATTTCAAATATCTTTGAACGCTTAGGACTTAATATAAAAATTGAGGGTTTGTTATTAATTTGTCTCATCTTGTTTAAGCTGCATTTATTTATATATATATATAAAATACGCGTCATATTAATTAACATGTGAAGCATGTTTGCATAATATATAATATATATAGTATAAGCATGCACATATAGAATACTATATTCTACCCAGTTGATTATGGACTTTTATTCTAGTTTGGTTCACTAGAGCCACCAAGTGAACCAAAAGGTCAAACCCCAGGGGTGCAAGAAATAATATTTAAATATAACTATTACATTTAAACCCTGGCTCCATTACAAACGGGTCTTCAAGCGCTCCTTGTTCCTTGATCTCCAATTCTTCAAAATTAATTCTAACTATTCCTATTACAAAACTATTTAAAATAAATAGAAACCTTGATCGTGATCGAGGGAAGTACATAGGAGGAGATAGAATTTACATTAAGAAAAATTAGAGAAGACGAGTACATGAGACCCATTTAATAAAACCCATACATTCATGCATCCAACTAAAATAAAATCCAATCACATTGGTCAATAGTCCATAAACAATCCCATTTATTATCATACACATCATCATATGCATCAATAAATAACATTCATCTTATGAATAATAAACATTTAATATATATATATATTGATATCATTTAATGGGCAAATTTAGTTAGTATAAAATCTAATTTTGAATCAAAATAAACTCCTTTATTTCAATCCAAATATAAATCAAAATAAAACTATTTTATTTTAATCAAAATTTTAATCAAAATAAACTCCTTTATTTTAATTAATTATGGAATCCAATTCCATATATATATATATATATATATATATATATATAAATTATTAAAGGAAACAATTCTAATTCTTCTTTCTTATTCCCAAATAAACTCCTTTATTTTGAATAATATGAAATCTTATTTCATATCTAAATAAACTCATTTATTTAAGGAAATTAGGATTCTCTTTCCTATTCACAAATAAACTCTTTTATTTTAAATAATATGAAATCTTATTTCATATCTAAATAAACTCCTTTATTTAAGGAAATTATGATTCTCTTTCCTATTCACAAATAAACTCCTTTATTTTGAATAATATGAAATCTTATTTCATATCTAAATAAACTCCTTTATTTAAGGAAATTAGCATCCAATTTCAACTCCAATTAGTTATCATGGAATCAAATTCCAACTCTAATTAGTTAGAATGAAATTTAATTTTAAAATTAAAATAAACTTTTTTTTATTTTAATAATAAAATAATTAAGATTAATATATATATATATAACTATTATATATATATATATATATAATATAAACCGGATATATAATAATATCATACATATTACCCGTGAAGCTTGATCTTTATAAATGTTTTAAACAAGTAATCATTTATATGAGAATCCTACGATCCTTTTTAAAAAAAAAAAAAAGCGTGTAACCTTTTTTTTTTTTACTAACTAACTATTTCAAAAGGAATCATGTGGATGCACCCAAAGACCACCAAGATCGCTAACTCACTTTAATGCATTTTAATCATATATATTCCAATGACTCACGTAAATATATTTCTACTTTTTTTTTTATTTTTATTTAAAATTTATACAATAAAATTATGCCCAATTAAATTGTTCTAAACACATATCAATATACATATCAAATTAAAATAATTAATAATTTGCATAAAGGTTTGGCTCGATGCCACCATTTAGGTTTGTAATATTCAAGAACGCAATCAAATTGCAAAATTAAAGCGGAGCGAGATAAATCGAGTTTAAAATTTTTACAAACCATATACCCTTGATCACCCTTTATGCACAATTATTAATTAAACGAAAAAGATGAATAAGAAACATACCCTTGAAGATCCGAGCTTCCTCAGGTACAAGTTCACCTCCAATCCATTTCGCGTTCAACTTGAATCCATCGGGTTTGGTTCCTTCCTTTGATCAACGTTAGCCACCCAAGTGTTTGGCCTCTAGAGGTGATCCACCAAGGAAGAATAAGAATTCAAGAAAATGGGTATTTGGCTCAAACTCTAGTTTTCTATCTCTATAGAAAGGGCGTACTCTCCCAACTATTGGAATTATTTATGTTGTAAAAGTCAACAACTCCCCCACCCATAATAAGACTCCTCTTATTTATAGATGTGGGCAACCCACCTTAACAATTAAGGAATTGGGTTTTATTTAATTAATTAAATTCTTTTAATTAATTAAGCTCCCTAATCTTATTAGGGATAATTAATTAAACTCCTTTAACTAATTTTCCTTCCTAATCCAATTAGGAATAAATGAGAGTACTTATATTAAATTAATTCTTAAACTCTTTTAGAAATTAAAATAATAATAATTGTAATAATATTAATAAGACTCCTCTTATTAATTTATATTTAATATTTCTAAAATATTAAATAATAAATATTAAGTTATTTAATTTATTCTATCACCATAGATTAAATTAAATATACTTAACATATTATTACGATTATGCCATTAACTTCTTAAATAATTATTCTTCCTTTTATGGTGTGACCCTTTAGGTTCTCCATATTAAATCGGTTGTGAATAAATCAATTAGAACAATTCTAATCTTATTTAAATAAATAAATTAAACAATTAATTTATTTAAATAAATAATATTTATTCTACAATAGGGATAAGCCTCCCTAATGATCAAATCGACTTTCCGGATAATATAGATTTCAACATTAATCATAAAAGAACCTTTGAGTAAATAGTTACCGTCAATTCAATCCTTCCACCATACAATGTCCCAATTAAATATAAGACATGGAATTCTTGTCAAGTCTTATTTTATTTAATTATATGTATTTTTATCCTTAAATGCACAACACCAAATAATGCAAATTAGAAACTCCTTTCTAATTTCATTCTCGCCTTAACCAAGGACTCTTTGGGTTGTCATTTATCGAATCACATAGGACATTTCTCTTCTTTTAATAGAAGTGGTAGATTCTTTATCGATCATATATTATCTCCATGTATAACTTATTATACCCAAGCATACCCTTTGATATACCCTAAGGGTCTTAAGGAATAAGTCAAAGTATAACTCATCATACACAAGATACTATGATGATCTCAAGTCCAAGGATTACTTGACTACTACTATCACTACAGAATTCCTATTGATGACAGACAAGTAAAACTCCATTAGGTATTCCTTAGCGAGCCAATGCTCAATTGAACTTATTCTCTAATAAGCACCTACATACTTGCTTTAGTGTCTCCACACAAATGATCATGAGATCAATCATCCTCATCCAATGAGCAAGCAACGATGTACCAATCTATCCTGGATTCACTAATCCCCAATTTAGTAATCCAATGATTGGGAACTATTTTAGTTTTAAGCTTTCTAAGAATTTAGATCTCATTAGAATGATCATCATCATTATTCTAAAAGCATTGCTTAAAACTATGGGTTTATCACATATTATAAAACAAGATCATGTAGATAATTAAAAGCCTTTAATAAATTAATACTTTTATTAATAAATGAATAAGATTGTTACAAAGTATATGCTTTATCATCAAACATGATTGGCTTGTGTGCATACTACTTTCAAAGAGTAGTAATAATAACAACATGAGAATGAACAATGAATACTGAACAATAATGAACTTGTTCTATGAATCAAAAATAGAAAACAAGTTCGAAATTTAATATCTGAGGGTCTTAAGATAACGAACTATGTCTTCGGTATTTAGGTATTATTACCTCAACCTTAATAGTCATTTAGACTATACAAACTCTTCTTAACGTACTTAGGGGGGTCAGCCCTTTGTACCATGTATTGTGCACAAACATCTAAACGTTACACGTACAAAATCCCCTATGTTAGGGTTGTTCGTTTCAGTTTGAATTTAGAATTTCCGCACTAAAGAAAGTTTAGTTTGGAACTAGCTTATCAGTGTTTCTAGAATTTTAAAACACTTATTTAATTATAAATGAATGAAATCGATAAAAGTTCACTTACTTCTTGAAGGTTTACTACAAGAATGTATAACTGAACAAGGCTATCAAAGTCAAAGATCGGATATCAACAATATATAATTGAATAAACATGATACACATGCAAAGTACTATATTCAAAGAATTAGAACAATCTCCTTTGAATCAATGTGTTAGAACAATATACGTTTTGAATAATAATAGCAAGAAATGAGAATGTGAAACTCATTCGTGTTAGGTTTGTAATAATCATGAACGCAATCAAATTGCACAAAGTAAGCAGAAACGTGTTAAAATAGAGTTTTAAAATTTTATAAACCATATACCCGGATCATCCTTTATGCACAATTATTAATTAAACGAAAAGATATGAAGAACAAGAATCATACCCTTGAAGATTCAAGCTTCCTCAAGTACAAGTTCACCTCCAATCTTTTTCACGTTCAACTTGAATCCACCCGGTTTGGTTCCTTCCTTTGATCAACGTTAGCCACCCAAGTGTTTGGCCTCTAGAGGTGATCCACCAAGGAAGAAGAAAGATTCAAGAAGATGGGTATTTGGCAAAACCATAGTTTTCTATCTCTATAGAAAAAGAGCGTACTCTCCCAACTATTGGAATTGCGTATGTTGTGAAAAAAATCAACAACCCCCAACACCCATAATAAGACTCCTCTTATTTATAGATGTGGGCAACCCTCCTTAACAATTAAGGAATTATATTTTATTTTAATTAATTAAATTCCTTTAATTAATTAGGCTCCCAATCTTATTAGGAATAATTAATTAAACTCTTTTAATTAATTAGCCTCCTAATCTTATTAAGATATATGAGAGTACTTTTACTAATTAAATCCCAAACTCCTTTAGGAATTAAATAATAATAATAGTAATAATAATAATAATAAGACTCCTCTTATTAATTTATATTTAATATTTCTAAAATATTAAATAATAAATATTAAGCTATTTAATTTATTCTATCACCATAGATTAAATTAAATATACTTAACTTATTATTATGAATATGCTATTAACTTCTTAAATAATTATTCTTCCTTTTATGGTGTGACCCGTTTAGGTTCTCCATATTAAACCGGTTGTGAATAAATCAATTAGAATAATTCTAATCTTATTTAAATAAATAAATTAAACTATTAATTTATTTAAATAAATAATATTTATTCTACAATAGGGATAAGCCTCCCTAGCGATCAACAACTTTCTAGATAATATAGATTTCAACATTAATCATAAAAGAACCTTTGAGTAAATAGTTACCATACAATTCAATCCTTCCACCATACAATGTCCCAATTAAATATAAGACATGGAATTACTGTCAAGTCTTATTTTATTTAATTATATGTATTTCGACTCTTAAATGCACAACTCCAAATAATAAAAATTAGAAACTCCTTTCTAATTTCATTCTGACTTGGCCAAGGACTACTGGGTTGTCATTTATCGAATCACATAGGACATTTCTCTTCTTTTACTAGAAGTGGTAGATTCTTTATTGATCATATATTATCTCCATGTACAACTTATTATTCCCAAGCATACCCTTTGATATACCCTAAGGGTCTTAAGGAATAAGTCAAAGTATAACTCATCATACACAAGATACTATGATGATCTCAAGTCCAAGGATCACTTGTACTACTATCACTACAGGAATTCCTATTGACAGGCAAGTAAAACTCCATTAGGTATTCCTTAGCAACCCACATTCAGTGAACTTATTCTCTAATAAGCACCTACATACTTGCTTTAGTGTCTCCACACAAATGATCATGAGATCAATCATCCTCATCCAATGAACAAGCAACGTATGTACCAATCTATCCGGATTCACTAATTCCCAATTTTGTAATCCAACGATTGGGAACTATTTTAGTTTTAAGCTTTCTAAGAATTTAGATCTCATTAGAATGATTATCATCATTATTCTAAAAACATTGCTTAAAACTATGGGTTTATCACATATTATAAAACAACATCATGTAGATAATTAAAAGCCTTTAATAAATTAATACTTTTTATTAATAAATGAATAAGATTGTTACAAAGTATATGATTTATCATCAAATATAATTGGCTTGTGTGCATACTACTTTCAATCTCCCACTTGCACTAAAGCCAATCGCTATGGTATCTTATACCCTTCTTCTCTAAGTGACGATTATCCTGCTGTTGGATAAACTTTAGTTAATGGATATGTAATGTTGTTATTGAGAGTCCACTATCTCTATAGTGATTTCCCATCTTTCAATGATTCTTTTAATCAAATGAAAGTGCCACAACACATGTTTAGATCCAAGATGAGACTTAGGAACTATTCCTAGTTCTGTAATGAACTTTTCATCTAAACAATCAACTAAAAGCTTCATTTATAGCTATATACTCTGTCTTTATCACTAAACTAGCAACTCTTTTCTGTTTGGAACCTTTCCAATTCATTGCACCACCGTTCAAGGTAACGCTTTACCTTAAAGTGGATTTTCTGTCGTCTTGGTCTGTCTGAAAAACTTAAGTCTGTTAAGCCCTCTAGTTTTAATTTAAACCCACCATGAATATGATCACATCCATAGTGTCGGTTAAGTACTTTAAGATATTTTCAACGACTCACGTTGAACTTCTCCGAATATATGATCGATCATCATCAGGTCTCGTATATTTCATTGCATACATGATTGTCACTCATGCGATCTCTCTTTTATGAGTCTATGGGGACTATTAAGAGAGATACACTCTATGGCTCATCAACATGAGACATCTCTTGGAGTTTGCATGCTAAACGACTTTAGCATCAAATGAATATACGTTCCTTGGGTTAAGTCGAGCATCATATTGAATCTATCTATATAGATTTGTATCCCCAATTATGATACTCCTCCCAAATCATTCATAGAGGAATGTTTAGACAACTTTATCTTTACTTATTGTAGCATTGGTATGTCATTCCTTATCCATAGTATATCAACATATAATACTAGGAATGTCACGACGCTCCCACTGACCCTTTTGTACACACTAGGCTCATTCTTGTTTTTGATAAAATCAATCTCTTTTGATTGTCTCATCAAAACGAATGTTCCATATTTGAGAAACTTGTTTCAATTCATTTCTCTGATTGTCTACAACTCTTCCCTCATCATATGTAACTGGATCATCTTCTTCTATGATGCGTACCTCATCATCATCATCCATGATGAATCCATACCTCCAGTATCTTCAAGATACTATTCCGTTATTTATGATTCTTTGTGGTACAATAGGTCTATCTACAAGTTCTTCTTATTTGACTTATAGTGTTTTGTGGTTCTTAAACTCTTTAAGATTCTATTATTCTCCCACTAGCCCCTTCAATGATAAACACCTTTATCTTAGAAGGTAGCGTGTTTCGCAATAAACACCTTTTGCTAAGTAGGATTGTGGAACATATACCCTAAACTTACTTTAGGATGTCCCACAAATCTGTACTTGTAAAATTTTGTCCCAAGCTTATCCTTTGAAACCTTTTCACATAAGTTGGACAACCCTTTATCTTAACATACTTAAGATTAGGAATCCTCCATGTCCATAACTTTTATGGAGTCTTGGGGCTGGATTTTGAGGTTACCTTTTCTCAGATATGCAGCCATTTTTAGGGCATTATCCCAGAAGGATACTGGAATCTCGGTAAAATCATTATGGACCGTACCATATCCAATAAGGTACGATTTTTCCTTTCAGATACATCAATCAATTATTGTGTATCAGGAGGTGTCCATTATGAGAAAACCATTTGAGATGATCTAGAAACTTATTGCACAAGTATTTATTCCTTGATCTAATCAAAGAATCTTAATACTTTGCCAATTTGTTTCACTTCTTAATTCTTTGAACCTTTCAAATAATTCACACTTGTATTTCAGCAAATACACACATTCAACTCTTTGAATGATCATCTCCTTTTGTTATACTAGTTTGTTCAATTTGTAAAATTATTTTCACGTAAGTCAAGTGTGTAAAATCCATTAAGTAATATTCTAGTTCTATATAAAACATTATTATTATAAATAAAACAACAATTGTTCTTAAATATAATACCAAAGATTTCATTGTCCAACAACAAAATGAAAATAATGTTTCTAACAAGAACTGGAATACAATAACAACGTATTGACTTAATAGACTTGCCCGTAGGCAATGCTAAATGTGACGCCCCCAAAATTAGGTATACATCACCCATCTTGAGTCACCAGATACATGGTACAGAATTCAAATACAACTTGATAATACAACTGTCGTGTAAAGTACGACAAAACATAAGCTGTGAGTTTTAATACAAATATTGTCGTCTAGACAATATTCAAACTCAAATTCAATATTATTACATTTATTTTCCACAATTTCACTGAATAGTGAGGACTACTAATGCTATCATCTGGTCCGTCACTCCGTTCCCCGACTAGTCCCTGCTACGTTCTCATTTCCTCAAGAGAACAATAAAAGTAAAAGGGTGAGCTCAACTAGCCCAGTAGAAAATATTATGACTAAGATAATGCAGAATATATTATCGTTAGCCTTCAACAGTGTTAAACTGATACAATATAACAACCATCAAGTTTAACTGCAGTGGAACAAGCAATTCATTAAAAGAGTCAAGTAGAGAATAAAATCTACTATCTTTTATAATTTAAAAGGTTTTTCATCACTTTTATCATTTGGGACTCGACTTAATAAATAATTCACATCATCGAATCACCCCTGCACTACTACTGACGAAGATATTCTTTAGTATCACGACCACAATTATCCATGCACTACGGGCCAAGAATATTTGTGTATCCAATAATGGTCATGATCATGCCAACAATCGTCCATCAATGCACTACTACAGCCAATGAGGACTTTTACCATATCATTTGTAACATTACGATCATGATTACAATCAATAATCCTCGTCATAATCATACCAAGTCCATCTATGCACTATAGGCCACATATGACTTTCAACAAAATATAAACATGAGGATGATGACGGTGATATAAGAATTCAATAAAACAAGTTCAAGAATTATTTTATCCGAGGATCTAATAACGTCCAAATTATCAACATGATCTCGCTTTGTAGAGAAAAATTCAAGAATGCTCGAAGAATATTTCCATGAAAAGATCTTTGGATGAAGCGCAAATATCAAGGATATTCCACTAATTTCATGGAGTATAGAAGTCAAAACTTTAACCAACCGAGTATAATAAGTAATGAAATAACAAAAGAAATCACCGAGCATGCGATAGATCCATACAGGCGAGTTATTCCAATGAATAATAAATAACGGAATCAGTCCCACAAAAAACGCAAAGCATGTGATATTCTAGAAAAATAATGAAGACGGAATCAGGTCCAGCATAAAACACACAAACAGTGTACGAATAATTCCGTTGTGGGGGTCCACCAATGATTGTGCCGTTGTACGAATATTCCCTGTCAAAATGAATATTCCCCGACCAATCGAATATTATATAACAACTTGCATACTTTGAAAAATTTATAAAAACTACCCACAACTATAACATTATATCAAATCCACACCATAATATTAAAAAAAAATATTTCGAGAAATTTAAATCTTTATTCATAAAATCCGGGGTTTCACAATCTCCCCTCCTTATGAAATTTTGCCCTCGAAATTTACATACGCACTTGATATGCCAAAGAAGTGAGGACACCTTGACTTCATTTCAGATTCTAACTCTTGAGGTATAACCTTTGAGTGTTGAATACGATCCTTCTTATCCAAGATTTTAACATTTATCTCCTCATACGTTAAGTCTTCTGCTATATCGTCTAGTTCTAATTTAATAATATGGTTCAAGTCGTCCACATATTTACGTAACATCGATACGTGAAAAACGTTATGAACACGCGACATACTTGGCTGTAAAACGAGTCTATAGGCCACAGTTCCTACTCGATCGAGGATTTCAAATGGTCCAATTAAATCGAGGGTTGAGATTTCCTCTCTTCGTCGATTCTTGCTTCTAGAATAACGCCCTCTTGAACCTTCTTCATTCATCAGCTCTGAGTATGTAGCTTGAGCGGCTTTAACTTTATCGATTAAAGTCGATTCTAATTGTATATTCGTTATCTTCACATGGGTTCCTAGATTCTTTAACTGTATCTTCATCATTTGTAAGTCGTACGAAATGGGTCTTTTTGTTAACAACATCGCACTCGTAAATGCATACGATCTTCTACTCAACACGTCAGCTACCACGTTCGCTTTCCCACGATGGTATTGAATGGTACGATCGTAATCTTCAACAGCTCGAGCCAACATCTTTGGCGCATGTTACGTTTGTTTTAAGTAAAGAAATATTTGAGGGTTTTAGAAATGGGTTTTATACTAGGGTCAATACAAAATTCGATTTCACGCTCTAGGGGTAGGCAAAAAAGTCTTCAAGAATACGTCAGGAAATTTATTAACAATAGAAATATCATTCAAAACTGTGACCCTCATCCATGACTTGGATAATACGTCACATTGATACCTATCAACTTGCCATCGTCATTTACGACATCGCCTACAGAAAGTCTGGCTTTGGTGCATTTCACACAAGGAAGTCAACAACGAAAGGACCGGAGCTCTTTACATATGGCTTAATATGACAATGATTGACTTTAATGGTTTGGTTTCTTAAATTCGCATAACAGATTGGTTAGGAATATGAAAGCTAACAACCTTACGAAAAGCATGATGAGTAGTTAACCAATCGATTCCTAAAATCGCATCAAAGGCAAGTATTTTCAAAGAGACAAGATCGACACGTAACATGAAAGTGTTGATTTGAACAAGATTTATAAATAGTGGAGGTAACGAAGGTTTCTCCCAACTGAGTTTAAACAGATATATCAAAGTCTAACTTTTCTGGAGTTAACTTCAAACATTGAACACAACTAGGTGAAATAAAAGAGCGAGTAGAACCGGTATCTAACACGGTATAGACTTCACAAGAGTTTATGACTAACATACCCGTGATAATTTTATTCAGGTTCCTTGTCACGAAAAAAAACGTTCTCTCTTAAACTACCAAATTTTGACTTTTTCTCGACTGACCTTTGGTGCCTCCATCCTAGCTGAACTTGTCTTCGGTGAACGACAAAATAGGACTAAGTGACCTTCTCTTCCACAATTATAACATGTTTTGGATGGCATCGCGCAGTTTGGACTGATGTGTCCCTCCCCTCCGCATTTGAAGCATATGATAGGTGGTCGTTCTCCTTCCTTAACAACGGGTGTTGGTGCTGACGTCTTTCCATCATTGTTGAATCTCCTCTTCTTGAAATGTCCATTCTTATTGTTTTGACCATGATTACCACCGAAGTGGTTACCATTTCTGGCATGCTGATTCCCTCCATGCTTATTATCACCGCTTTGATGACTGTTATCACCGGTATTATCATTTTGTCGGCTGCTCTCTTTTGGTTTGGTTGACTCATTATTGCGCTCCAATAACTGAGCCCTATTAACAATATCTAAATACAAACACAGTTTATGAGAGATGAGATATTGACGTATCTCAGGTTTCAAACTTCTTAGAAACATTCGCGTCATTCTCTCCTCATTATCAACCAAATGGGACACAAATCGGGATAACTCGGCAAACTTGGCTTCGTACTGCGACACGGTCATGTTGTTTTGCTCCAACTTGATAAATTCCACCTCCTTCATGTGACGAATGCTTTCGGGAAAGTACTTGTCATTGAACAGCTCTTGGAACATCTCCCAAAACATCTTGAGTATGTCAGGCTGGGTACGTTTTACAGATTTCCACCAGTGATCTACCTCTTCACACAACATAAAGGTGGCAAAGGGAACCTTTTGCTCCTCG
The DNA here is from genome assembly GCA_020205615.1 of Panax quinquefolius. Classification (NCBI taxonomy): domain Eukaryota; kingdom Viridiplantae; phylum Streptophyta; class Magnoliopsida; order Apiales; family Araliaceae; genus Panax; species Panax quinquefolius. Next base: position 75,075,456 of record CM035174.1, read on the forward strand.
GAGCATCCCAAGACATCAAATATCTTGGTGATCTGCTTTAACCACGTCTCCGCCTTAAGTGGTTCTAGCTTTTCCAAAAACTCCGGTGGTCCCAGACTCCTTGAATTGCTTAGCGGTGACCAACCGTGGGTTGTCATTGTTTACTCTGCATTATGAGCAGGAATAGCCTTCCTTGATGTTGTTGCATGAATTACGAAAAGCTCTTAAACGTCTGCCGTCGTTAATCGATTGATCGGTGTTGTTATTTACGGAGGATTATCGCCATCCTGTTGCACATTATCTGATTATTGATCCGTGGAGACTCAACGGTCTCCTGTGCTCCATTCTTATTCTCAACATTCTCGGATGTCATTTTCAAATCTGCCACAAAACAAGGGTTAATTAACATGAAACATATTATCCCTACACTCGATCGACCAATTAAATACCAAATAAACTTAGGTAGGTCATAGCGTGAAGGAATTCCCGTCTCTCCCCTCCTAGTTCTAGTCTCACATCTTAGCCAGGATCATATCCTAAGCTTTGATACTGTAACTGTGACGCCCCCAAAATTAGGTATACATCACCCATCTTGAGTCGCCAGATACATTGTACAGAATTCAAATACAACTTGATAATACAACCGTCGTGTAAAAGTACGACAAAACATAAGTCGTGAGTTTTAATACAAATATTGTCGCCTGCAGACAATATTCAAACTCAAATTCAATATTATTACATTTATTTTCCACTATTTCACTAAATAGTGAGGACTACTAATGCTATCATCCGTCCGTCACCCGCTCCCCGACTAGTCCTGTTACGTTCTCATTTCACAAGAGAGAACAATAAAAGTAAAAGGGTGAGCTCAACTAGCCCAAGATGGGAAATATTATGACTAAGATAATACGAATATATTATCGTTAGCCTTTCAATGATGTTAAAACGATACAATATAACAACCATCAAGTTTAATCGCAATCGAACAAGCAATCCATTAAAAGAGTCAAGTAGAGAATAAAATCTACTATCTTTTATGATTTAAAAGGTTTTTATCACTTTTATCATTGGGACTCAAACAATAAATAATCCACATCATCGAATCACCCCGCATCTTTTCTGACCAAGGATATTCTTTAGTATCACGACCACAATTATCCATGTACTACGGGCCAAGAATATTTGTGTATTCAATAATGGTCATGATCATGCCAACAATTGTCCATCAATGCACTACAGGCCAATGAGGACTTTTACGACATCATTTGTAACATTACGGTCATGATTACACCGAATAATCCCTGGTCATAATCATACCAAGTCTATCTATGCACTATAGGCCACAGATGACTTTCAACAAAATATAAACATGAGGATGATGACAGTGATATAAGAATTCAATAAAACAAGTTCAAGAATTATTTTATCTAGGATCTAATAACGTCCAAATTGTCAACATGATACTGCTTTGTAGAGTAAAATTCAAGAATGCTTAGAAGAATATTTCCATGAAAAGATACTGGATGAAACGCAAATATCAAGGATATTCCACTAATTTCATAGAGTATAGAAGTCAAAACTTTAACCAACTGAGTATAATAAGGAATGGAATAACAAAAGAAATCACCAGGCATGCAATAGACCGCATAGGTAGGTTATTCCAACAGAATAATAAATAACGGAATCATGTCATCACGTAAAAGCGCATGCATGTGATATATTCCAACAAAATAATAAAGAATCGGTCAGTCCGCGTAAAACGCATGCATGTGATATTCCAATAGAATAATAAAAAGCGAAATCAGTCCCAAGTAAAAAACGCATGCGGATAGGATATTCCAAATGAATAATAAAGATTTAACCCGGTCCCACAGAAACGCATGCATGACGATGTTCCAACAGAATGATAAAGGATGGAACAACAAAAGAATTTCTCCAAGTATAGGGTAGCCCGCGTATATAGGTTATTCCAATAGAATAATAAAGAATGGAATAACAGAAGTTCTCTTCATAGATAAGAAAGAAATAATACTCCCTACGAGTAATATTCCTTACCTTGGAAAAACTGGATACTGGAATAGTGAGGTAGCAGACTTCTCTTCTTCTTTCTCTCTATAATAATTGCTCTAAAGCTTTTGTGAATTGGTGAGAAATGAAGGAAGAATGAGCTTCTATTTATAGAAAAATATAGTTTCGATAATTGCACATTTTGGGGCTCGAAAATTACAAAGACAATACCTCCAACTTTTCCTTTATTTTTAATTTAGTCATGGAAGTATTATCAAACTTGCACCACCTCCCCTAATAGTAAATAATGTGATTCAATAGTAAATTATGTGAATCAATAGTTCTAGACATATGAAAATACGAATTACAGTATAGTACCTCCATTTTTAACTTAGTCATGCAAGTATTATCAATTTTGCACCAACTCCCATAATAGTAACAAGAATGTGAAATAATAGTATACACATGTGAACAAATAGTTATAATCATGTGAAATAATAACAATCAATTGCAAATTTATCCGGTTAAATACCCGATTGGTCAATATAACCTCCAAACATCAATTACTATTGAAATAATTTTCGATTTTCACTAACACAAATAATTCCAACACAATGAAACCATTTTTATCAAAAATATAAAATTTGAAATTTCGAAGTTTGACTTTTCCCGAAAAAGTCAACTGTTGACTTTTTGACCAAATAGTGAATTCAGGAAAATTTTGTGTTTATAGACTATTTTTTACTAATTTCATCGTTTCGGACTCAAATATCACGTCCGCGTCTCCAAATTCAACTCCGAACACAACTTCAATTTTAATAACATTCATCATTAATATTATAACTCACAATATTTATCAACCAAGTCGTTCCCAGGAAAGAGAGGGCTTTCCAATAAGAATTTCTCCCTATTGGCGCGCAATTAGGTGACCAAACCTCTCCTTGACAGAACTTCTAAACATTGTAAATATTGCAATTCAATAATATGAATAAATTTGTCGTCTCAATTATTGATTAATAAAATAACATATTATGCAGATGATACTATGATAATAATCGAATCAATAATATGAGAGATATGATCGCAAAGAATTATCATAGCAATAATTGAGTATAACCGAGTGACTTCTCACATAAGCATCAATAATCAATACAGGTGTGCTACTATGCAACCACGCCAGACATCTTTGTCTTACTACCGGGTAGTTCAACAATTAATCTAAAACTTCTGCCGTTATTCTCATAAAAATTTTTTTTGTCGTTTCTCAATCCCGCTGAATAATTACATTATGGGGTCCACCAATGATTATGCCGTTGTACGAATATTCTCTGTTGAAATGATTATTCCCCGACCAATCGAATATTATATAACAACTTGCATACTTTGAAAAATTTATAAAAACTACCCACAACTATAACATTATATCAAATCCACACCATAATATTCAAAAAAAATATTTCGAGAAATTTAAATCTTTATTCATAAAATCCGGGGTTTCACACTAAACTATAAGTTTCTATGGCTAATGCAGCAACCTTTGCTTCATTACCAACACATAGGATTACTTATCTTTGTTTAGCTTTCTACTTCTGCTTGGTCCCTTCATAAATCTATATTTATGATAACCAAAGTCGGTATCCAATACCCAAGTAGAACCTTGACTTAAAGAAAAATTTATTTTAAATCATGAATAAATTTGTATTTGTAACCGAAACTTCACTAAGCTTCTTTGGTTAGCCTCTGCAAGATTTTTCTCGCAGTTTCTTTCCAATGTTCAGGCTTATTGCAGTGGAAGCAAACTCATTTGCTATCCGTATCAATTTTGTTCTTATTATCCTTTATTTTTGCCTTTCTATTTACCTTTTTTGAATCGTTCTTCTTTTCAAAAGATCCTTTGGCTCCTACCAGTAAGACATGGTCTTTCTTGGTTGGAAAGTGACTCTCAACATTTTTCAACATGTTAAGAAAATCAGCGAGGCTAATATCTAGCTTGTTCATATGAAAAATTCACAACAATTGTGAAAGGAGACCGATAGTGAGTGCAAGATCAAATCTTAGCTCAACTCTCCATCCATGACAAAACCTATTGTCCTAATTGACCAATCAAATTGATTATGTTAAGGACTTTTATCTGTACTGTAATGTCATCGGTCATTCTAGATCGGAAGAGCTCCTTAGATATCTGATATCTATCAGTCCTACTTTTCTCACCATCAACTACTTAATGTGTAGGAGTATAGTAGGAGCATCCATAGTTTTGTGCTGACGCTGAAGCTCATCACTCATGGATGCGAGCATCATGCATTGAGCCAACTGTGCATCATCTTACCACTTTCTAAAAGTAGCAATCTCTTCCTCAGAGGCATTGTCTGCAACCATTGCAGGGATAGGCATATTAAGGACATAAGATAGCTTTTCAGTCGTAAGAACTATTCTCAAATTTCTTAACCAATCCATTTAATTCGGTTCGGTTAATTTAGCATCTAATATGCTACGCAGTGATAGTAATTTTAGACATTGTAAAATCTATAAATGAATTTTGTAATTAACAATATTTTAGCATACATTCTTTTATTAATTACCAAAATAAATTAGGTCTTGTTTTAAATTGGTATCTCCCACTATTTTCTTCAAACTATATTACCCTCACTTATATAGTTCGACAAAATCTAATTAAAGATTTGCTAGTGAAAATAAGGATCCCATTTCAATTGTATATAGCCTTGTGGTGACACAACAAACTATATATAAATAAATAGGTAGACAACTCTTGACAATTACATCAACTATGCAACTCTTTGTATTTTGCCTCTTAGATTATTTTGATCAAGTGGTGGCACATCCGAATCAAAATTATCCAAGTTAAGTCCAACCTAGCACTCCATATATTAAAAAAAGAAAAACATTATCCTTGTGGTGACACAACAAAACAACATTGTTCAATTTTCTTTATAAGCATCAAATGTGATAAAATTAACATCTCAAAGAATTAAGATAAGTCGTGTGGTGACACGACAAACTTATAATAATTAATTGATACTCTATTATTTTTTATCATGCTAGTAGGCGACGTTCGATATTCCAAATATCTTTGAACGCTTAGGACTTAATATAAAATATTTGAGGGGTTTGTTATTAATTTGTCTCATCTTGTTTAGCGCGCATGCACATATATATATATATATATATATATATATATAAAATACGCGTCATATTAATTAACATGCGAAGCATGTTTGCATAATATATAATATATATAGTATAAGCATGCACATATAGAATACTATATTCTACCTAAATTGATTATGGACTTTATTCTAGTTTGGTTCACTAAAGCCACCAAGTGAACCAAAAGGTCAAACCTAGGGGTGCAAGAATTAATATTTAAATATAACTATTACATTTAAACTCTGTTCCATTACAAACGTGGTCTTGGCGCTCCTTGCCCTTGATCTCTAATTCTTCAAAATTAATTCTAACTATTCTTATTACAAAACTATTTTAAAATAAATAGAAACCTTGATCGTGATCGAGGGAAGTACATAGGAGGAAGATAGAATTTATATTAAGAAAAATTAGAGAAGGCGAGTCTGTGCACCCCATTTAATAAAACTCATACATTCATGCATCCAACTAAAATAAAATCCAATCATATTGGTCAATAGTCCATAATCAATCCCATTTATTATCATACACATCACCATATGCATCAATAAATAACATTCATCTCATGAACAATAATCATTCAATATATATATTAATATCATTTAATGGGCAAATTTAGTTAGTATAAAATCTAATTTTGAATCAAAATAAACTCCTTTATTTTAATCCAAATTTAAATCAAAATAAACTTCTTTTATTTTAATTTATCCAATTTTGAATAAAATAAACTATTTTATTTTAATCAAAATCTTTTATCAAAATAAACTCCTTTATTTTAATTAATTATGGAATCCAATTCCAAGTAAAAAAAACTCTTTTATTAAAGGAAACACGGATTCTCTTTCATATTCACAAACAAACTCTTTTATTTTGAATAATATGGAATCTTATTCCATATCTAAATAAACTCTTTTATTTAAGGAAATTAGGATTCTTTTCCTATTCACAAATAAACTCTTTTATTTTGAATAATATGAAATCTTATTTCATATCTAAATAAACTCTTTTATTTAAGGAAACATGGAATCCAATTTCAACTCTAATTAGATATCATGGAATCCAATTCCAACTCTAATTAGTTAGCAAAGAAATCTAATTTTAAAATTAAAATAAACCTTTTATTTTAAGATTAAAATAAACTTTTTTTTAATTATAAAATTATTAAGAATATATATATATATATATATTATAATAACGTAATACATGAATCACGTGAATCACGAAATCCGTGCATTATCTGATGAATTCGTGCCTAACTTGTCAGGAGATTCTTGTGAATTAGGTAATATATATATATATATATATAATACAAATATATATGTTACCATAAACACATGCACCTGACACGTTTTAAAAAAAAATTATCCACCCTTGATATCATATACCAGGAAATTAATGACTTATAAATTTACTTATTTATTTTTATAATAAATTTTATACAACAAATTATGCCCAATTAAATTGTTCTAAACAATTATCAATATACATATCAAATTAAAATAATTAATAATTCACATAAAGGTTTGGCTCTGATGCCACTGTTAGGTTTGTAATAATCATGAACGCAATTAAATTACACAAAGTAAGCGAAAAATGAGATAAAATAGAGTTTTAAAATTTTACAAACCATATACCCGGATCATCCTTTATGCACAATTATTAATTAAACGAAAAGATATGAAGAACAAGAATCATACCCTTGAAGATTCGAGCTTCCTCAAGTACAAGTTCACCTCCAATCTTTTTCGCGTTCAACTTGAATCCACCCGGTTTGGTTCCTTCTTTTGATCAACGTTAGCCACCCAAGTGTTTGGCCTCTAGAGGTGATCCACCAAGGAAGAAGAAAGATTCAAGAAGATGGGTATTTGGCAAAACCATAGTTTTCTATCTCTATAGAAAAAGAGCGTACTCTCCCAACTATTGGAATTGCGTATGTTGTGAAAAAATCAACAACCCCCAACACCCATAATAAGACTCCTCGTATTTATAGATGTGGGCAACCCTCCTTAACAATTAAGGAATTATATTTTATTTTAATTAATTAAATTCCTTTAATTAATTAGGCTCCCAATCTTATTAGGAATAATTAATTAAACTCTTTTAATTAATTAGCCTCCTAATCTTATTAAGATATACGAGAGTACTTTTATTAATTAAATCCCAAACTCCTTTAGGAATTAAATAATAATAATAGTAATAATAATAATAATAAGACTCCTCTTATTAATTTATATTTAATATTTCTAAAATATTAAATAATAAATATTAAGCTATTTAATTTATTCTATCACCATAGATTAAATTAAATATACTTAACTTATTATTATGATTATGCCATTAACTTATTAAATAATTATTCTTCCTTTTATGGTGTGACTGGGTTTAGGTTCTCCATATTAAACCGGTTGTGAATAAATCAATTAGAATAATTCTAATCTTATTTAAATAAATAAATTAAACTATTAATTTATTTAAATAAATAATATTTATTCTACAATAGGGATAAGCCTCCATAGCGATCAACGACTTTTCAGATAATATAGATTTCAACATTAATCATAAAAGAACATTTGAGTAAATAGTTACCGTACAATTCAATCCTTTCACCATACAATGTCCCAATTAAATATAAGACATGTAATTACTGTCAAGTTTTATTTTATTTAATTATATGTATTTCGACTCTTAATTGCACAACTCTAAATAATGCAAATTAGAAACTCCTTTCTAATTTTATTCTTCCTTGGCCAAGGACTGCTGGGTTGTCTTTTATCGAATCACATAGGACATTTCTCTTCTTTTACTAGAAGTGGTAGATTCTTTATTAATCATATATTATCTCCATGTACAACTTATTACACCCAAGTATACCCTTTGATATACCCTAAGGGTCTTAAGGAATAAGTCAAAGTATAACTCATCATACACAAGATACTATGATGATCTCAAGTCCAAGGATCACTTGTACTTACTATCACTACAGAAATTCCTATCGACAAAAAGTAAAACTCCATTAGGTATTCCTTAGCGACCCACATTCAGTGAACTTATTCTCTAATAAGCACCTACATACTTGTTTTAGTGTCTCCACACAAATGATCATGAGATCAATCATCCTCATCCAATGAGCAAGCAACGTATGTACCAATCTATCTAGATTCACTAATCCCCAATTTAGTAATCCAACGATTGGGAACTATTTTAGTTTTAAGCTTTCTAAGAATTTAGATCTCATTAGAATGATCATCATCATTATTCTAAAAGCATTGCTTTAAACTATGGGTTTATCACATATTATAAAACAACATCATGTAGATAATTAAAAGCCTTTAATAAATTAATACTTTTTATTAATAAATGAATAAGATTGTTACAAAGTATATGCTTTATCAGCAAACATGATTGGCTTGTGTGCATACTACTTTCAATTTGATGTAACGAATTAGGTTACAAGAGCTTATTCAATCATACATAAGAATAGAATCAATAGTCTTGCTCAATAAAAGTTTAGGATAAGAAGCTTGCTTAATGTAAAAGATAAGGTTTAGAATCTTGCCTCGTGCGTAAGCTATAATATTAAACTCACGTTCACCTACATATAGGTTTAGAACCATCATCTATTAGATATATTAACATTCACGTTCCAACATAACACGCATTTCTAGTTAGACTTATTATTTTAGCACAAGTCTTAAGCTACCATACAAATATTAGAAATTACAAGTGTTAACCTTCACAACACCTGTTTACTATTCATCATGCTCACTAAGTTCTAATATACCACGTTCATCACTTATTAATCATTCGAAACTTTGAATTTATCAATTACATGTCATGGTTCTATTTTAACCTTCTTACTACATGTTTCACACATTAACATAACCTTAGACCAAGTGGTAAGGCCCAAAATCTGCAGCAGCAGTAGAAAGCTCTGCCTCAGATCGATTGTAATGCAGAAAGCAACATACCATTACTATACAATTTCATTTTCAAGACAATTATAATTTTTAGCCTTGGCACCGGTCTTGATTCTTGTTGGTGCACAGACAGAGGCAGAGACGGCTATGAACAGTAACTAACTTTAGCCCAACAAACATGAATTTCACCCACCAAATAGTGAAATTAACATATAAAATAAATATAAAACTATCATACACATGATTTCTAACATATTCATCAACATAGAACAATTTAACAACACTTTTAACTATTTTAATTCTTTAATTTTCATGTTTTGATACAAAACTCCATTTGTTTACATTCTTCACAAAAAATGACACTGTGATCACAATTCTTGTCCAAATCACTTCGTTCAAACTACGTTCTCTTCGTTTCTTAACATATTAACATAATCCAATAACAAATCACAGATTACAACACATATAGAGCATCAAATTTCATACTTTCTAAAGCCATGTCATATGAACATATCACTGTTATCTCCTAAAATCCTAATTCTCACGAATTTGATAACTGATATACAATCACAGATGATAACCAACCAATTTATCAAGAGTATACATATATACAATCAACATATGAAACAACAATTTAATAAAAACCCATTATAGAGAACTTTAAATCAATTACAATTCCAACTAGAAAATTTAGGAATAAGTTATACCTTGAATTAGTAAAATAATTTGCAACCCTTCTAGCAACACCACTGAAATTCACAGAGAACTCTCCCTTTCACTGATTTTCTCTCTTGCTTCCAAGCTCTCTCTCTCTAAACCCTCTGCTATTTTGGCCTTGGAAGAATAAGACGCGAAGTAATAAAATGGCCACTCCCACGTACTCTTCCATTAAAGAAATAAAAAGACGTCAGTTGGGGTAAGCCAAAGGCCACAAGGCCATGTTTGGCTAACCAAAAATTCCCCCAAACAAAATTATTTTTATATTATTTATATTATATAGTTACTTTGTGTCACGCCTTAATTTAGTTAATTTAGATAACTTATAATAGTAATAATAAAAATCTTATTATCATTATACTTATAAATAAATAAATAATTATATATATAATTTAATTAATAAATTAGAAACATTACTTTATTTAATCTATTTATTTCCTTTAAATTAAACAATTCATTTAATTTAATTATTTTCTTAAATATTAAGTAATTGATTTAATTTAATTATTTCCTTAAATTAAATCATTCAGATAAAATTAACATTATTCAATTTAATTAACATTAATCAATTTAGTTACTAAATTAATTCGTTACAATTCAACAATTATTTATTTCCCTCAATAAATAAATTATTTAAAATATTTATTTAATTCAATAAATATTTAAATTAAAATAAAAATTTCTCGATCGTTACAGAAATCGAGTTTTCAAGCACCAAAAACTATCTGAAGTCTTCTTGTTAGCCCACTGTAAGGACCCATAATTTTTAAATAATTTTAATTTTACGAATAATTTTTTTTTTAATATCGATATTGATTATCAATATTATGATAAGTATTTGTGATATGAGCATAGTAAGTTGATCAAACTATTTATTGACTGAGTAATACGAGTGCAGTTATGATAAACAGCTGATGGAAATCCTAACCCTAATTACAGATAGGGATTCGATAGTTAATACAGTTATTATAATTGTATCAGTGAGTATGAATTTGCACAGTATAGAATTAATGATCAAAGGTTGATCAGATATAACCTTAGTAAACCCTAATAGTGGATTAGAAACTCTAATCTATAGTTAGAAAAACCCGAATGATCGATCAGGAATCCTAATTACATTTCAGGGAACCCTATCTTCTGATTCGGGAACCCTAAACCCTAGTTATCAAACCCTAATTATGATTATCAAACCCTAAGGGTTAAGATTGAAGGGAATCGTGTCAATTGACTAATATACCCTTAAAATCATGTGGGAAATTACCAAAATACCCTTTTGGAGGAAAATTACAAAAATAGCATTTACTTTACTTTTAAGTTAAAAGATATGCTAGATCTAAAAGTAATATGCACACAAGCCAATCATGTTTGATGATAAAGCATATACTTTGTAACAATCTTATTCATTTATTAATAAAAGTATTAATTTATTAAAGGCTTTTAATTATTTACATGATGCTGTTTTATAATATGTGATAAACCCATAGTTTTAAGCAATGCTTTTAGAATAATGATGATGATCATTCTAATGAGATCTAAATTCTTAGAAAGCTTAAAACTAAAATAGTTCCCAATCATTGGGTTACTAAATTGGGAATTAGTGAATCCGGATAGATTGGTACATACGTTGCTTTGCTCATTGGATGAGGATGATTGATCTCATGATCATTTGTGTGGAGACACTAAAGCAAGTATGTAGGTGCTTATTAGAGAATAAGTACACTCGAACGTGGCTCGCTAAGGAATACCTAATGGAGTTTTACTTGCACGTCACAATAGGAATTCTCAGAGTGATAGTAATCTAAGTGATCCTTGGACTTGAGATCATCATAGTATCTTGTGTATGATGAGTTATACTTTGACTTATTCCTTAAGACCCTTAGGGTATATCAAAGGGTATGCTTGGGTATAATAAGTTGTACATGGAGATAATGTATGATCAATAAAGAATCTACCACTTCTATTAATAGAAGAAATGTCCTATGTGATTCGATAAATGACAACCCTAGTCCTCCTCGGGTTAAGATGTGAATGAAATTAGAAAGGAGTTTCTAATTTGCATTATTTGGTGTTGTGCATTTAAGGATCGAAATAAATATAATTAAATAAAATAAGACTTAACAGTAATTCCATGTCTTATATTTAATTGGGACATTGTATGGTGGAAGGATTGAATTGTACGGTAACTATTTATTCAAAGGTTCTTTTATGATTAATGTTGAAATCTATATTATCTGAAAAGTCGTTGATCGCTAGGGAGGCTTATCCCTATTGTAGAATAAATATTATTTATTTAAATAAATTAATTGTTTAATTTATTTATTTAAATAAGATTAGAATTGTTCTAATTGATTTATTCACAACCTATTAATATGGAGAACCTAAAGGGTCACACATAAAAGGAAGAATAATTATTTAAGAAGTTAATGGTATAATCGTAATAATATGTTATGTATATTTAATTTAATCTATGGTGATAGAATAAATTAAATAGCTTAATATTTATTATTTAATATTTTAGAAATATTAAATATAAATTAATAAGAGGAGTCTTATTAATATTATTACAATTATTATTATTATTTTAATTTCTAAAAGAGTTTAGAAATTAATTTAATATAAGTACTTCATTTATTCCTAATAAGATTAGGAGGAAAATTAGTTAAAGGAGTTTAATTAATTATCACTAATAAGATTAGGGGAGCCCATTTAATTAAAAAGTTTAATTAAAAAAATACCTTATTTTAATAGGTTACTTGATATCTTTATAAGAGGAGTCTTATATCGGATATTAAAAATACGTTATTCCAAATTGTTGGAGAGTACGCCCTTTTCTATAGAGATAGAAAACTAGGGTTTAGCCAACCACCCATCTTCTTGAATCTTTCTTCTTCCATGGTGGATCACCTCTGAGGCCAAACACTTGGGTGGCTAACGTTGATCAAAGGAAGGAACCAAACCCGGTGGATTCAAGTTGAACGCGAAAAAGGATTGGAGGTGAACTTGTACCTGTGGAAGCTCGATCTTCAAGGGTATGATTCTTATTCGTTATCTTTTTCGCTTAATTAATAATTGTGCATAAAGGGTGATCCGGGTATATGGTTTGTAAAATTTTAAAACTCGATTTTTACGCTTCCGCTTATTTATAGGCAATTTGATTAAGGTTTCTTGAATATTACAAAACCTAACAAAGTGGCATCGAGCCAAACTTTTATCGCTAATTATTAATTGTTTTATTTGATATGTATATTGATATGTGTTTAGAACAATTTAATTGGGCATAATTTTATTGTATAAAATTTAAAAATAAAATAAAATAAAATAAAATAAAATTACCATTCGCGGAGCCTTTTTTGAATTTTGGTAATCCCGTTTTTCAAGGACACGGTTACTAGTTTACCGAAGATCTTTTCTATGTGGTGGTACAAGATGAAAATCCGTGCATCCTCCTTGAAATTTACACCATAAACTATACTATATTTATTTGTTAGTTAACGGGAGGAGTATTATAAAAGGTTACTACGGTTATTATATATATATATATATATTATTCTTAATTATTTTAAAATTAAAATAAAAGGTTTATTTTTATATTAAAATAAAAGAGTTTATTTTAATTTTAAAATTAGATTTCATGCTAACTAATTAGAGTTATAATTGGATTCCATGATAACTAATTTGAGTTGAAATTGGATTCTATAATTCCTTAAATAAAGGAGTTTATTTAGATATGAAATAAGATTTCATATTATTCAAAATAAAGGAGTTTATTTGTGAATAGGAAAGAGAATTTGTGTTTCCTTAAATAAAGGAGTTTATTTAGATATGAAATAAGATTTCATATTATTCAAAAATAAAGGAGTTTATTTGTGAATAGGAAAAAGAATCCGTGTTTCCTTTAATAAATGATTTTTTTCTTGGAATTAGATTCCATAATTAATTAAAATAAAGGAGTTTATTTTGATTAAAGATTTTGATTAAAATAAAATAGTTTATTTTATTCAAAATTGGATAAATTAAAATAAAATAGTTTTATTTTGATTTAAATTTGGATTAAAATAAAGGAGTTTATTTTGATTCAAAATTAGATTTTATGCTAACTAAATTTGCCCATTAAATGATATCAATATATATTAAATGTTTATTACTCATGAGATGAATGTTATTTATTGATGCATATGGTGATGTATGATAATAAATGGGATTGATTATAGATCATCGACCAATGTGATTGGATTTTATTTTAGTTGGATGCATGAATGTATGGGTTTTATTAAATGGGGTCTCACAGTACCTCGCCTTCTCTAATTGTTCTTAATGTAAATTCTATCTCCTCCTATGTACTTCCCTCGATCACGATCAAGGTTTCTATTTATTTTAAATAGTTTTGTAATAGGAATAGTTAGAATTAATTTTGAAAATTGGAGATCAAGGAGCAAGGAGCGCTTGAAGACCCGTTTGTAATGGAGCTTCTAGGGTTTAAATGTAATAGTTATATTTAAATATTATTTCTTGCACCCTAGGGTTTGACCTTTTGGTTCACTTGGTGGCTCTAGTGAACCAAACTAGAATAAAAGTCCATTATCAATCCAAGTAGAATATAGTATTCTATATGTGCATGCTTATACTTTATATATATTATATATTATGCAAACATGCTTCGCATGTTCATTAATATGACGCGTATTTTATATATATATGTGCATGCGCGCTAAACAAGATGAGACAAATTAATAACAAACCCCTCAATTTTTATATTAAGTCCTAAGCATTCAAAGATATTTGGAATATGGAACGTCGCCTTCTAGCATGATAAAATTAATAGAGTATTAAATATTTAATATGAGTTTGTTGTGTTACCACAAGGCAAGTTTTAAGTATTTAAGATGTTAATTTATCACATTTGATGCTTATAAAGAAAATTGAACAATATTGTTTTGTTGTGTCACCACAAGGATGATATTTTTCTTTTTTGAATATATGGAGTGCTAGGTTGGACTTAACTTGGATAATTTTGATTCTGGATGTGCCACCACTGATCAAAATAATCTAAGAGGCAAAAATACAAGGAGTTGTATAGTTGATGTAATTGACAAAAGTTGTCTACCTATTTATTTATATATAGTTTGTTGTGTCACCACAAGGCTTAAAATGGGATCCTTATTCTCACTAGCAAATCTTTAATTAGATTTTGCGAACTATATAAGTGAGGTAATATAGTTTGAAGAAAATAAGTGGGAGATACCAATTTAAAACAAGACCTAATTTATTTTGGTAATTAATAAAAGAATGTATGTTAAAATGTTGTTAATTACAAATTCATTTATGCAATTTTACAATGTCTAAAATTACTATCATCGCGAAGCATATTAGATGCTAAATTAACCGGCCCGAATTAAACGGATTGGTTAAGGAATTTGAGAATAATTCTCATAATTTGAAAAAGCTAACTTATGTCCTTAATACGCCTATCCCTCGCAATGGTTGCGTATAATGCCTCGAGGAAGAGATTGCTACTTTTAGAAAGTGGCAAGATGATGCATACCGTTTAACGATCATGCTCTCGATCCACGAAGAACGATGAGCTTCAAACACAAGATGAAACTATGGATGCTCCTACTATATTCCCCGCACATCAAGTAGTTGATGGTGAAGAAAGTAGGACCGATAGATATTAGATATCTAAGGAGCTCTTCCGATCTAGAATGGCCAATGGCACTATAGATGCACAAAAGTTCTTAACATAATCAATTTGATTGATCAATTAGACAACCGGTTTTGTCATGGATGGAGAGTTGAGCCAAGATTTGATCTTGCACTCAATCCTGCATCTTTTCACAATTGTTGTGAATTTTTCATATAAACAAGCTAGATATCACTTCGTTGATTTGCTTATCATGTTGAAAAAATGTTGAGAGTCACTTTCCAACCAAGAAAGACCGAGTCTTACTAGTAGGGGCCAAAGGATCTTCTGAAAAGAATAACGATTCGAAGAAGGTATAAATAGAAAGGGCAAAAACAAAGGATAATAAGAACAAAACTAATACGGATAACAAAGGAATTTGCTTCCACTGCTATAAGCCTGGACACTGGAAAGAAACTACAAGAAACATCTTGCAGAGGCTAACCAAAGAAGCTTAGTGAAGTTTCGGTTATAAATACAAATTTGTTCATGATTTAAAATAAATTTTTCTTTAAGTCAAGGTTCTACTTAGGTATTGGATACCGACTTTGGTTATCATAAATATAGATTTATGAAGGGACCAAGCAGAAGTAGAAAGTTAAACAAGATAAGTAATCCTATGTGTGGGAAATGAAGCAAAAGTTGTTGCATTAGCCATAGAAACTTATAGTTTAGCAATGCCTACGGGTAAATCTATTAAGTCAATAAGTTGTTATTGTATTCCAGTTCTTGTTAAAAAATATTATTTCCATTTTATTGTTGGACAATGAAATCTTTGGTATTATAATTAAGAACAATTGTTGTTCTATTTATAATAATAATATTTTGTATAACTGGAATATTACTTAATAAATTTTGTATACTGACTTACATGAAAATAATTTTGCATATTGAACAAATTAGTATAAGAAAAGGAGATGATCATTCAAAGAGTTGAATGTGTGTATTTGGTAAAATACAAGTGTGAATTATTTGAAAGATTCAAAGAATTCAGAAGTGAAACAAATTGGCAATGTATTAAGATTCTTTGATTAGATCTAGGAATAAATACTTGTGCAATAAGTTTCTGGATCATCTCAAATGGTTTTCTCATAATGGACACATCCTGATACGCAATAATTGATTGATGTATCTGAATGAAAAATCGTACCTTGTTGGACATGGTGCGGTCCAAAATGATTTTACCGACATTCCAAAGATCCTTCCGGGATAATGTCCTAGAAATGGTCACGCATATCTCACGAAAATGGTAACCTCAAAATCCATTTCCAAGACTCCATAAAAGTTATGGACGTGGAGGATTCCTAATCTTAAGTATGTTAAGATAAGGGTTGTCCAACTTATGTGAAAAGGTTTCAAAGGATAAGTTTGGGACAAGATTTGACATGTACAGATTTGTGGGACATCCTAAAGTAAGTTTAGGGTATATGTTCTATAATTCTACTTAGCAAAAGGTGTTTGTTACGAAACACGCCTTCTAAGATAAAGGTGTTTATCATTGAAGGGCTAGTGGGAGGATAATAGATCTTGAAGAGTTCAAGAACCACAAAACACTATAAGTCAAATAAGAGGAACTGTAGATGACCTATTATACCACAACCGAATCGTAAATCGAATAGTACCAAGATACCGGGGAGGTATGGATTCATCATAGATGATGATGATGAGGTACACATCATAGAAGATGATGATCCAATTACATACGATGAGGTAAGTGTTGTGACACTCGTCGAGAAATGGATTGAAGCAAGTTTCTCAAATATGGAACATTCGTTTTGATGAGGCAATCAAAAGAGTTTGATTTTATCAAAATAAGAATGAACCTAGTGTGTACAAAGGGTCGAGTGGAGCATCGTGACATTCCTAGTACTATAAGTTGATATACTACTACGGATAAGGAATGACATACCAATGCTACAATCAAGAAAGATAAAGTTGTCTAAACATTCCTCCATGAATGATTTGGAAGAGTATCTTAATTGGGGATATAAATCTATATAGATAGATTTTAGAGGATGCTCGACTTAACCCAAGGAACGATATTCATTTGATGCTAAAGTCGCTTAGCATGGCAAGCTCCAAGAGATGTTTCATGTTGATGAGCCATGGAGTGTATCTCTCTTAATAGTCCCCACGACTCCTGAAAAGAGAGAGGTCGCATGAGTGACAATCATGTATGCAATGAAATGTACGAGACCTGATGTTGATCAGTCATATTATGGAGAAGTTCACTATGAGTCAGTGAAAACATCTTAAAGTGCTTAACCGGCACTAAGGATGTGATCATATTTATGGTGGGTCTAAATTAAAACTAGAGGGCTTAACAGACTCAAGTTTTTCTAATGCACAAGATGATGTAAAATCCACTTTAAGGTAAAGCGTTATCTTGAATAATTGGTGCGATTGAATTGAAAGGTTCCAAACAAAGAAAAGAGTTGCTTTGGTTTAGTGATAAAGACAAAGTATATAGCTATAAATGAAGCTGCAAGTTGATTGTTTGGATTAAAAGTTCATTCTGAACTAGGAATAGTTCTAGGTCTCATCTTGGATCTAAACATGTGTTGTGGCACTTTCATTTGATTATTAGAATCATTGAAAGATGGGAAATAACTATAGAGATAGTGGACTCTCATGAACAACATTACATATACATTAACTAAAGCTTATCCAATAGCAGGATAATCGTCACTTAGAGAAGAAGAGTATAAGATACAATGGCGATTGGCTTTAGTGCAAGTGGGAGATTGAAAGTAATATGCACACAAGCCAATCATGTTTGATGATAAAGCATATACTTTGTAACAATCTTATTCATTTATTAATAAAAAGTATTAATTTATTAAAGGCTTTTAATTATCTACATGATGCTGTTTTATAATATGTGATAAACCCATAGTTTTAAGCAATGCTTTTAGAATAATGATGATGATCATTCTAATGAGATCTAAATTCTTAGAAAGCTTAAAACTAAAATAGTTCCCAATCATTGGATTACTAAATTGGGGATTAGTGAATCCGGATGGATTGGTACATACGTTGCTTGCTCATTGGATGAGGATGATTGATCTCATGATCATTTGTGTGGAGACACTAAAGCAAGTATGTAGGTGCTTATTAGAGAATAAGTACAATCGAACGTGGCTCGCTAAGGAATACCTAATGGAGTTTTACTTGCATCACAATAGAATTCTGTAGTGATAGTAGTACAAGTGATCCTTGGACTTGAGATCATCATAGTATCTTGTGTATGATGAGTTATACTTTGACTTATTCCTTAAGACCCTTAGGGTATATCAAAGGGTATGCTTGGGTATAATAAGTTATACGTGGAGATAATGTATGATCAATAAAGAATCTACCACTTCTATTAAAAGAAGAGAAATGTCCTATGTGATTCGATAAATGACAACCCAGTAGTCCTTGGCCAAAGCGTAATGAAATTAGAAAGGAGTTTCTAATTTGCATTATTTAGTGTTGTGCATTTAAGGACCGAAATACATATAATTAAATAAAATAAGACTTGATAGTAATTCCATGTCTTATATTTAATTGGGACATTGTATGGTGGAAGATTGATTGAATTGTCAGAATAACTATTTACTCAAAGGTTCTTTTATGATTAATGTTGAAATCTATATTATCCGAAAAGTCGTTGATCGCTAGGGAGGCTTATCCTATCAGAATAAATATTATTTATTTAAATAAATTAATTGTTTAATTTATTTATTTAAATAAGATTAGAATTGTTCTAATTGATTTATTCACAACCTGGGTTTAATATGGAGAACCTAAAGGGTCACACCATAAAAGGAAGAATAATTATTTAAGAAGTTAATGGCATAATCGTAATAATATGTTATGTATATTTAATTTAATCTATGGTGATAGAATAAATTAAATAGCTTAATATTTATTATTTAATATTTTAGAAATATTAAATATAAATTAATAAGAGAGTCTTATTAATATTATTACAATTATTATTATTATTTTAATTTCTAAAAGAGTTTAGAAATTAATTTAATATAAGTACTCTCATTTATTCCTAATAGGATTAGGAGGGAAAATTAGTTAAAGGAGTTTAACTAATTATCCCTAATAAGATTAGGGAGCCCATTTAATTAAAAAAGTTTAATTAAAAAAAATACCTTATTTTAATAGGGTTACTTGATATCTTTATAAGAGGAGTCTTATATCAGATATTAAAAATACGTTATTCCAGTTGTTGGAGAGTACTCTCCTTTTCTATAGAGATAGAAAAACTAGGGTTTAGCCAACCACCCATCTTCTTGAATCTTTCTTCTTCCTTGGTGGATCACCTCTAGAGGCCAAACACTTGGGTGGCTAACGTTGATCAAAGGAAGGAACCAAACCCGGTGGATTCAAGTTGAACGCGAAAAAGGATCGAGGTGAACTTGTACTGGAAGCTCAATCTTCAAGGGTATGATTCTTATTCGTTATCTTTTTCGTTTAATTAATAATTGTGCATAAAGGGTGATCCGGGTATATGGTTTGTAAAATTTTAAAACTCTGATTTTTACACGTTTCCGCTTATTTATGCAATTTGATTGCGTCTTGTATATTACAAACCTAACAAGATCTTGTGACTCACCATTGTGGATAATACCATGTGCTCTAAATCTATACAAAATCTGATCTTATTTGACACCTTGCAACATCCAAATACATTGCATCAAATTAGAGAAATTAAAGAGAGAGAAAAGACTAAAGTTAGCCTCATTTGTGAACCAACACTTACCCAAATTCTCTCACTCTCAAAGCCGCGAAATTTACTAGTAAATCAGTCACTAACTAATTAGTTCATAACACCCCAAGAACAGATTAGGAAGCAAGGGAATCAAAGCTTGTTCAAAGAGAGGTATAAACCCTAACTTAAGTTTAATCTTGTATGCTAAGATAGATTTGTTGTTTTTGTGTTTATTAATGTGTTATAAGATGTTATTTAGTGATCCATAACATCAAAGTGCTTAAAAATGAAGTTTTGAAAAACTGTCAAGAACCCTAGATTTATGGTCTGACAAAAAAATGTCAGAGGCCATAGATCTGTTAATGATTAGGCTTGTTAGATGTAATAGAGTTGTAATATGCTATGATGGGAGTAATTTAGAAGTGGAATCATGGTCATATCATGTCAAGATTCCAAGATATTAATGGTCAAAGTGGGTTGATCAGTCATGGGTTTGAGTTTCTGGGTAACCTAGAAATTCCCCAGGTAGGTCTGACAAGATGTTCATGAGCCCAGATCTGTCAAATGTTATGTGTTTAGCTTGTGTTAATATATCAATGTTATACTCTGATATATGGACTATAAAATCATGGCTTTAGATTACATAAACAACAAACATAATCAAAGTAGTGAGCAGTCAAAGTAGGTTAACCGAGCATGATTTGGGTTTTCTGGAAATTCCAGAAAACGTATGAACAAGATTTCTGACAAGGTTTGACCGAGTCAAATCTTGAGATTGTGATGTAGTTAAGCTACCTAAGTGTAATATTGTTGTTCTTTGACATGAGGACTACAAGATTGAATCACACATACACCTAAACAATGACTAGAGCATGAATTAATCAAGACACAAAGTAGCTATCAAGCACTGCCTAGGTTTCTGGGTAACCTAGAAAGCCCAGAACAGGCCTGACAGCCACTTTGAGCCCTTAGATCTCCTTTGTGTGTTGTAATTTGACCTTGTTTATTGTTGATACATGTAGTATTACATCAATACTACATGGTCAGTACATTTACATGCCCAGAAAACATCATGAATAGAGAATTGAAGCTGGTCAAAGTATGCACCTTATGACTAACTTTGAATGTTCTTGATGCTCAAGAATACAAATAGTGACAGTTTCTGTCGCTAAAGCATTTAGCGACAATTTTATCAAAATTAATTTTATTAATTTCCAATAAATTAATAAAAATAAAAATTAATTCCTAAAAATTCCAAAATGAGTTTTAAAAATTATTTTCAGTTATAAATATTAACTTTTGATAATTTGACATAATTTTCATTAATATTTTTATTTATTTGAATATTAATGATATTAAATTTATTTAATAATTGTATTAAATAAATTAGTTAAAAATAATTTTAATATTTCAAAATCATTTTAAATGATAATAAAGTGTTTAAAAATATTTTAAATTATAAAATATGACTTTTAAAATTTTGAAAAAAATTCATTAATAATTTAATATTAATAATAATAGATTTATTTAATAATTATATTAAATAAATGGTTTTAAATGATTTTTATGATTTAAAAATCATTTAAACATGATATAAGTGATTTAAAAATGACTTTTAATATTTTGATGGAAAATACATTAATATTTGAATATTAATGGTAATTATTTAATAATGATTTTAAATGTTTTAAAAATTATTTAAGGGTAATATTAATGTTTTAAAAATATTTTGAGTTATTATAAATAACTTTAATATTTTGACAAAGATTTAATTAATATTTTAATACTATTTAAATATTAATGATAATGGTATTATTTAGTATTTAAATCATTTAGAAATGATAATGATGTTTGAAAAATTATTATACAAGATAATAATTTTTTGAAAATTATTATAAGCTTCCAAAAAATATTATGAATGATATTTTAATTATCTAAAATAATATTGAAGCTTTGGAATAGAGTTTTATTAATAATAAACTTGTTACTTGTCGGATAGGGTGACCAGGACACCGAAATAATACTGAAGTCCAACCAGACTGACATAGCTTGACTTGATAAATGTTTGTATAGGTTCTAAACATTGTTTTGACTACATGATTACTTTTCAAACATAGTAGTGGGTAATTATTGTTGATTATTCAATATCTGAGATTTATTATTGATTATTCGCAGTTAGTGCAAGTTCATTAAGTTAAATTAAATTTTTTATTTCAAAAGTATAACTGGGGAATAACTATTGTCGGTTATTCATAATAGTATCGTTGATTGCAAATAATGAAGTTGATTTCTGCCTATTATTGAAAAGTTTTTGAGCTATGTCTTAGCTAATTGTTTTGGCTAGACGAATATTTGTTGAAACTTGATACGTTCTAGTATTTGAACTCAATTTTTATTGAAGGATCAATGCCAATTATTTCGGCTAAATCGATATAGGTATTAGAGGTTGAAATCATAGTATTTCTTTAAATCCAAACTATATTGTTGCGATACGAACTCTTGATGTAAGACTGAGATGCACAACCCTTATATAAAGGGGACTTTTTGGTCGTATATCCGGTCGTTGCGCGAGCTTGAGTATTATGCATAATATTGGGTACAATTAAGCTGATCATTTTATTTACTTACGGAGGGGTATGATTTAATCTTTACGGTTATCTGATACACCTGGGTAATTTCTGCATTAAATAATTGTTAATTACTCGATCGATTCAAGATCCATTGTGATCACTCAACATAAAATCTGGGAATATCCCACTTCGTTATTGCGTAGTATTATTTCTTGATAATCGGTTGAATATTATTAAAACTTCGAAAGCGTTTTACTCTTTCATCATTGAATTATTGTTTAGCATGAAATTCAAAAAAGTCTTGTTATTGGTAAATGATTTATTCAGCTAAGTCAAAATCCTTTGAACATTGTTGAAGTCCTGTCGAATCTAGATTCTAATATTCTTGATTCCTCTTTATTTTTGTATGTTTTAACTTGCAGAGCAAACTCGTTGCTCACCCTTGCTTAAATATAATATTTCAGCTAAGAACGAAGTAGCAGGAGGGTCTGAGAAGGACTAGGGTAAAGGCAAATTGCAGGAGTAGTTAATATGAACTTTAATAATTATGTTGTTGTGTGTAACCCTTTTTTATATCTAATGGTATGGTTGTTATGTTAAGGTTAGAAAACTTGGGATATTGTATTAAGGATATTACTTAATGATATATATGATGTTATTCATAAATGAATGGGTAGTTTGATGTTATTTATATGATGGATCGTGAGCACCAAACCTGGGGGTCAGGTAACCCGGATTTGGGGGCGTCAAAATGTAAGATTTTTTAGATTTCTACTACTTATATATATATATATATATATATATATATATATATATATATATATTAAGTAAGACCCCAACTTTTTATAAATAAAATCGAATTTCCGCTATTCATTATTTTGAAATAATAAGGGGTTGATTTGATTAATGTGGTTAGTTATGGGTGAAATATGCAAATTTTGCAAAATAAGCAAGTGGTTATAAAATATTCATTGTTGTCGGGGAATATTCATTTAGTCATGGAATATTCTTGCTGTCGAGGAATATTCGTACGATGGCGCAACCATTTGTGGGCCCTATAACAGAAAACTATTAGATGAAAAAAATGACAAGTATGCTTTTTTTTATAAATAGCGGCTTAGTTGGTACCATTAATAATGTTGGAATATCCGGTGGTTAAAGAACAGTAATACGCGTGGTTGCACAGTAGCACACGATATTGCACATTATTTTTTGGATTATTGATTCTTACGTAAGAAGGCACTACTCAATAATTGCTACAGTAATTACTATTCAATATTTTATTTTATTGATTCAATAATTGATACGTTGATATTTTATATTATTGTTATTTCAATAATTGTCAATGCACAGTATTTCCCATTATCAGATCAATAATTCATATTATTTGAATAATATTATTAGATAGCTTTATTGGCAATGTCTAAGGAAGTTCTGTCTAGGAAAGGGGTTTGGTCACCTAATTGCGCGCCGCTAAGGAGAAATCCTTATCGGAAAGCCCTCTTCTTTCATAGGAACGACCTGGTTGTCTTTATTGTAATTCTGTAATATTATTTGTAAATAATTAATTATTGATTTATATGATAAGAAAATATTTATTTTATGTGGATATAAATGAAGGAATTAATGCTGAGGAGTTTTATCAGTATTTTGTCGGAATGGAGGTATTAAAAATCATTCGTATGTGGATTTCAGTCATTTTCTGTTTGGAATTTGGAAAAACTTTCTTCCTAATAGTTGTAGAGAATTAAATTTCCTATGGAATGGAGATAAAATTCATAATTTTCTGATAAAAGGGCTATTTATTATGAATTATTAAAGTTTCAAAAATAAATGTTTTTATTAAAAAAATGGGTGGGTCCCACTTTTGGTTGTTGTGGAATTTGCTAAATTTGGTAGGCCCCACTTGTGGAGTGCTGATGAATTGGTCAAGGAGGTCTGTGTAAAATTTTGATTAAAATATTATTTTATTAAATTTTAGTCTGCTTTGGCGTTCTAAGCATTTTCCTATAAATATGGTGCTTAGTTAGAATTGAAAATCACACCAGAATCAGAAGTTTTCTCTCTCTATAATATCGAACGTATTTTGTGAGTATTTAGATACTTTGAGAGTTGTTATTCGGTGCAAATTTCCTTCAATATTATATCTGATATTCTAGTTAGAAGTACTGTTCTTTTGAGGTAAGGGATGTTATTTCGTTCAATATCATTATGCCGAAATTTTGGTATGAATTTTATTATGAAATTTTTACCTTTTCATGTTGAGGTTACTGAGACAACCCCAAAATAGGTACATTCCATTCAACCCATTCTGAGTCGCCAAATACATGGTACAGAAAACAACTACAACTTTATTACAACAATTGTCGTGCAAAATACAACAACACATATACTGTGAGTTTGGATACAAATATATACCAAATGTGACACATGTCCCAACCGTGACAAGACTCTCACGATGACACCTTACATAAAGGTATAGTCAAAAAGCTGCTTTAGAAACTAAAATCTTTGGAAGTGCTCAAAGAAACCTTCGTATATGGGAGGCCACGCTTCTAGGTTATGATAGATATCATATGGCCACAGAATTATCCTCGGTTGATCTAATAGACCCCAAAGAAAAATGAGAAGATTACTATCATATTCTTCCCAATGGTGAGTCTTCTCTTGACTTATCATTATCTCCATCATGTCTAAATTGAGAATTATACTTCAAACAAACACCAAGATTATATAGGTAGTGCTCGTAAATATACTCGGCAAGTGGATGAGCACAACCACGTCTTATGATGACACGAGGTTGTATGTCATTAGACATCTTGTATGATAGTGGCAAAACACCTTCCAACGTTGGGTTCGCCTCTCCTATATGATTCACCAAATATAACTACTAAAAGATGTATACAACACACATTTGTTTATCTTGCTTAGGAGAACTCCACACTAGAGACCACCGCTCTATTCCTTGTTACCCCTCGTCCGTCCCGGCTACACTTTTATTACACCTAAAAAGGAATTGTGAAGCAAAAGGGTGAGCACAACTAGCTCAAGAAAGAATATCATGACTAAAGATAATTAAATTATAAATAGCCTTCATCAATAACAAATCGAGATTTAGAACATATATGGTAGATGATAAAAATTTCAACCATAGTTGCAAATGAACGAGCAATCCATTAGAAGAGTCAAATAGACAATACATCCTATTATCTTCTCCATGTTAAAAGTCCACCAACAATGTTTTATCCTCCGTAACATCAATCAACAGCCTTTCCACAATTATATGAATATCTCATAATCATAATTGTAATTCTAAATTCCTCTTCGTACCTGGGGATTTAATATAATTTTCATCACATGTCTTTACCTGAAATATCAAAGATCATGGTTATACCAAATCACAGTTTGTGTTCATAATCATACTAATAAATTCATCTTTGCACTACAAGCCAAAGATATTCATCCACAGTTCATCTTCGCACCACTGGCTAAAGATATTCAACAACAGGTCATCTTTACACTACGGGCCAAAGATATTCATTAACAGTTCATCTTTGCACTACTGGCCAAAGATATTCATCAACAATTCATCTTTGCACTACAAGCCAAAGATATTCCTCAACAGTTCATATTTGCACTACAAGCCAAATATATTCATCAACAGTTCATATTTGCATTACAGGCCAAATATATTAATATCTCAAAGAAATATATAATCATTTCAGAATTTATATAAACAATAATTATAACCATGTTGATCAATTCACCTTTGCACTTAAGCTAAAGATATTCAATTATAAATTCAATGGTCATGATCATACCAGTCACAATTCAACTTTTCACTACTGGCCAAAGAGAACCCTAGTCATGATCATACCAATAATCTACTCATCTTTACACTCTAGTGAAAGAGAATTTCAACATCAGGGTTATAAAAATATTATATATGATAATAAAATCAATATAATCAATATATAGTTTTAATCTCCAGAGTAATATTCATAAATCAACTATAATTTGGTTAGAAAAAGAAACCAATTTTGTAGTGAATAGTATCCGTGAATAGTAACTCGTGAATATTAACTCATGAATAGTAACTCATGAATAGTAACTGTAAGACCCCAACTTATTATTAATGAAATTTAATTTTCTCTATTTATTATTTTGAAATAGTAAGGGTTGATTTGATTAATGTGGATAGTTAGGGGTAAAATACGCAAATATTTCAAAATAAGCAAGTGGTTATAAAATATTCATTGTTGTTTGGGAATATTCGTTTGGTCGTGGAATATTCAATGACCGCTTGGAATAATCGTATGACGACAAGCACCGTGTGTGGGCCCCATAACTGAAAGCGATTGGATGAAGAAAACGACAAAAAAATAAGTTGTTTAAAAATAACCAGTAGTAGTTATTCAAGTAATATTTGTTAAAATACTTTGTGGTTAAAACACAAGAAGACACTACAGTATTGCACCAATTATTGATTCTTACGTAAGAAGGCACTACTCAATAATGGTTACGTGAATTACTGCTCAAAGATTTTATTTTATTGATTCAATAATTCTTTGCGTTGATATTTTATATTATCGTTGTTTCAATAAATTGTCATTACGAGATTTTCCATTATCGAAGAAATAATTCATATTATCCTGAATAATATTATTAGATAACATTATTGGCAATGTCTAGAAAGTTCGCCTAAGGAGAGGTTTGGTCACCTAATTGTATGCGCCAAGAAGAGAAATCTTTATTGAAAGCCCTCTTTCTTGGGAACTACTTACAGTTGCCCGATCTTGTGATTCTCGTAATATTATTTGTGAATAATTAATTATTGATTTATATGATGAGGAAAATATTGATTTTATGTGGATATAGATGGAGAAAATTTTAAAATGACAATTGTTGAAAATTAATATTTTATCTTTTTCTCGATAAAATAATTCATTTAAATATATTATTTTAATAATATAATAATGGTGATATTTTTACAAATCGAATGTGGGATATATGAGTATACGAGGAGGAAGAGTATTTTTTGTTGCAATAAATGTTTAAAACATGTTAAACATGCTCGGTGGACCCCATTTATTGACCGAAATTTGATTATAGCACAGAAAATCGCCTTGGCTTGTGGATTTCTTTGGTCAATTTCGCTTTGGAATTTAGAAAAACTTTATTCTCGCAGTTGTAGAGAATTGAATTTCCTATAAAAACTCAAGAGATTCGAATTTTTTGATAAAGGGCTATTTATTATGAATTATTGAAGTTCCAAGTTCAAATAATTGATTTTTGGAAGTTTTAATTATTTTTATTAAGAAAAACGTTTTTATTGTTTTTGGCACATGTGTGGTGAAGTTTGGACCAGATTTGTGTGCGTGGGAAATTTGATTATATATATTATTATTATATTAAATTTTCTGCTTTTGAGTGTTCTAAGCATTTTCCTATAAATAGGGTGCTTAGGTTAGAATTGAA
This sequence comes from Panax quinquefolius, assembly GCA_020205615.1. Lineage (NCBI taxonomy): Eukaryota > Viridiplantae > Streptophyta > Magnoliopsida > Apiales > Araliaceae > Panax > Panax quinquefolius. The sequence continues at coordinate 75,103,677 of CM035174.1, forward strand.
AATCACACCGTAAATCAAGTTTTCTCTCTATATATCGAGTTTATTCTTGTGAGTATTTTGAGTATACTTTGAGTATTGCTATACTACGCAAGTTCAAATCATAGCCTATATCCTGTTTTTCAACTAGAAATCACCGCTTTGTGAGGTAAGGGATATTTTTTTCAGAATGATATTATTTCTTCAATATCATTATCTTTGAAATATCGATCCGAAGTTTTTATCAAATTTGAAACTTTTGGTGCTCTGAGTTACTATTCACGATACTCTGGACTATTCACGATATACACTATTCACTATTCATAATCTTGAGACTATTCATCGAAAAATGAAAATTTTCCTTTTCGTCCAAAATATCTATTGTGGATACTAGCTTTGATTGTATCCATGTTTTTGATCATTCTTGAATTTTACACCACTATAATTATTTTTGAGGTATTTTTGGACATGGATAAAACAAAGTACGAATCCTTAATCCTTAATCCTTGTCATTTTGTTTCACCGGATTCGCTTTTTAAAAATATGTTTCATCATCCTCGAGTCTTAAATGATGATATTATTGAATATCTTTGGCCGTAGCAAGTAGTGCAAAGATGAATGATTTCGATGAATATCTTTGGCCCGTAGTGCAAAGATGAACAGTGTTTAGATGAACACTGACCAATCGATGAATATCTTTTGGCTCAGAAGTGCAAAGATGAATATTTGATTCCGATATATATTGATTGATGTTACAGGGGATAAAAGATAGACGATGAACTTTTAAATTCATACATGTAAGATAGTAGTTTGCATTCTCTACTTAACTCTTCTAATGAATTATTGTTTCACAAGCGAATATTGATTTAAAATTTGTTGTCTATTGTATTCTATTAGATTTTTCCTCGTTGAAGACTAACGATAATTTGTTGTATATTATCTTAGTCATAATATTCTTTATCGGGCTAGTTGAGCTCACCCTTTTCCTTTTTGTTCCATTTTTCTTCTCGGAGGCGAGAATATAGCAAGTATGAGTCTGGGTATGGAATGAAGGTTCTAGAGAGAGTTGTTTAGTAGTCCTCACCATTTTTGTAAAATAATGTATCAATAAATGTGATGAGGATTTATTTGAGTATAGATATTGTTGTAGAAGATAATATTTGTATTCAAACTCACGCTTTCTTGTTGTAATAATAAAGTTGTAGTTGTTTCGTACCATGTATTGACAACTCGTAATGGGTGATGTATACCTATTTTGGGGGCGCTATAGTAACCCCTCGACACAAAAGGTAGAAATTCCACAATAAAATCCATACCAATATTTCGGTATAATGATATCGAAAAGAATAACATTTCTTAAACTTATAAACAATTTAATTTAATTGTTTACACTTTACTAAATAATGCATTTAATCATCATAAAATGCCAAACTTATAAGATTTCATCACCAATAACCAAAACCCTCATCAAAAATCAGATATACCACATATATGATTCTCAAGCCATAAAATTATATTTTCCAATTTTCTTCCTTCACATAACATATTTAACTCATTTATTCATAACTAGTCCATTTTCATGAAAAATACCAAATCAGTTCAAAAATATTTCTTTTCTAGGATTTAGCGAATATAGTCCCATATTGAACATATATTTTTCTTAGAATTTTTAAAATTCATTTACTATTTTCATATGGCCAAAACCACCAAATATTTAGACATTTATCATAAATTGTACTTTTATCCAAAAATTTCAAATTCACAGAGTACAATCGATATTATATAGATGTACTCCCAATAAAAATTTCATCAATTTTGGAGTTAACCACAAGGAAATATAAGCGCCACTTTTAAAATAGTCTTTTCTCATAAAATTCATAACTCTTAATCTATACATCCAAAATCACCATTTTGGACACAATCAATAAAACTCATCAACATATCATTTCAAATTTTTCCAGAATTTTCTCAAGGTCAAGAAGTACGAATCGAAAAACATAATAACCCTTCAAATCTCTTACTATCCCTTACCTCAAAAAGAGCAAAGACTTCTCGACCGGATATCTGATATAACGTGAAGGAAACTTGCACTGATGAATATCAAATCACCAAGTATCTAAATACTCACAAAATACACTTAATAATCTAGAGAGAGAAAGAGAGAAAACTTGTTTCTGGTGTGATTTTCAATTCTAACTTAGCCCTCTATTTATAGGAAAATGTTAACAGACTTGACCTGCAACCTGATGGCTTTACTTGCTACTATTCCCACCCACCGCATTTGAAATAAATTCAGCACATTTTTTCACCAACCACAAGTGGGGCCCACTCAATTCTAGAATTTTCCACCAAAATGCTAAATTCGGATACTTCAACAATTTCGAACCATTCACCTCTTAAAATTCATAACAAATCATACGCTCATTTTTTTAACGGTTCAAAATTTGTGGACATATACTCAACTTATATTTGTATAACATATCCAAAAATACAACGATCCAACTGTAGGATTAAAATTATAACTCACGCAATATATCTCAAAAACACTTTGGTTTAATTTTTAATACCTTCATTCCGACAAAAATAATCTTGATAAAATACCTCAACATTAATTCCTTCATTTATAACCACATAAATAAATCCATCATTTATATCCACGTCAAATAAATATTTCCTTATCATATATATCAATAATTAATTATTCACAAATAATATTATAGAATCACAATTATGACAACCAGCCGCTCCTCAGAAAGAGGGGCTTTCTAATAAGAATTTCTCCTCATCAAGGCGCAATTAGGTGACCAAACCTCTCCTCGACAAAACTTTCTAGACATTGCCAATAATGCTATCTAATAATATTATTCAAATAATATGAATTATTGATCTGATAATGAGAAATATTGTGCAGTGACAATTATTGAACAACAATAATATAAAATTTCAACGTAGCAATTATCAATCAATAAAATAAAATATCAATAAGAATTATCTGTAACAATTATTGAGTAGTGCCTTCACGTAAGAATCAATAATTCAAAATACCGTGTAATACCGTAAAGCTATCGCGCAACAACGCGTATTACTTTATTTTACCAACCGTATTCCAACAATGTTAATCTGAACGATTATGCCGTTATTTATAAAAACTTAATTTTGTCATTTTCTTCATCTGAGAGTTATTCTGCTATGGGGCCCACAAATGGATGCGCCATTCGCATTTAATATTCCCAAGCGGTAAAGAATATTCCACGACCAAACGAATATTACCCGACAATAATGAATATTTTATAACCACTTGTGTATTTTTAAAAAATTTCATATATCACCCTTAACTTTAACTTTTATCAATTTAACCATTTACTGAATAGTAATTATAAGAAAAATTGAATACTTTTATTTCATAAATTTCGGTGTCTTACAATTACTATTCACGAATACGGCACTATTCATGTAAACGACACTATTCACGAGTACTATACTATTCACGAAGTATGAGTTTTCTTATGAAATTATTACCTTTTGTGTCGGGGTTACTATTCACGTATACGACACTATTCACGTATACAGCACTATTCACGAATACCACACTATTCACAAAAAAATTAAATTTTCTTTTATTTGTCCAAGTTGTCTATTATGGTTGCTATCTTTGATTGTATCCATGTTTTGATCTTCATTCTTGAGTTTTGCTCCACAATTGATTATTATGGAGTATTTTTGAACTTGGATAAATTGAAGTACGATTCCCTAATCTTTGTCCTTTTATCTCACTGGATTCATTTTCTTTAAGATATTTTTCATCATCCTTAGTTCTAAATGATGATATAACTGAATATCTTTGGCATGTAGTGCAAAGATGAATGATTACCTGATGAATATCTTTGGCCCGTGGTGCAAAGATGGACAGGTGTTGAGATGAACATGACCAACTGGTGATACAAATGAATATCTTTAGCCCGTAGTGCAAAGATGAATATTTGATTCAGGATGTATATTGATTAATGTTACAGGGATAAAATATTGATGATGGACTTTTAAATCAAAGAAGACAGTACACTTCATTCTCTACTTAACTCTTCTAATGAATTGTTATTTCCACTGCGAATATTGATCTAAAACTTGTTGTCCATTATATTTTATCTGATTTATTGAAGACTAACGATAATTTGTTCTACATTATCTTAGTCATAATATTCTTTAATCAGCTAATTGATCTCACCCTTTTCCTTTTTCTTCGATTTTTCTTCTTAAGAGGCGGGAATATAGCGGGAACTAGTCGGGGTGTGGAGTGATGTTTCAGGGCTGGTGTTTTAGCAGTCCTCACTATTTTGTAAAATAGTGTATCAATAATTGTAATGAGGACTTATTTGAGTTTGGATATTATCTAGAAGATAATATTTGTATTTAAACTCACAGCATATGTGTTGTCGTATTTTGCACGACAATTGTAATAATGAAGTTGTAGTTATTTTCTGTACCACGTATTTGGCAACTCGGAATGGGTTGGGTGGATTGGACCTATTCTGGGGGCGTCACAATTGGTATCAGAGCTTAGGGATATGGTCTTTGGCAGAGATCGTGGAATAAAATTAAGAGGGGAGAGGCGAGTAAATCATTCGCTAGTGTGTCCTACCTAAGCTTATTTGGTATTTAATTGGTCGATCAGAATATAGGGATAATATGTGGAATGTCAATTTCTTTAATTAACCCTTGTTTTATAGCAGTATTTGAGAATGACAGCTGAAAATGTTAATAATGGAGTGAATGAGACTGTGGAGACACCTTTAATCACCAACTAGGAGAACGTGCAACAGGACGTCAATGTTCCTCCTGTAAACAACACCACCGATCAAATAGTGAATGATGTGATGTTTAGAAGCTTTTTGAAGTACATGCAAAATCAGACGAGGGAGACTCGTGTACAAAATACGGGTGGAAATAATAGCAACGCGCAGCTTGTCACAACCAAGCAGTTCAAAGAGTTGTGACTACCAAAATTTTTGGAAAGCCGGATACAATCAAGGCGAAAATGTGGGTTAATCAATTTACCAAGATATTTGATGTCTTGGGATGCACGGAGGAACAGAAGGTTCCATTCGCCACCTTTATGTTCCGTGGTGATCAGGCAGATTACTGGTGGGAATCTGTGAAGCGTACCCAGCATGCCGCACTCAATATATCTTGGGAAACGTTTTAAAAACTGTTCAATGACAAGTATTTTCCTGAAAGTATTTGTCATATGAAGGAGGTAGAGTTTATTAGACTGGAACAGAACAACATGATTGTATCCCAGTACGAGGCTAAGTTCGCAGAGTTATCCAGGTTTGCACCTCATTTGGTAGAGAATGAGTAACGTATAACGCGGATGTTTCTAAGAGGTTTGAAACCTGAGATTTGTCAATACCTTATCTCTCACAATTGTTCTCTATATTCAGATATTGTGAACATGGCTCAATTATTAGAGCGAGATAATGAGTCTGTTCAACCAAGGGACCACAACTAGGGTCATACCGGTGGCATCAGTCATCGGAGCAATGATAACTAGTGGGGAGGAAAATATCTGGACAAAAGCGGTAACCACTTTGGTGGTAATCGTGGCCATGATAGTAGAAGAAACGAGTCGGGGGGAGATTTCAAAAAGAGGAGGTACAACAATGACAATGTGAAGACATCAGCACCAACATCAACTGTTTCTATGGGAGGAGAACGACCACCGGTCGTATGTTATAAATGCGGGAAAGAGGGACACATAAGCCCAAACTACCCACAACAATCCAAGTTATGTTATAACTGTGGAAAAGAAGGTCATATAGCTAGAGATTGTCCTGTAGCGAAACCAAGTCCTGCGGGGATGGTGACTCCAAAGGCTGTCCCGGACAAGTCAAAGTCGGTGGTTCCTGGAAGAGCGTTTGTCGTGACTGCCCAAAACACGAAGAACCCAAATGAGATGATCACGGGTAAGCTAAATCTAAACTCTTGCGATGTTTATACCTTATTAGATATCGGTTCTACCCATTCTTTTATTTCTCCTGCTTGTGCTAAACGTTTGAACTTGACCCCTGAGAAATTAGACTTTGACTTATCTGTTGAAACTCCGTTAGGAGATACTTTCGTTACATCCACGATTTATAAATCTTGCTTGATTCAAGTTGGGGCCATCAAATTACCTGTCGATCTTATTTCTTTGAAAATACTTGCATTTGATGTGATTTTAGGGATTGATTGGTTAACTACTCATCATGCCAAAATTGATTTTTTTTTGTAAGGTTATTAGTTTTCATATTCTTAACCAACCTGTTATGCGAATTGAAGCAACTAAACCACTAAAGTCAATCACTGTCATATCAAGCCATAAAGCCATTCTTTTATTAAAAAACGGATGTCAAGCTTTCTTAGCCCATGTCATGGACTTGAACAAAAATATGTCAGATTTGAATAAAATTTCTGTTGTTAGTGAATTTTGACGTATTTCCTGAAGAACTTTCCGGTCTACCCCCAGAACATGAGGTTGAATTCTTTATTGACTTTGAACCTGGTACAAAACCTATTTCTAAAACTCCATATCGAATGGCTCATATTGAACTTTAGGAGTTAAAGGTCCAACTACAGGAGTTGTTAGACATAGGTTTAATTCGTCCTAGTACATCTTATTGGGGTACTCCTATTTTATTCGTAAAGAAAAAAGACGAGAGTATGTGACTTTGTATTAACTACCGAGAATTGAACCATGTCACCATCAAGAATAGGTATCCGCTACCTCGCATTGATAATCTGTTCGACCAGTTACAAGGAGCACAATTCTTTTCAAAGATCGATCTTCGTTCTGGATATCATCAGCTGAAGATTAAAACTGAGGATATTCCGAAGACTGTCTTCAGAACTCAGTATGAGCATTATGAATTCATAGTCATATCTTTTGGATTGACTAATGCTCCAGCTGCTTTCATGGATATGATGAACCGAGTATTCAAGGAATATTTGGATCAGTTCGTTGTCATTTTTGTTGATGACATCCTCATCTATTCCAAAAGCCGTGAAGATCATGAGCGCCACTTGAAGATGGTACTTCAAAGGCTTCGTGATAACAAGATTTATGCCAAGCTGAAGAAATGCAAGTTTAGGCTTGAGAAAGTAGCATTCCTTGAGCACGTGGTGTCAAAACATGGAGTATCTATTCACCCGATGAATATTGAAGTAATATAAAGTTAGGAGCAACCGAAGGCGGTGACCGAAGTATGTAGCTTTCTGTGCTTAGCTAGTTATTATCGGAGATTCGTGGAAGGATTTTCTCGAATTTCTACTTTGTTAACTCAGCTGACTCGGCACCTGTTCTGACAATACCATCTGGTTCGGACGGATTTTTTATCTACAACGATGCTTCGGGAAAAGGATTAGGATGTGTCTCATGCAATATGGGAAAGTCATAGCCTATGCCTCGCGACAACTCAAAGAATATGAGAGGAATTATCTTACTCATGATCTGGAGTTGGTAGCAGTTGTTTCCAAGTTGAAGATCTGGAGACACTAGTTGTATGGGGAGAAAGTGGAGATCTATACAGATCATAAAAGCCTTTAATATGTCTTCACCCAAAAGTAACTCAACATCCGACAACGACGTTGGCTCGAGCTGTTGAAATATTACTATCATACCATTTAATACCATCTTGGAAAAGCGAACGTAGTAGTTGATGCATTGAGTAGAAGATCATATGCAGGTACGAGTGCGCTATTTTCAACGCAAAATCCCATTTTGTATGACTTGCAAAGGATGGAGATAGAGTTAAAGGCTCCAAGTACCCACGTGATGATATCAAATATACGAGTAGAACCGACTTTAATCGATAAAGTTAAAGATGCTCAAACTACGAACCTGGAGCTGATTCGTATGAAGAAGAAACTGCAAGAAGGTGTTATTCCAAAAGTAAGAATCGATGAAGAAGGAATACTTTGAGTCAATTCCAGACTTTACGTTCCTAATGATTCTGACTTGAAGCATAGAATCATGATGGAGGCACACAAAACACCGTTTGCAATCCATCCTGGAAGTACCAAAATGTATCATGATCTTCGACATACATTTTGGTGGAACAATATGAAGAGAGATATCGCGGAGTTTATCTTGAGGTGTTTAACTAGTCAACGTGTAAAGGCGGAGCATCAAGTGCCAAAGGGTTCATCGCAATCACATGAGATTCCGAAATGGAAGTGGGAACACATTACCATGGATTTCGTTATGGGTCTTCCCAAGGTTTCTCAAGGCATAGATGCGATTTGGGTTATTGTTAATAGATTAACCAAGTCTGCTCCTTTCTTGCCGATACGGGAGACTTATTTCCTTGAACGTCTTTCTCGTGTATACGTAAATGAGATTGTGAGGTTGAATGGCATGCCAGTATCCATAGTTTCAAATCGTGACCCAACGTTCACTTCATAATTTCTGGTTAGCTTGCAGAAAGCTATGGGCACGGATTTATGATTCAGTTCGGCATATCATCCTCAAACGGACGTGCAATTAGAAAGGACTATTCAAACTCTTGAAGATCTTTTAAGACTCTATGTCCTAGATTTCAAAGGGAGTTGGGATAAGTACTTACCATTGGTGGAATTCTCCTACAACAACAGTTATCATGCAAGTATAGGTGTGGCTCCATTCGAAGCATTGTATGGACGAAAATGTTGCTCTTCAGTATATTGGGATGAGGTGGGTGAAGCAACATTGTTGGGACCAGAGTTGGTACGTATGACTATAGAGAAGGTCCAAATAATCTGACAAAGTATACAAACGGCACAAGATCGACAAAAGAGTTATGCGGATCTTCATCGAAAGGGCGTGAAATTTAATATTGGGGATCATATATTGTTACGTATTTCTCCATGAAAGGGAGTTACAAGATTCGGGAAGAGAGGAAAGCTCAATCCATGATTTGTTGGTCCATTTGAGATTCTTGACCGAGTAGGAAATGTGGCCTATAGACTCGCATTACCTCCAAGCATGTCTCGTGTTCATAATATTTTTCACATATCTATGTTTCGTAAATATGTAAAAGACCTAAACCACATTATTGAGTTAGAACCAGACGAGATAGCCGAAGATTTAACGTACGAGGAGGTACCTGTCAAGATCTTGGATAGGAAGGAGCATATCCTAGGCACAAAGGTTATACCACAAGTCAAAGTTTTGTGGAGGAACCATGCTATTGAGGAAATGACCTGGGAGTTAGAATTGAAAATGAAAACGAGGTATCCTCACCTTTTCGAACCACCAGGTACGTACATCAATTTTGAGGATGAAATTTTATAAGGAGGGGAGGTTGTAAGACCCCAACTTTTTATAAATAAAATTAAATTTCATCTATTCATTATTTTGAAATAATAAGGGGTTGATTTGATTAATGTGGTTAGTTATGGGTGAAATGTGAAAATTTTGCAAAATAAGCAAGTGGTTATAAAATATTCATTATTGTCGGGGAATATTCGTTTGGTCGTGGAATATTCTTGCTGTCGGGGAATATAACGGAAAACTGTCAGATGAAGAAATTGACAAGTTTGAGTTTTTTTTATAAATAAGGACGTAGTTGTTACCATTAACACTGTTGGAATACTTGGTGGTTAAAGAACAGTAATACGCGTGGTTGAACTAGCACACGATATTGCGCAGTTATTTTTGTTAGTATTGATTCTTACGTAAGAAGGCACTACTCAATAATTGCTACAGTAATTACTGTTCAATATTTTATTTTATTGATTCAATAATTGCTACGTTGATATTTTATATTATTGTTATTCTTGCTTCCGGCATAACACCTTCTTGCACTTTCTTCTTCATATGCATCAGCTCCAGGTCTGTAGCTTGAGCAACTTTAACTTTATTGATTAAAGTCAGTTCTACTCGTATATTTGCCATCATCACGTTGGTCCCTGGAGTCCTTAACTCTATCTCCATCCTTTGCAAGTCATATAAAATGGGCATTTGCGTTGACAATATCGCACTCGTACCCACATATGATCTTCTACTCAAAGCGTCAGCTACTACGTTCGCTTTACCATGATGGTATTGAATGGTATGATCATAATCTTTTAACAGTTCAAGCCAACATCGTTGTCGCATGTTGAGTTCTTTTTGGGTGAAGAAATATTTGAGGCTTTTATGATCCGTAAAGATCTCCACTTTCTCCCTATACAGGTAATACCTTCAGATTTTAAGTGCAAAAACCACAGCTGCCAACTCTAGATCATGAGTAGGATAATTCCTCTCATATTCTTTGAGTTGTCAAGAGGCATAAGTTATGACTTTCCCATGTTGCATGAGAACACATCCTAACCCTTTTGCCGATGCATCACATCAGAGATGACAAATCCTCCAGAGCGGATGGTATTGTCGAACAGTCTTGAAATGAGTCTCCTCTTGAGTTCTTGAAAACTATTCTCACATTCCACGCTCCAACCGAATTTTATATCTTTCCGAGTCAGCTGAGTTAATGGAGTAGCGATTCAAGAAAACCCTTCCACGAATCTCCGATAATAACCAGCTAATCCGAGAAAGCTACGTACTTTGGTCACTGATTTAGGTTGCTCCCAAATTTGAATAGCTTCAATCTTTGTCGGGTCAACAGATATTCCATGACTTGATACTACGTGCCCAAGGAATGCTACTTCCTCAAGCCAGAACTCGTATTTCTTCAACTTGGAATAAAGCTTGTTTTCACGAAGTTTTTGGAGTATCAGCCTCAAGTGTTGCTCATGATCTTCACGGCTTTTGGAATATATAAGGATGTCATCAATAAAGACGACCACAAAGTGATCCAAATATTCCTTGAATACTCGGTTCATCATATCCATGAAGGCAGCAGGAGCATTAATCAATCCAAAAGACATGACTAAGAATTCATGATGCCCGTACCCAGTTCTGAAGGCAGTCTTTAGAATATCCTCAGTTCTAACCTTCAGTTGATGATATCCGGAATGAAGATCGATCTTTGAAAAGAAGTGTGCTCCTTGCAACTGGTCAAACGGGTCATCAATGCGAGGCAATGGGTACCTATTTTTGATGGTGACGTGATTCAACTCTCGATAATCAATACAAAGTCGCATACTTCCATCTTTCTTCTTCACGAATAGAACAGGAGCACCCCAAGGAGACGTACTAGGTCGAATGAAACCAATGTCTAACAATTCCTGCAATTGGTTCTTTAACTCCTGAAGTTCAATAGGAGCCATTCGATATGGGGCTTTGGAAATGGGTTTTGTACCGGGTTCAAGGTCGATACAAAATTTAATTTCACGCTCTAGGGGTAGGCCAGGAAGTTCTTCAAGGAATATGTCAGGAAATTTATTAACAATAGAAATATCATTCAAATGTGACGTATTTTTGTTTAAATCTATGACATGAGCTAAGAAAGCTTGACATCCGTTTTTCAATAAACGAATAGCTTTATGGCTTGAGATGACAGTGATTGATTTAATGGTTTGGTTGCTTGAATTCACACAATAGGTTGGTTAGGAATATGAAAGTTAACAATCTTACGAAAACAATCAATTTTTGCATGATGAGTAGTTAACCAATCAATCCCTAGAATCACATCAAATGCAAGTGTTTTCAATGAAATAAGATCGACAGGTAATGTGAGGGTACCGATTTGAACCAAACAAGACTTATAAACATTGGATGTAATGAAGGTTTCTCCCAACAGAGTTTCCACAGATAAGTCAAAGTCTAATTTCTCCGTAGTCAAATTTAATCGTTGAGCGCAAGTAGGAGAAATAAAAAAATGGGTAGAACCGGTATTAAATAAGGTATAGACTTCGCTAGAGTTTATGATAAGCTTACCCGTGATGACCTCGTTTGGGTTCCTTGCTTTCTGGGAGGTCACAAACAAACGCCTCCTTGTCTTCTTTGGTTTGACTTGTCTGGGACGGTATTTTGTGTCACCGTTCCAACTGGACTTGTCTTCGGTGCACGATAAAATCGGGCTAGGTGACCTTCTCTTCCACAATTATAACACGCTTTGGATTGCATCGCGCAGTTTGGACTGATATGTCCCTCCCCTCCGCATTTGAAGCATATGATAGGTGGTCGTTCTCCTTCCTTAACAACGGGTGTTGGTGCTAACGTCTTTCCATCATTGTTGAATCTCCTCTTCTTGAAATGTCCATTCTTATTGTCTTGGCCATGATTACCACTGAAGTGGTTACCATTTTTGGCATATTGATTCCCTCCACGTTTGTTGTCACCGCTTCGATGACTGCTACCACTGGTATTATCATTTTGTCGGTTGCTTTCTCTTGGTCGATTTGCTCGTTATCGCGTTCCAATAACTGAGCCCTATTAACAATATCTGAATACAAACACAGTTTGTGAGAAATTAAGTATTGACGTATCTCGGGTTTCAAACCTCTTAGAAAAATCCACGTCATTCTCTCCTCATTATCAACCAAGTGAGACCTGTTCGGGACAACTCAAAGAAACTTAGCTTCGTCTCGCGCGACACGATCATATTGTTCTGCTCCAACTTGATGAACTCTACCTCTTTCATGTGATGAATACTTTCGGGAAAGTATTTGTTGTTGAATAGTTCTTGGAACTTCTCCCAAGACATCTTTAGTGCGGCAGGTTGAGTACACTTTACCGATTCCCACCAGTAATCTACCTCTCCTCGCAACATAAAGGTGGCAAAGGGAACCTTTTGCTCCTCGGAGCATCCCAATACATCAAATATCTTGGTGATCTGCTTTATCCACGCTTCTGCCTTAAGTGGTTTTGGCTCTCCAATAACTCCGGTGGTCCCAAATTGAACTGCATTTAGCGGTGACCATCCAGAGAGTTTCATGTTTCCACCTAAATTTTGGACAGGAGCCGCTCTCGCCTGATGTTGCATGAATTGCATAAAGCCTCTGAACATTCCACCATTCATCATTTGGTTAGTGTTGTTGTTTGCATGAGGATTGTCGCCTTCCTGATGCACATTATCCTGAATATTGATATGTGGAGACTCAACGGTCTCCTGTGCTCCATTGCTATTCTCAACATTCTCGGATGTCATTTTCAGATACTGCCACAAAACAAAGGTTAATTGACATGTAACATATTATCCCCATACTCTGACCAACCAATTAAATACCAAATAAACTTAGGTAGGTCATACTAGTGAAGGAATTCCCCGTCTCTCCCCTCCTAGTTCTAGTCTCACTTCTTAGCCAGGGATCATATCCCTAAGGTCTGATACCAACTGTGACGCCCCCAAAATAGGTATACATCACCTATTCTGAGTCACCAAATGCATGGTACAGAATACAAATACTGACCTTAAATATACAATACGAAATGTGAGTTTTAATACAAATATTATCTTCTGACAAAGTGTTCAAACTCAAAATAAGTCCTCAATACATTTATTATCACACTATTTCATAGAATAGTGAGGACTATTAATGTTATCATCCGGATCGTCACTCCGCTTCCCGACTAGTCCCTCGCCACGCTCTCATTTCTGAAGAGAACAATGAAAGCAAAAGGTGAGCTCAACTAGCCTAGTAAGAAATATTATGACTAAGATAATACGTATCTAAATTATCATTAGCCTTCAACAAAGGTTAAACCGATAAAATATAACAAACATCAAGTTTAACTGCAGCGGAACAAGCAATCCATTAGAAGAATCAAGTAGAGAATAAAATCTACTATCTTCTATGATTTAAAAGGTTTTTCATTACTTTTATCATTGAGACTCAACTTAATAAATAATCCACATTATCCCTGCACTACGGCCAAGGATATTCATTAGTATCATGACCACAAATTATCCATGCACTATGGGCCAAGGATATTCGTGTATTCATCAATAATCAAGATCATGCCAACAATCATCCATCAATGCACTACTACCAATGAGGATTTTACCACATCATTTGTAACATTACTACCATGATTATACCGAATAATCCTCGTCATAATCATACCAAGTCCATCTATGCACTACTACCACATATGACTTTCAACATATTATAAACATGAGGATGATGACAATTCAATAAAACAAGTTCAAGAATAAATTTTAAAGATTTATAAGTTAATTTATCCTCGAACTCAATAACGTCCAAATTGTCAACATGATCTTGCTTTGTGGAGTAAAATTCAAGAATGCTCGTAAGAATATTTCCATGAAAGATATTTGGATGAAGCGCAAAATATCAAGGATATTCCACTAATTTTATAGGCATGAAGCCAAAACTTTGACCAACCGAGTATAATAGAATATATAAAACCGCAAATGGATTTTTTGCGCCACGCGGTAATCCACGTGACATATATTATTCCAACGAATAATAAAGAATGGAATAACAACGAAATTCACCGGGCATGCGATGAATCGCATGCAGACGAGGTTATTCCAACGTAATAATAAAGAATAGAATAACGAAGAATTTCACCACGTATGCGGTATTTCATGACAGCAGTTATTCCAACATAATAATAAAGAATAGAATAACAACCCTTACGAGTATTGAAAGAAAATAACTCTCTTCATGAATATGAAAGAATAATACCCCTTACCTTAAAAAAGAAGAGTATTCCGACTGGTAGGGCAATGATATTCTTGAAGAAAACTTACACTATTTTCTATGCTCAAAGCTTTCTTAAACTCTAAAGAAATACGCTTAAGATTATAGAAGAAGAATTCTCTGAACTTCTGATGTGATTTTTAATTCTAACTAAGCATCCTATTTATAGGAGAATTGAAAGGATACTATGTTGCACTATGCAATAAAAAATAATATATTCTATTTATAATCAAATAAAACAAAACTTTATAAAAAAGTATTCTATTTTATATAAAAAGTTTTTACTATGCAAACACTATGCATAATAAAATATATTATATTCTATTTAAAATCTAATAAAACAAATAACTTTATAAAAGTATTATATTTTATATAAAAAGATTTTACTATGCAAACACTATGCGAGCACAACGCAAATACTATGCATAATAAAATCTAATATATTCTATTTAAAATCTAATAAAACAAATAACTTTATAAAAGTATTCTATTTTTTATAAAAAGTTTTCTATTTTATTACATTTATAATAATAATAAAACAAACTTTATCATCATTATTATAATTCACAATATTAATCGACCAGGTCGTTCCTAGGAAAGAGGGGGCTTTCCAATAAGGATTTCTCCCTATTGGCGCGCAATTAGGTGACCAAACCTCTCATTCACAGAACTTCTAGACATCGTTAATATTGCAAATAATAATATTAATAACTTTGTCACTTCAATTATTGATTTAATAATATATAAAATATCGACAATAATTGAATCAAATAACGTGAGATATTATGCAGCCATTACTGTAGCAATAATTGAACAAAAGCGGTGACTTCTCACGTAAGCATCAATAATCAATACCGTGTACTACTGCTATGCAACCACACGTATTCTTGTACTTTTAACACCGGGTGTTTCAACAGTTAACGATAAAACTTCCATCGTTATTTTCATAAAAATATTTTTGTCGTTTTCTCAATCCGACAATAATTCTGTTGTGGGGTCCACCAATGATTGTGTCGTTGTACGAATATTCCCTGTTAAAATGAATATTCCCCGACCAATCGAATATTATATAACAACTTATGTACTTTGCAAAATTTATAAATATTACCCACAACTATAACATTATAACAAATTCACACCTTAATATTCAAAAATGATATTTATAGAAAATTCATCTATATTCATAAAAGTTAGGGTCTTACATTAAAGCTGCTCAAGCTACATACTCAGAGCTGATGAATGTGAAGAAGAAGGTTCAAGAGGACGTTATTCTAGAAGCAAGAATCGATGAAGAGAGAAAATTTCAACCCTCGATTTTATTGGCCCATTTGAAATCCTTGATTGAGTAGGAACTGTGGCCTATAGACTCGTTTTACCGCCAAATATGTTGCGTGTTCATAACATTTTTTTCACGTATCGATGTTACATAAATATGTGAATGACTCGAACCACGTTATTAAATTAGAACTAGACGAGATAGCAAAAGATTTAACGTATGAAGAGCTACGTGTTAAAATCTTGGATAAGAAGGATCGTATTCAACACTCAAAGGTTATACCTCAAGAGTTAGAATCTGAAATGAAGTCAAGGTATCTTCATCTCTTCTAAGATACCACAGTGCGTACATAAATTTCGAGGGAAATTTCATAAGAGGGAGATTGTGAGACCCCAAATTTTATGAATAAAGATTTAAATTTCTCGAAATATTTTTTTAAATATTATGGTGTGGATTTGATATAATGTTATAGTTGTGGGTAATATTTATAAATTTTGCAAAGTATGCAAGTTGTTATAAAATATTCGTTTGGTCGGGGAATATTCTTTTTGTAATAACTCTAATATTTTCTATATAAATAAATAAGAAATTTTGCATATTAAATTTTTTTATTTTAAATATGAGAATATGTGCCAAGTAATGTGCATGTATATATGTGATAAATAAAATTTATTTATTACATGAATAATTTCAAATAATTTTATTTTAGAGTTATTGCTCAAGATAAGGTTTATTCTTATAATAATTAATTTTATAATAGAAATGTCTTTATTAATTATTTTCTATAAAATATGATTTTTATATTATTTAAATAATATATTAAATGATTATTAGAATTATTATAATTACTATTTTATTATATGAATTTTTGTTCGATTATTAAGTTAATTATTTTTAACTTACTTAATAATGATTTATATGAAAGAATAAATCGGATATGGAATCTAAACCCTAATTTTGGATTTTGAGCAATGAATGAGAATAATATTATTATATTAGTTATAATATTATTTTTCAGCGTTATGAATATATACTGTATATGTGTAGACTGATAACGATTAGTCAATTATGGTGTATCACGACAAACCCTAATGATTATTTTTGTAAATTATAATGATAATTAGGAAACCCTAATTGTTAATTTGAGAACCCTAATAGTATTAAGGAACCCTAATTTAAAAACCCTAATTTTCTATTAAAACCCCTAATTTTAAATTAGTGTGTTTTAATTAATATTTTGTTACACTTTAATTTTAATTTTTCAAACCCTAGTAATTATTTGGGAAACTTAAGATGTAAAATCTAGTGATTAAACCCTAGATTCAAGCACCTTGAACAAGAATACCCTTGAGATTATAAGCGAAATTACCATTTTACCCTTTTTATCCCATTCATGCATTATTGCTAGCAAATCTTATCAAATCTTGACAAGCCGCCCTATAGTCAAGCTATGAACCTACAAGACTACAATTCTCAGTCATTAATAACAGCCACATGCATTGTATACAAGTTTATATAGAATTCAAGAGAGAGAGAAAGTCACATTCAAGCTCATTTTGCACAAACACTCATCCTAGAACTTCTCTCTCTAAAACCTCCGAAATTTCCTTGCTAAATCAGTCATAAATCAAGCCCCACTATCACACTTAACAAATCAGAAGCATAGAAATCAGAATTGGATCATAAAGAGGTAAACCCTAATCAAGAAATATGATCTTGATCTGCATGTTAGATGTTATAATTTATTGTTAAAATATATTGTTTATGGTGTATAATGATGATCTGGGTTGATAGATATTAGATCCATAACATCTATAGGCTCCGATCTAGAGTTTTTCAAAATCTGGAAATTTTTTATGTTGAGTCTGACAGTCAAATGTCAGTCCTCAGAGATCCTTGTATGTTATGTATTTTTGTGGTTTAAATGTTTAAACATGTAGTATGCTATGAGATCTTGAATCTGGAACTTGATTTAGAGTCAGATCTGTTATAGAGTGAAAGTTATTGATGGTCAAAGGTCGTTGACCGACCATGACTTTACTAATTCTGGGCAACCCAGAAAGCTTTTTCAGCGTCTGACAATGTTTTGGAAGGCTTAGATCTGTCAGTTTATAAATTATTTGATGATGTTATAGTATCCAGATTATAGCCTGTCATATGTACTTTATATTTGTGGCTTTTGATCCTTTAAATAATCAATTAATCGAACTTAGAGGATGGTCAAACCTGTCCCCTCGTTCACGATTTTGATTTCTGGGAATTTCCAGAAAATATGAAAAATAGCTTTCTGACCATGTTTGACCGTGTCATAGAGTGTTATTTTGTTGTTGTTTTGCTGACTTTGTGTAATAGATCTCTTCTTTGTCATGAGGACTTCAAGTCCAGCACACTCTCGAACCTTGGAAAACAAAGGATCGGATGTAGTAATCAGTCAAAATGCGTTGACCGTTAAGCTTCTGTTTCTAGGTAACCCAAAAGTTATCCAGATGGGTCTGACAGTTTGTTCATGAGTCCCAATCTCTCTTGCGTTATGGGATTTGTTTGTGTTGTTATATCTATGTTATAATATGTTATATGGGCTACATATGAAAGCCTTGATATCACCTAAATGACAAATAGGATCAAAGTAATGAACGGTCAAAGTAGGCAGTATGAACATGATATGCGTTTTCTGGAATTTCCAGAAAATCAAGAACACGTTTCTGACAGGGTTTGACCGACTTAGATCTGGCGATTGTGATGTAGTTAGACTGATTAAGGATAATAGATCTCTTCCTTGGCATGGGTACTACACTCTGAAACCACTAAATAACCAAAACCTTACCTGGAAATATAGTTATAGAAGCCCAAACGTAGTACCTAAGAATTGTCTTGGGTTTCTGGGTAACCCAGAAAACCAAGAACAGATCTGACAATTACTTTGCAAGCCCAGATCTCATTCGTTTTAAGTTGTATTGTCATGATTATTGTTGTAACACGTAGTTAGACACTAGTACTACAAGATCCATGGATTAGCTTGCCTAGAAACATCAAGATCTGACATTTATTGTTGATTAAACTTAGTCCCTCGATAACTGGTTATGAGTGTTCTTGAGCCTCAAGAACACCTAAGGCGACAGATTCTATCGCCAAATGGCTTTAGCGACAGACTTAGTAAAAATTAATTAATTTAATTTCCTAAAATCATTTAAAAATAGTAAATAAATTCTGAAAATTATAAAATCAGTTCTAAAAATTATTTTAAGTTATAAAAAATTTACTTTTAATAATTTGACATATTTTTCATAAATATTAATATTTACTTGGATATTATTGGTATTTAAATTATTTAATAAATGCATTAAATAAATCAATTAAAAATGATTTTATTGTATTAAAAATCATTTTAAATAATAATAAGGTATTTAATAATATTTTAAGTTATAAAACATAAATTTTAATATTTTAAGATAAGTTTCATTAATTATCTAACATTAATGATATTAGAATTATTTAATAATTATTTTAAATAAAATAATTTAAAAATGATTTTAATTTTAGAAAAATTATTTTAAATAAAAATAAATAGTTTAAAAATATTTTAAGTTATAAAATATAACTTTTGATATTTAAAGGTAAATTTCATTAATAATTTAATATTAATCATATTAAGTTTATTTAATAATTATATTAAATAAATATTTTAAAAGTGGTTTTATTGGATTAAAAATCATTTAAAAGAGAAATAAATGAATTAAAAATATTTTAAGTTCTAATCAATGACTTTTAATATTTTGATAAATATTAAATTAATATTCTAATATTAATAGTAAGTATTTAAAATGATTTTAAATGTTTTAAAAATTATTTAAGGGTAATATTAATACTTTAAAAATATTTGGAGTTATTATAAATAATTTTAATATTTTGACAATGGTTTCATTAATAGTTTAATATTAATTAAATATTAATGATAATAGAATTAGTTAATATTTAAATCATTTAATAATGATTTCAGAGTTTGAAAACTCATGATAAATTATAAAAATTATTTAAAAATTATTATAAGGCTATGAAAAATAATATGATTGATATTTAAAATATATAAAAGGCCATTGAACTACACGATAGAGTCTTAGACTCGATAATTACCCGATAAAGTCGCTTTCATTTTTAATCGCATGTTTTAAATTTATCTAGACTTAGATATTTTGACTGTATTAATGATTGTTTGTGATTCAATGACTGTGGGATATGTGTGATAAGGTGATTAGGTTATGTGTTGACTGCAATAGACAGTGTTATGTGTTACGATATATTATTCTAATCGAACGAATGATCTTATTACTGATAGGTCGTTGTATAAAAGATTTATCTAAGTTGCATTATTGTAAGTAGCAGCTCAGGCAAATATCTTACTTTTGCATTTCCTTTATGCAATGGACATGAGTAAGAAGTTTCAGAATTATATTATTATTGTACCAGATTATTAACCCTATTGTTATATATGTTATATTCGATCATTGTTTATGTGACGCCCCCAAAATAGGTATACATCACCCATCTTGGGTCGCCAGATACAAGGTACTGAATACAAATACAACTTAATTATACAACAGTCGTGTGAAATACGACAAAACATAGGCTGTGAGTTTTAATACAAATATTGTCATCTAGACAATATCCACACTCAATGGAGTCCTCATTACATTTATTATCACACTATTTCACAGTTTAGTGAGGACTACTAATGCACCATCTAGGACCGTCACTTTGTTCCCCGACTAGTCCTAGCCACGTTCTCATTTCCTGAAGAGAATAGTGAAAGAAAGGGTGAGCTCAACTAGCCCAGTAAGAAATATTATGACTAAGATAATGCAGAATAAATTATCAATAGCCTTCAACAATATAACAACTGATAGAATATAATAGACAACAAGTTTTAGATCAAAAACTGCAGCGGAATAAGCAATCCATTAGAAGAGTCAAGTAAAGTATAAAATCTACTGTCTTTTATGATTTAAAAAAATTTTCATCAACTTTATCGCTGAGACTCAGCTTAAGAAATAAAATTGAATCATCCCTGCTCCATGACCAAGGATATTCATGTAATCATCAATGGTCATGACTATACCGAATAATCCCTGGTCATAATCATACCAACAACTGTCCACCAATGAACCACAGGCCAATGAGAACTTTTACCACATCATTCATCACATTACGGTCATGATTATACCGAATAATACCTGGTCATAATCATACCAAGTCCATCTATGCACGTAAGCCAAAGATGACTTTCAACATAATATAAGCGTGAGGATGATGACAATTCAATAAAACAGTTCAAGAATAAATTTTAAAGATTTATAAGTTAATTTATCCCGAACTCAATAACGTCCAAATTGTCAACACGATCTTCGCTTTGTGCGAAGAAAATTCAAGAATGCTCGGAAGAATATTTCCATGAAAAGATACTGGATGAAGCGCAAATATCAAGGATATTTCACTAATTTCATGGAGTATAGAAGTCAAAGCTTTAACCAACTGAGTATAATAGAATATATGAAACTGCAAATGGATTTTCGCCCGTCATGCAATAATCCACGTAGATAGATCATTTCCATAATTTAATAAGAAATGAATACACAAGATCATTCACTATGCATGTGGTAATCCACATAGATAGGTTATTCCAACAGAATAATAAAGAATGGAATAACAGAAGGATTCACCATGCGCGCGATAGATCGCACCGAAGCGGTTATTCCCAACGTAATAATAAATAATGGAACCAGATCCCACAGAACGCATACAATTTGGATATTCCAATGTAATAATAAATAATGGAACCAGTCCCATTAAACGCACGTAGATAAGATATTTTGACGAATGATAAATAATGGAACCAGTCCCACGAACGCTTTCGCATGTGATATTCCGATAGAAGAATAAAGAACGGAATATTAGAAGAATTTCACCATGTATGCTGTACTTCGCATAAACAGGTTATTCCAATAGAATAATAAGAATGGAATAACAGAAGAATTTCACCAAGTATAGGGTATCCCGTGTATACAGGTTATTCCAACAGAATAATAAAGAATGGAATAACAGAAGTTCTCTTCATGAATAAGAAAGAAAGAATACCCCTTAGGAGTACAACAAATAATATTCCCTACCTTAGAAAGAAGAGTATTGGATATAGAAGTAGTGAAGTAGCCGAACACTTTTCTTTTTTCTCTCTATAGTTTCTCTCTCTAGAGTTTCAGTGAATTCGTAAGAAATAATGAAGGAATGAGCTTCTATTTACAGAAGAATGGACTGAATAGTAACTAATTCATGAATGGTCTAGATTGATTTACTTTTAAACGGACGGTCCATATTGATTTACTATTAAAACTTAAAGCAACAATCCATACTGATTTACTATTAAAACTTTAAACCAGCGATCCATATTGATTTACTATTATACTTTCCACCAGCGGTCCATATTGATTTACTATTATATCTTCAACCAACGGTCTCAAAAATTAGCACATCTCCTCATGGAATAATATTGTACCCAAAAATGATTTGGACTGAACAGAAATATATCTTACGGGTGAATAGTACCCCGTGAATAGTTACTCGTGAATAGTAACTCGTGAATAGTAACACGTGAATAGTAACTCATGAATAGTAACTTGTGAATAGTAACTCGTGAATAGTACTCTGACACGAAAAGTGTCCCGAATACCCAATTGAACAATATAACCTCCACACATCAATTATACTAACACAAATAAGTCCAACACAATGGAACTATAAAATTCATCTTTAATCAACACGAACTTATTCATCATTAATATTATAATTCACAATATTTAACAACCATGTCGTTCCCAGGAAAGAGGGGGCTTTTCGATAAGTATTTCTCCTTATTGGTGAGCAATTAGGTGACCAAACCTCTCCTTGACAGAACTTCTAAACATTATCAATATTGCAAATAAAAATATGAATAACTTTGTCATCTCAATTATTGATTTAATAATATATCATATTATATAGATGATACTGTAACAATAATTGAATCAATAATATGAGAGATATGATCAAGATTATTGTAGCAATAATTGAGTATAATCGAGTGACTTCTCACGTAAGCATCAATAATCAATACTGGTGTATTACTATATAACCACGCCAGACATCGTACTTTTTTTACTAAGGGTAGTTTAACAGTTTTAACAATAACACCTCCGTCGTTATTTTTATAGAAAGATATTTTGTCATTTTCTAACTACGACAATACTACTCCGTTAGGGGTCCACCAATGATTGTCTTGTCGTCTTGAATATTCCCTGTTAAAATGAATATTCCCCGACCAATCGAATATTATATAACCACTTGCTTACTTTGCAAAATTTGTATGTAATGAGGAGAGGTGTCTTGATTCAGTTTATAACACGTTGCTCCAACTTTTTAGAATCTGCCATCCCGTAAAGCGCACAATATTTGGTTATGAATAACACATAAGCGCTTCGCGCCTTTGGTATCCGAGGAGTCTTTGGAATGGTGGCGCGGTCCGCACTTGACGTAGAAGCTTGATGTAATACGTCATGCTACCGTATATCGAGACGGTGAGGGTTGGTGCAGCGCATTCATTATTAGGGATCGGCGTCGTGGCGCGGTCGGTGACTGAAATTTGCGCAGATGATGTTTGGAGTACTAGCGAGAACCGCGCTTGGTCTATTCTTTATGTAAGCCTTGCACATTCACCAAGGTGACGATGGCTATTTGTTCTTGACTTCCTACAAAACATGTAATTCTTTGATTAAAACGTGTACTTGACTCGATTAGAAACCAAAATATATTACTAATTAAGATGAATAGTTTAGAGCTTGGGTTGCCTCCCAAGTAGCGCCAGTTTTAGCGTCGCTAGCCCGATGGTGCCTCTTACATCATTGCGTGTCAGTGAGAGTAATGTTGACAGCATCCCAGTTTTCATCTCCGCCCCAGTAATTCTTTATCCGTTGTCTATTGACCTTGAATGTCTCTAGTGGATTTCGGCTGTAGAGTTCGATTGCACCATGCGGGAACACTGTTTTGATGGTGAGTGGTCCCGACCACCTTGACTTAAGCTTTCCGGGGAATAATCGCAATCGTGAGTTAAACAACAGTACCGATTGCCCCGGCTCGAAAGTTCGGTGCACGATTTTCTTGTCGTGCCATTTCTTGACATTCTCCTTGTATAGTTTAGCGTTTTCATATGCCTGAAGTCAGAATTCATCGAGCTCATTTAGTTGTAGCAGCCTTTTTTCCCCCACAGCTGCTTGATCGAAGTTTAGTTTCTGAATGGCCTAGTAGGCCTTGTGCTGTAGCTCAACTGGTAGGTGACACGACTTTCCGTACAGCAGTTGATATGGTGACATCCCTATTGGCGCCTTATAAGCAGTCTGGTATGCTCATAGCGCATCATCTAACCGGAGCGACCAATCCTTTTGATTCGAGTTCACCACTTTTTCTAGAATTTTCTTTACCTCTCTGTTCGAGACTTCAGCTTGCCCACTGGTTTGGGGATGATAGGTTGTCACCACCTTGTGGTTGACCCCATACTTTGCCAAGAGGGTCAGAAATGATTTGTTGCGTAAGTGACTACCTTCGTACACTATGATAGCTCTTGGCGTGCCAAACCTCGTAAAAATATTTTTTGTAAGAATTTTACCACCACCTTGCATCGTTAGTCGAATGCTATCGCTTCAACCCATTTTGACACGTAATCTCATCGCCAAAGAAAATATACCGATTTGATAATGAGGAAGGAAATGGCCCCATGAAATCGATGCCCCATAAATCGAAAATCTCAACTTCTAAGATAGTTTGGAGTGGCATCTAATTCCTTTTCGATATGTTGCCCACTCGTTGACATCTATCACAAGTTTTAACAAATTGATGGGCGTCTTTAAATAGCGTGGGCCAATAAAACCCTGCTTGGAGGACTTTTGCTGCTGTTCTCTCACTACCATAGTGTCCCCCGCATGCTGACGAATGGCACTCATGCAGTATACTATGTACCTCGCTGTAGGGCACACACCTTCTGATCATCTTGTCGGCGCATTATTTGAATAGATAAGGCTCATCCCATATATACCACTTGACGTCATGAATAAACTTCTTCTTTTGTTGTCTTATAAGATCAGGGGGGAGCATGTTGCTCACTAAATAGTTCACGAAGTCCGCGTACCATGGAAATTCTGCATTTACCCCAAACAATTGCTCATCCGGGAATGACTCGTTTATGACGCCCTTGTCCTCTTCTTGTGTAACCGGATTGTCCAGCCTAGACAAATGATCAGCGACTTGATTCTCTGTCCCCTTCCTATCTTTTATTTCTAGATCAAACTCTTGAAGAAGGAGAATCCACTGAATAAGGCGTGGTTTAGCATCTTTCTTCGCAATTAGATACCGAATAGCCGAATGGTCCGTGTAAACTATCACTTTAGTGTCGACCAAATATGCCCTGAATTTGTCAAACGCATATACCACTGCAAGCAGTTCCTTTTCCGTAGTTGTATAATTGATTTGAGTCTCCATGAGTGTCTTGCTTGCATAATAAATGGCGTGAAATACCTTATCTCGACGTTGTCCCAAAATGCCCTCGATCGCGCATAGTCGCTACATCACACATCGGCTCAAAGGTATATTCCAATCAAAAGTGCGGCGATAATCAATGAAGTTAACTTCTTTTCAACAAATTCAAAGCCAACTTACATTTTTCATCAAAACTAAACACGAGTCCTTCTAAAAGATCGGACAATGGTTTTGCAATTTTAGAGAAGTCCTTTATGAATCTTTTCAGAGAACCCACATGTCCCCCAAAAACTTCGATTCCTTTTACGGAGCTCGGTGGAGGCAGTTTCTCGATCGTGTCCAACTTAGCTTTGTCCACTTCCAATCCTTGAGCCGAAACCATGAAGTGGCATTTTTCCCAGTTAAGTACAAGGTTTGTCTCCTCGCATCGTTGTAACACCATTACCAAATTCCCAAGACATGTATCGAAATTGTCTCCATGGACAGAGAAGTCGTCCATGAAGACTTCCACGTTTTTCTCTACCATATCGGAGAAAATGGCCATCATACACCGTTGGAAGGTAGCCGGTGCATTACATAACCCGAATGACATTCTCCTGAACGCGAATGTGTCGTAGGGACATGTAAATGTGGTCTTCTCTTGATCCTCAGGAGCGATGGCAATCTGGTTATAGCCCGAGTACCCATCCAATAGACAGTAAAAATCGTGACCCGCCAATCTGTCCAACATTTGGTCGATAAAAGGTAGCGGAAAATGATCTTTTTTGGTTGCCTTATTCAACTTCCTATAATCGATGCACACCCTCCAACTCATCTCATTCGTTTTGCCAGATTAACTCATTATCTTCATTTTTACCACGCGTTCCCCCTTTTTCTAAGACACAATGAACCTGGACTAACCCACTTCTTCGTCAAATATCGGGTAAATGATTCCAAAGATCCAATAATTTCGAATTTCCTTCTTTACTACTTCCTTCATAATCAAGGTTGTTGTTAAGTTGTTTTCCACCGCTGGTTTTATGTCATCTTCCATCGTAATCTTATGCATGCAAAACGAAGGGCTAATTCCCTTGATATCCGTTATCGTCCACCCTATCGCTGCCTTATGTTCTCTAAGCACCCTTAGCAACTTCTCTTCCTGCAAAACGTTAAGTGCAGCATAAATAATTACAGGTAAAGAATTTGAATTGCCTAAATACGCATACCTGAGATGTTTAGGGATTGGCTTGAGTTCAAGAGTTGGTGGCTCCTCTAATGATGGTCTCAATTTTTTCGTAGCTATCTCCTCCGTGTGTAGTAATTCACAAGGTGTTTTGAATCGGCTTACTCGTGGCAATGAGTTTAACATCTGTAAGTAGTCCATAAATTCTGGGTCATCGAGCTCCTCATCCCCCAATAATGTTGTCTCTAGAAGATCGTTGCTTAGGCTCTTTCCCATGTCTTCGTTGACTATTTGATCAATGATTTCCATCCGAAAGCACTCTTCTTCATCCGCGGGAAATTTCATGGCTTTGAATACGTTAAACTTGACTTCTTGATCTTGGACCCTCATCGTTAATTCACCTTTTTGTACGTCGATGAGTGTCCTACCCGTCGCCAAGAAAGGTCTCCCTAGGATAATTGGGATGTTCTTGTCCTCCTCAAAATCTAGAATAATGAAATCAGCGGGGAATATAAACTTATCAACTTTGACCAATATGTCTTCCACAATGCCTCTCGGATATGTGACTGACCTATCTGCCAACTGTAATGAGATGTTCGTAGGTTTTGGAGCCGGCAATCCTAATTCTGTGTAAACTGATAACGGCATAAGGTTCACACTTGCTCCTAGATCACATAAGCATTTATTGAAAGCCGTATTCCCGATCGTGCATGGAATGGTGAAACTCCCCAGATCTTTCAACTTGGGTGGAAACTTTCGTTGTAGAACCGCGCTGCACTCCTCTGTTAGTGCCACTGTCTCAAAATCTTCTAACTTCTTCTTTCTGGACAGAATCCCCTTCATGAATTTTGCATAACTCGACATTTGCTCTAGGGCTTCCGCAAACGGGATGTTAATCTGCAATTTCTTAAATACTTCCAAGAACTTTGCAAATTGCTTGTCTAATTTTTGCTTTTGAACTCTTTCTTTGAAATGGCGGTATGCGATACAATAACCTGTGTGTGTCATCTAACTTTGTATTCTCAATTCGTGTATTTGCACCCTATTTTTCTGCATCCACTATGTTATCATTACTCTTATCATCAGAGACAGCTAAATTTTCTGCATCTTTCCCAACCATTTGTTTTCCACTCCTCAAAGTAATCACGACACTCGTTCATGATTTCCTTTGATTTCTTTCGGTGTCACTCGGTAAAAGGCCCCTTGTCAATACATTGTTCAATGCTAAAGCAATTTGTCCCATCTGGTTTTCTAAATTCTTGATGGCCATTTCTTGTGATTTCATTGCCATTGCTTGGTTCTTCATAGCTACCTCGTTACTTGTTATATACTTGATAACAATTCCTCTAAATTCGATTTCCTCTCTTGACGTTTAACTGGTTGTTGTTGATTATGAAACCCTGGGGGATACGATGGTTGTGGAGCTTGCTGGTTCTGATTATTATTCCATGACTGATTCAGATTATTCCTATTCCCCTGATTATATGTATTCTGATATGTATTCTGAGGAATTCTGTTATAGCTACTCACGAATTGTACCGACTCTGGGTTGATTGCGCATTGATCCGTCGAATGTTCCCCTGTGCATAACTCACAAATAATTACAACCGTCTGCGTCTGTCCCCCGGACCACACGTCGAACTTCTTAGCGAGTGATAAAATCTGTGCCGTTATTGTCGTCACTCCATCTACTTCTAACACTCCAGCGACCGTAGGTTGTGTCATTCTTGCCGTGGGCCACTGATAATTGTTAGCCGCCTTAGTCTCTATCAACTGGTATGCCTCTTCATACGTCTTAGCCATAAATGCTCCTCCCGATGCCGCATCAATACTCGTCCTGAGATTCCCATGTAGTCCGTTGTAAAATGTATTCAATTGCAACCATTTGGGCAGTCCGTGATGTGGACATTTTCTAAGTAATTCTTTGTATCTCTCCTACGCCTCGTACAGTGATTCCCCATGTTGCTGATCAAACATGGTAATCTCATTCCTCATCTTTGCAATTTTTGCAGGGGGAAAGAATTTTGCTAAGAATTTCTGAGCCAGGTCCTCCCATGTCGTTATCGAACCCGCTGGTAGAGAATGTAACCAACTTTTCTCCTTGTCCCGTAGAGTGAATGGGAACAAGCGAAGTCTAACTGCCTCGTCCGACACCCCCATTATACTTGAAAGTGTCGCATATTTTTAGAAAACTGATCAAATGCTCGTTCGGATCCTCATTAGCCATTCCCCCAAACTGCACTGAATTCTGCATCATTTGAATTATCCCAGGCTTGATTTCGAACGTGTTTGCAGCTATTGTAGGCCTAGTGATACTCGACTGCAGCTCAGTCACCTTGGGTGTCGCAAAATCTCTCAACGCTTTCTGATCTTCGGCAGCCATTTCATCTTCCTTATCAGAATTTTCGAATTCGTCCCTTGTTTCCTTTATCCACTTACTTAACCTCTGAAACATTCTATCGATGTCGTCCTCAAAAGGAAGCAAGTCTGGATTTTTTGATCGAGTTTGCATAAACCAATATCAAAAACCTGAAATTCGAAGAACAAAACAAAACAAAAAGTGTTTAAGTAAAACTGGACTAATTAAACTGATATTGCAAAAAAATAATAATCAGATTGAAATCCCCAAGAATCTACACCAAAAAACTTGTTGGGTAAAATCTATATACGCTCAACACGCAAGTATACGTGGTCAACAAGTAATATAATAATAAGTAAAGTATCGTTCCCTCAGAGATTTCGCACAAATTTCCCTTCCAACTACCAATCTTCTATTAATCCAAATTTTTATTAAACTAATCAATTTCCAGTTTATGTCGAAAATATCAAAATTATCGAAAATCAACTCAATACCAACAAACCCTAAGTCTGGACTTTCAAACAAATATTGGAGAATTAGGCTCGTAACTTCACTCTAAGCATCCCACTGATTATTATTACCTTATTCCAGTTTAACTCACTAACCCAGTTTATTAATCAAGAACACATAAATAGTATTAATCACCTCTCGATATATTAACATCGTATTAACCCAAATCCACAATTAAGATAGAATTAAGTCAAACGCCTCAATTAATCAACTCACTATATCTCTACGTGAATTCTAATTAAGTAAGGTTTAAGATCAAGTTCTCTTCACAATTACATGTGATGTCAAGCATATATCTACCTCAACAATAATCAAGAATCTGTTATTCACAAAATTCATGACACATGTTATATTAACTAAGTCTAGATTTATATTTCATCTCTCGAATTCATACAAATCCACATAAAATTGTAGATCAAACAATTCATAAATTCAAGCTCCAATTAATATAGATAAACTGCATAATAGCTTAATTAAACTGAAAACCAAGGTTACACAATCATCGTTCCACTTAGAGATCCATTATAAGCCTAACAAGTAATTTAGCCCATAATAAATGAATTAAATACTGAATAAATAAAAGGAAACATCATCCCAATTACAGAAAATAGAAATTAGAGAAGAATAATAATACACCACCTTTCTCGGCTTTCGATTATGAAATCTTCGTGAAATTATTTATGTTCTTCGTTCCTCCAAGCCCTTGCTCTTCACAATCCTTCTCCAAGTCTCTATATTGATTGAATGAATGATGCGCTCTAAGTATGCTTAGATCAGCATATATCTCCTCTAACCTCATACCATGACTCCTAATCCACCTCTAATTTCTGCCCAAGAAAGACTCCCCCAATTCGCACGACTTCCCCCAGTCAAGTTCCCACTTTTGGTAGCGGTCCGCTACTGCCTCAACGTTTCATAGAATAAGCCTCAAGCGCTAGCCCATCGCCACCTTTACCACACTCCAAATAAGGCGCTCGTCGTGCCCGCTTTCTTGACACGTAGGCTCAAGCTTCCGCCACCGTAAATTTGCAATGTTGCTCAAAACGTCCTCCAATGCTCCCATTCGTTGGACGAGTTTGAATTACCTACAACAAACGTAAACATCATCAAAAGTAACATAAAAATATCCAGAAACTAACAATATAACAATCCAAATGAACATAATTCATAGGTTAAAAACCTGCTCATCAGTTTTCTAAATTAAGATTCCGTTGTGCTAAAACAAATTGAACAAATTTATTATCTAATAAAGAATCTTTTAAATAAATAAAAAAAATTTAAAGATCCATTCAATCCTATTCTAGATCTCCATTGTACCTTTAGGAAATAACATTTTGTATATCATTTCAAAGGCTAAAATTAAAAAATATAAAAAAATATGAAAAGAAAATGACATCTACATTTTAATTTTTATTATTTGTGCTGTATTTTATTTTATAGAACTGGAATAGAGCAAATTACATGTCACTTTCGTAGCTGTATAAAAGAAATTGTAAATTATAAAATATATGTTGAACTTTAAAAGTTGAATAAAGCGCATGTCACCTTACCAACAAAAAAAATTATAAAGGATAAAAAAATACCAAGTGATGATGTCAAAATTCCACTCTTTATATTTCACAAAAGGAACCTTAGTTATGCAATTTAGTGCAGGTTAATATATGTCTTAACATCCCTCTTTAGTTAGCTAGCTAAGTGGATCAAAAAGGTTAATATATGTCTTAACATCCCTCTTTAGTTAGCTAGCTAAGTGGATCAAAAAGGTTAATATATGTCTTAACATCCCTCTTTAGTTAGCTAGCTAAGTGGATCAAAAAGGTTAAGATTTGTATTATTACTACTTTCATTGAGAATCCATACTTGTAAGTCGGGTCTCATAAACGGGGCGACTTAAGAAAGGGCTATCTAAACCGTCATAGCTGGGTAGATGAGCCGACGAGAACGTTGGTTTTGCAAGGTGGGTGTATTGATGCAAACTTCAAACTAGACCGTAAGGAGCCGACACGAACCTAAGAAATTGTCACAGTCGGTTACAAATACAATTTGATGTGAGTTGGTATTTGTCTTAGCCTCTCTCATTGGCCATCTAGTTTTTCAAGATGTATCAATGGGACTAATGTTTGTATTAAGAGACACCTCATGTTCTTGGGTGAGTTGTCCATTATAGTAGCAATATTTTGAAAAAAGAAACTGATATTTTCACAATATTTTTTGATATTTTTACATAAAAAGTGTCACTATAGATCCTATAACGACGTAAAAAAACCGCTGCTTATTATAGGATTTACAAATGACACTTTTCATGTATCAATATCATTTTCTCAATAATTTATCAGTTTCCTTCGAAAAATTATAAAAAATCTTTTACACATAATATAGAAAAGTATATTCAATTATATAAAACTAGCGGCTCAAGCAAATTATGTGCAATATATCTCACCTGCAAAACTATTATATTCCACAAATAAATAGTCATAATTTTATCATCATTACTAAACAAAATGCTCAATAAACTTAAGAATGAACATGAAATACAAATATATTTTTGGGATACATAAGTTTGTGAATAAGACTCCTTTTGTAAAATGATAATTTATTATACCTATCTTATTTACATAAATTTTTTAGAATAAATAATAGGAAGATAACATGCTTAAATTATTTTTTTTCTAGTTTTTAGCTAAAATCTTAACATCACTACCTTTAGACAAGACTCTTGCACAAATTATTATTATTATTATTTCTTTATCTTGGTGTTTGGACGGAATGATATTTTCTTTTACAATAAATCTAGGCAAACAGATTTTTTGGACTAGTCCAAAAATTGTTTTTTTTTTTTTTGCTTTTACTCTAAAAAAATGTATAGTATTTATTTTAATTGAAATTTTTACAGAGTACAGTCTGTGCAACACTTTTTTTTATAGGTATCCAAATTACATTTAAATCACTAAAGACTGTACAACACTATTTTTTATATGTATCCGAATTACATATAAATCACTAAATTTTATAAAAATTACAATTAGAATAAATCTATATAACAAAATATAAATAATTTTAAATTTTCCGCTCATTTTAACAAATCATTTAGACCGTTTAAAATTTAAGATAAATTTTACTGTCCACAGTGCTGAAGTGACGAAACTTTTACTTGTATTATATATTTTTTGAGAGTTGAACAAAAAAACAACACCAAATTTTGGACCGGTCCAAAAAAACAGTCCGTGTAGAACTACTCTTTCTCTTTTCATGTGGCTGGTGGAATATTGGAAATATAATCAGATTTTGAGCCCACTTTATATTATAGTACTAGTACTAGTGCTAGTATTAGACATAATTGAGGTACATCAGACAGACAGACAGACAGACAGACAGTGTAATTCTTTCTACCGACTCATTGAGGTACTCTGATCAAAAGGTTTCTTCTGCAACACTCTCTCTTAAATATTTGTTTCTCTCTAAGGAGACTTTATCTCACTCCTATTTTCTTCTTGCGAATTCTGTAATGAACTGGTATTTTTTTTACAGGCGAATATGAAAATCGATTACTCCATTGAATCTCATTAATTTGTCAAAAATCAGTTCAATTTCTTCAATTTTCATCGGCTCTATTACAATCTGCGGCTTTTATTTCAATTAGTAAGTATTGTTATGGGTAATTTGTGAACTTTGTTTATAGTTTTGATTTGATTGTTTCGAGAAATTTTATGGATTTATCATTTATTTACCATATATCTGGTTCTGGTTCTGGTTCTGGTTGCTGATAAAATTTAATAGAAAGCAATACAAATTTTTTTTTAGGAATTTAGTTAAGTTACTCCGTAGGAGGTTTCATGAAATGAAAGTTTTATCTTTATTGAAAATTAAGATTCTGGGTCTTGATTTTTTTTAGTTTTAGAACTCAGAGCAGCTAAGTGAAACTAATTTGAACCAAAGTAGTATTAATGCCTAATTAAGATTGTAAATCCTTGGGATTCAATATGGGAATCTGTCTTTGAAATCGTAAGAGTTAAGATAGTACTTGAAACTTTTTTTCTTTTTGGTTTTATTTTTAAAAGGTTTTAGCATGATTGCAATGTTTAACTACAGCCAATTTATTTCTCAAGAGAAAAAAGAACATAAATTTCAGCGACTTATTTGGATATTTGTGTTAGCCGTTTCCTATTTAAGAGAGCCTATAGTCATAGAAACAATAAATTGGTGTAATGTTAACACAGTCTGCACCCTTGTACACGGAATGACTTTAACCAGCTAAAAATTCCGTATGTTTGTTTGCAATAATATGGATGAGATAGGACAATTTGTACCAAATTTAAGACTTTAGGTATAGATCTTGCCCCATGATTAGTCCTTTATTTAATTCCATGGACTATATATTATCCATTCTAAGGTAATTTGATACCTCAAAAGGAGATTATATAATATCACCCTCCATTTGGGATTATACATCATCAAATGGCTATGGAATCAAATAAAGGACTAATCATAGAATAAAATAGTCCTTGGTGGTATTATGTTAGTACAAATAGTCCTATCATATCCTTTTGAAAACAAACATAGCTTTAAAGAAGAGGAATGAATTATTTTGGTCATCTTTGTGTAGTAGCAACAATAGAGTTTGCAGTTGTTTTATATGTCAGTTACCAATAACCCTTTTGCCTCCTCTTTTTCCCTCATTTTAATTCAGTTCAATAGAGAAAGAGGCGTCTTCATTCTTCTTTCTCTATCTTCTTATTTGGAGACATCGCTAAAGAATAATTTTTTGGAGGATGTCATTCTGGAATCTCTTTTAAGTCGGTTACTTGATTTTATCTGATTGAATTTGGCTGTACGGTTTAGAAGCGGTCTTTTAGCAATCTTGATTTCAATGGACTCAAATCTTAAAATAATGGATGACCTTCTTTAAGATGAAACGTCTTTCATTAATTTTTAAGTGAATTATTATGCAATTTCACACCGCAATGAAGTACGAGTAACATCAAAGTGTTGCTTGATCCTTGATGCATTTGCCACCACATTGTTTGCGTTTGTTTTTTTTTTCCTTATACACGTGTTGAGGTTATCGCTGTTCAATTTCTTCTAATGATTCTCTTGTTTTATATCAAGAAGAATGGCTGGACAAGCTGTTCCCAATCGATCAACAGTTTCCCTTGATGAGTTTGAGATTGTTGAAGGCGATGCTGATCACCTTAAGACTGTTTTAGCATCACCAAGACGGAGTAGTCCGCGAATTGACCCGACAACTATAAAACTTAGACATAGACTTGGTAGGGGTCCATTTGGTGATGTTTGGTTAGCGACTCATCATCAGACAACTTTAGATTATGAAGAGTATCATGAAGTCGCTGTCAAGATGCTACATCCTATTAAGGAGGATTACATCAAAACAGTATTTGATAAGCTGGATGATTTGTTTTCTAAGTGTCAAGGATTAGAAGGTGTCTGTTGGCTGCATGGTTTTTCAATCATAAGTGGAAAGGTAAATAATTTTTTTTCTACTGATACAATACTGCGACTTCGTTACCCTTCTTACTAAAAGTTATATATGTCCTTCTAGTTATGTGCTGTTATGAAATTCTACGAGGGATCAGTCAGTGACAAGATGACTCGCCTTAAAGGGGGAAAACTCTCCTTAAGTGATGTTCTGAGGTGATGTTTGTCTACTGCAGATGAATTTTTTTCTTTAATTGTCTTATTTTGTATCTAAATTTTCTTGAGGCATATTATGGCAGATCTTATATTCAGAATCCACTGTTTTTTGTTTCCTGTTAATGTTTTCAGGTACGGGACTGATCTGGCTCAGGGAATTATGGAACTACACTCGAAGGAGATTCTAGTCCTTAACCTTAAACCTTTTAATTTCCTTTTGAATGAAAATAACCAGGCAATTTTGGGGGATTTTGGAATTCCTCATGCACTGCTGGGGATTTCATTGCCTAGTTCAGATATGACTCGAAGACTTGGTACGCCAAACTACATGGCTCCTGAACAATGGGAACCAGAAATAAGAGGTCCAATATCCTTTGAGACTGATTCTTGGGGTTTTGCTTGTAGCATTGTAGAGATGTTAACTGGTATTCTACCTTGGTGTGGTATGTCCGTTGATAACATATACAACTCAATAGTGAAAAAGCAAGAAAACCGAACGCGTTCCTGAAGGCCTTCCTCCAGCAGTTAAGAATGTTATCATGGGCTGTTTTGAATATGATTTCAGGAGTCGTCCATCAATGGTAGATATATTACATGCTTTCAAAAGGTATCTCTCTAACTATAATTTCATGCCCATTACTATTTTCTGCTATGAAGGCATTTGTGTTGTCCCAAGTTTCACTCACCCATTGGGTCAAGATGGCGGATTCAACCACTAATGTCATAGGTTCCCTTTTACCGAATACTCCAACTTAATATTTAGATAAGGATATGATCCACGAACTAGACTATTTACGGGAGATTGATAAATTATAAGCTTATTAGAGGCAACTATTGGCATTACAATGTGCCACATTTAATGCAGTGATAATAAGTTTCCATTTATGCAAACAAGGTTAGGACATAGAGACCAAAGTTTTGAATCTGCATTGTTTCTTGTTTTACATCAGCACATAGCAAATACTAAATTAGGACACTGTAACATTTCGAGAGAAAGGGTTTATTGATTTGTTTCCAATAGAAACTAAGTTAATACCTGTCATAGAGCAGGAATGAGGAATCAACATCAACAGCAAGTTCCTCTGACTGTTATTATTGTCACAGAAATGTATACTTATCTGATCAATTGAAATTATTATTTATCTTAGGTTGCTCAAAGAATATTAACACATTAGAAAAATATTCTTTTTAAATGTTGTTCCTGATAAATCCAACCATGAAAACTTGTTTTTTTTGTCAAGTAAGAAAAAAAAGAAGAAAACCATTCCTCAATATTGAATAAGAGTCACTTATCATACTGAATATAATGTCAGGATATGTCAAGTTATTTTCCCACTTATTTGTGGGTGTTAAGATAGGAACCACCTGACTGATATGAGATACTGCTATGATACCTTACACAATGATATGGATATTATAGAAATATTAGGATACTATTGTAGCCATATACATTGATTAGCTCATTATTAATTAGTCTGAATACTCGTATGTCGTCTTAAATATGGAATTATATTATATTAAAAAAAAAATATTATGATATTACTTTTGCAAATTAAGCACTTATTCCATGCTCAATAACTTTGAAAATAACAAAAAACAATAAGAATAACTGTAATAAAAGCATCATCTTGGGAGGGCGATGCCTCAAGTTTCGAAGAGAGTCAAAAGACATAATTGCATAACTTCAATGTGTAGATTGTATAGATAACTATTAAGCATATACAAAATACATGTGCCTTTGCACAATTGAGTGTAGATCAAAGTAAAATACATATTTTCAGCTCACTCTTCCTATGCTTATGCATAACCTTTTTTAGGGATGAAGAGGCTTTGGTGGTTTTTCTTGCCTTTTTGTTTTTTGGATGGAGGAGTATCTTCCTAGTTTATTTGATATTTGTGCTAGATCCTCAGGTGTCAATTTTAGTTCATGGGATTGCTTATATGCAGTCAAACTCAAACTTGCTTATAAGCATTTTAAAAAAGAAAAAGTATTTGGCAAACTGCTTTTTGAAAAGTGCTTATAAGCATTGTTTATTGAAATAATTATAAATATTAATCGGTTCTTCTGCTTATAAGTAGAAATCCAATAAGTAGGTTTAATCAAGTATGTTACTATTCTATCCCTACTTTATTATTTTATTTCTATTCTATTCCTACTTTATCACTGTATTATTATTCTGTACTTTTTGGTCATTTCCCCTAGAAATAAGTGATCAGGAAATTCATTTAATACCAAACACATGTATGCTCTTGTACTTGTTTCAAGTGCTTTAACAAACACAATCTGCTTATAACTAGAAGCAGTAAGCAAAAACAATAAGCCTTTCCTTTAAGGCAATCCCAAACATGATCTCTTTACGGAATATAAACAATTACAATTTTGCAATCAATAATATAAGGAACCAGCCAACCGTTTGGAAATAAGTGAATAAGAATGAAACATGATCATAATGTTTCTTTATTAGAACAAATTATTGGTTTTGGGGGTTATTAGACTATGTAATAAGGGAGTGACAACTTGGGATTATAAGTTGAAAAGAAGGATCTGATGTAACTGTCGGGGTTATGTGATAGTTACAGTGTTCTGGGTTATAAGGAATCGTATGGTATGCCAAATTAAGGGTCTTTGGGAGATTAGTGTTTGTGCTTTTTGAAAGGTTATTTAGGGTAGAATAAATCCGGTTCTGGATTATGAAGTCTTAAATGTGCTAGAAATTGATGAAAAGGTGTGTGATTAATAATATATATAAATATTGATGTATATATATATATATATATATATATATATATATATATATATATATTTTTATTTTTACCAAAACAACTGAAAAAAGTTTAATATTTTATGGAACTGGATACATATAACCAAATATGTATGTATCCAATTTACACCCAAAACACTGTATTATGAAAAAATTCCAGTTCCATAAAATATTAAAAAAAAAAATTAGTTGTTTTTAAAAAAAAAAGCAAAAATTAAAATTTGATATCCATCCACCTTTATATATATATATATATATATACATTACCATCAGAGGCAGGAACTTTTGATATCCATCCATTTAAGGTTTGTTTTACTTATTCTACTTATGAATCCCCGTGATATTTTGTAGAAAACTGCAATTACTGAGGCTCTAACATTGATTTTTAATAGGTAGAATGTGCTAGTAGGACATTCTCTTGCAATATCCTTAGTACTTGTGCTCAAGGGAAAGTATATTACTTGTTTGTGCTCATCCTCTGTGCTGAAAGCTATTTAATTTGCAGTTCCCAGGATGCAGTTTATTCTGATGGAGGCTGGACGGTTCTTGGGAGCAAGGCAATTACAGACAAATCAGCAGTTAATGGTTACACAGAGTGGTTCCTTTCAAAGGATAATCTCCAAGTGGGTGACATGGTGCGGTCTAGAAAGCCACCCAACTCATGCAAGCCTGAAAACATGGATGTCCCGGAAGGGACAATAGTGGGTTTAGAACGTGACACTAATCGAAGTGGGTTTGTTTTAGTAAGGGTACACGGGATCCATGACCCCGTAAGAGTTCATGCATCTACGCTGGAGCGAGTCACATTTGGCTTGGCAGCAGGGGATTGGGTACGTCTGAAGAAGGAAGACAAGAAACACTCGCCAGTGGGTGTTCTTCATTCTATCCGCCGTGATGGAACAGTAGCTATTGGTTTCATAGGGGTGCAAACTCTATTGGGGGGCAGTTATTCTGACCTCGAGATGGCGGAGTCCTATTGTGTTGGCCAGTTTGTGAGGCTGAAGTCAAATGTTTTTAGCCCCCGATTTGAATGGCCTCGAAAAAGAGGTGGTGAGTGGGCCACAGGGAGAATTTTTCAAATACTACCAAATGGGTGCCTTGCTGTCAACTTCCCTGGTAGGTTGACGTTTGGAGACGAAAGCAGTAGTTTTTTGGCTGATCCAGCTGAAGTCGAAGTGATTTCATTCAATACTTCTCCAGATATGATAAAAAAGTATCAGCATCTCGAGGATTTTCACTGGGCTGTAAGGCCATTATTAATCGCTCTGGGGCTATTTACCGCCGTTAAGTTGGGCCTTTTTGCCGGGAAAAAAGTGGGGAGGTCTAAGGTGAAGAGAATTCAGAATCCCGTGATACAGGATGATGGTCTGCACAAGGAGGGCCAGAACGGTGGATGGCTTACTCCAAAGGTGGCCAATATAATCTTCAGGGAAGGCGTTACTGCACCTACCACTCGGTAATTCTCAAACTGAAGGTAGTTGCTCAAGGCAAGTGGTATAATGTGGTCGCTGGCATATAAACAACTGGTAACTTGGTCATCTGACAAACTACTTGTGCTTTCTCATAACGTAGGTAGCTAAACTTTGCAAAAATGATGTCTATATTGTAAATAGATGGTTGCTTTGACATAAATTTACCACTTGGATACTTATGGCTAAAAAGTTATTTTCTTGATATATGCTTAAGCTATTCATTCGCATGTTCGCTAGATATGTTTCATCACTCTGCCTTGTCTTGTACAGTGAATTAAAACCTGATATTTTTTTTTAAGAAAAAGGCAATGGGTAAAATTGCAGTAACTGTACAATCAAATGAAAGGTGATATTTTTGTAAAATATACCCAATTGGGTGATGTTATTTTCAATACTCAGAATCCAGTTGAAACAGAAGCATCATGGAGCTGCTCAAATTTCTCTGTTATTTAGAGTTTATTTCTTTTTTGAGTTGGTGCCTTTATTTTTTAGGTGAATGATGTTTGGGCCTAGTCTCATATTCCATACAGGGCAAATACTCTGTTGATAAGAGAATAGTGTTCATGGGATCATAAATTGAGTATATCTCCCTTTTTCAGCAGTCCCTTGCACAATTGGTGCTCCCATGTTGAACCATTTGATAGTGAACTAATTTGTCAGTTCTATTTGTTATTCTCTTTGTTAGGACTGGGAATGATTCGTTTCATTAAAATGCAACAACCAACCACTTTTTTTCTTTTTTTTGATCAATCGTCATTATATTTCTGGTTTGATTCCTGCAATCTAAATCAGTATTCTTTTTTTAAACCACTCGGAGTATTAATGGCGTCTGAATAAGTTAAACGACCTAGAATAGAAAAACACTGTTTGAGTTTTTGATAAATCGGTTCTTCTTTTAACACACAAAAAAGTGGATGTGTAGAATGCAGTTAAAAATGTTTAACATCAAGAAAAGGACCTTCATATTACAAATGTTTATGAAATTTCTATTCTTGCACATTTCCCCCCCGGGGGCAGTTTTGTTGCTTCCCCTAAGCACCATTGGGTGTTGGTTTAATATGAAAAGGGAAATCTCTTTCTTTTTTTTAATAGGAAATTACAGCATTTAGGATGGCAGATTGACTCCTGAGTTTCGTACTAATATGGAAACTGTGCTCACACTACTAGTTAGGATGATATTCTTCGTTATCCGGAAGTCATATCCCCGTACTCAGGTGCGGATCCATAAATTTTTTAACTAATTTTTTTTAATTAATTTTTTTGTTGAAGTTAAATAAAGAAAACTTAAACTAATCATAATAATGTTGATAAATTGCAATAAATATTTATAATCTAAATTAAAAGAGAAATTTTAAATAAAAAATATTTAGATACAATTTAAAAATGAATATACGTTTGATTTAGAATATGAATGAATTTGTCTTCTTAAATTTATTATTATATTTGTTGTCCTTATATAATATGAAAAAAATTCAATATTTTTTTATCCTCCAATGGATCCGCCCTTAACTGAATACTCCGATTCTCGAATAATCTTCATTATCCAGGTACATTGCGATATCCCCACTGGATACTATATTTGTTTCTTTCCTCCTATACAAGTTATACCGATTGGAAGAAAAAAGAACAAAAAAATTCAACACTGTCTGGCTAGACAGAAAAATTACTGCATAATAATACAACAAGTTTTCTCACATTGAAACTAAAGGTTGTAGTGGAGTACAGTATACAACAAAAAATGGTTAGATAACTATATTCAATGTATTCACTAATTTCAAATTACCTCCATTAATTCACATCATCATCAAAAACACAGGCCTTTTTGGCAAGCTCATCAGTCAAATACAAGAGCCGAGCAACTTCTGTTTCAACTAAACCAAAGCATTCGTTATTCACACTTACCGCAGTTTCAAAAACATCATGCAGGATTATCTTCAATATTCTTCATATCATTATCAACCGCAATGCTCAAACTAACTTTCTCCTAAAACTCGCGACTCATTTTACTGAGTTTCTCAAGTGTACGAGTTGCTGCTTCAACTTCCGGTTGAGCTACCTCCAATTGTAGCTTCTCAATCGCCAGGTCCTCGATACTTTTCCCAATAATTTTCTCCAATGCCAAATCATACACCTTCCAAATATCATTGCCATCTCACGTAATTCCTTCCTTACTCTTCCTTAGTTCTCTTTTTCATCTAATCTTCCCAGTACCATTTCTAGCTCCTTGTCCTTTATCGTTGTTAACGTCAAGATTCGTACACGCGTCCAATCCTGGACAGAAACAAAGTCACACGTAAAAATTTGACGGCTTGGCCGTCGGGGGATAGCTCCGGTGTGTGAATAAAAAACAGGTTAACAATGAAGTTTTAATGCTCAAGTACATGTGATTAGGGTATAATCTTGTATTTATAATGATCACATCTCCAAAATATAGACTCCTAGTGAGGAAGATTCCTCCATGTTGACAATTAATCACGTCCCAACATTGGCCCACACTCTTTTGTTATAATGAGTCATTTAATGAAAGAGTATTGAACTTAAAACCCAAAAATTAAATATTACTCCATCCGTCCCATAGTTATAGGCTGATTTTCTATTTTGAGATGTCCCAATATATATGCTACTTACTATTTATAAAATTTAGTTGGTTCATTGTTTTATTTTTATGCCCTTATAATAAATATTCAACCATTACTCTCTTTTTGAAGAAACAACATTCAATGTCATTATTTTTATCACCACATTTAATGTTGTTGTATTCTCTTTAGTTTTAAGTTCTATGGTTATGGACTATTTAATGAATCAATGTAAGTTGAGAGTTTCTTCATTAATTCCAATTAATTATATGTGAAAATTATTTAAAATGAATTGATTTTTTTTTAAACTATGTCACAAAAAGAAATCATATATAATTACGAGACGGAGGAGTAAATGAGAGCACAAAGACCAAAGTCGAGCAAAACACTTCCAAAGCATACACCCCTCGGGGACCTCATCATTATAACCCATTTAATGTGCCGCACTTAGAAAGACGTGTGAAGCCAAATGGTTAGCTATTTCAAAAACCCTCATTTCCCAAAAGTGACTTTTATACTTTCAAATCTAAATTTTTTCAAAAGTACTGTGCTATCTCCCCTCTACAAATCCTTCTCAGCCCCCTCTTTACTAAAGCTTTCTAAAACTCGATATGGCTGACAATAGCGCACCAATCACCACTGTTGACACCCCAGAAACTGCTCCCACCAATGTCCAGATCATTCATCCTCTTACCTCCTCCACCCTTGTAACCACCACCATACCATCTTCGATTTTGGCCATTTCCACAACTTCCACCATTGTTTTTTGCCACCCCCATCACCACCACTTCCATCCCTACCTCCTCAGCCCCCAATCTCCGACCCAAACCGAGGCTGAAATCGAAATTCAAAAAATGCAAAAAGAATATTCTGTCGAAGAAACCTACACCCACATCAACACCATTTCCACTATTGACGATTAAACTTTAACGAAAATACGCGAGCAATACCGAATTCTAGCAACCTATGAACTCCTCGCTCCGCTTCCTGAACACAGGATGTACTGTTGCCCTGATGGATGGATTGTCATTTCACTCGTCGCCCTCAAATATGGAGTCTGATTCCCACTTCATGCCTTTATCATCACTCTCCTAGGCTTCGTAGGAGTCATGTTTGCACAACTGGTGCCGAACTTCTACATCCACCTTATATCCTTCATCACCTTCTGCCCTAAATGTGATGTCCCTCCCACCATGGACTTCTTTTTCACCTTGTTTTCCCTAGGCCGATCCAGAGAATCGAGGTTCCGCCAAATAAATAAATAGTCGAGTAAACAAATAGATAAGCGAACCCTAATAAAGACGCCCTCAGCTAACATAGGATCACACTCACTCTAATTCTACACCTGAAGACCCATACCCATAAAATTTTTGACTAGGCCGAAGCGTCAAGGGCCAACATTACATTCGACAAGCTTTCCCGAAGCCGAATCGAAGAACTAAGGTCCCTTATTAACAAACAACCCAAAAAGGAATGGGACATCGATCTCCTCAACGACCAAAATTGGTTGTATAACCATAAATGTAAGTCTCGAACCCCCCCTTTTCTTTTCACATATTTTTTCACATATAATATTACAATCTCTTATCCTGATCCCGTGTCTGCTTCTTACAGTATCTCTCATTAAATCGACGTCGACCACCGAAGCCGACCAAACATCATTTGATGTCACATCCATCGAGACCCCAATCAATCCCACGGAAAATATAATCCCCCAACCAAACCAATAATCCGCAACCCCCCTTCTAATTTAACCCATCTCTACTATCTCGCTGACACAACATGCACCTATCATACCCACACCCACCTTTACGGAAATAAGTCCTCTTGAAATGATAACCACCGAAAGAGATGTCGTGTTCAAAAAGAAGCAAAGACTGGTGAAGGTATCCACCAAAAAACACCTCACCACACTTCCATAAGCTCCTGCTCCTAAACCACCAAAAACCTATGTTCCCAAACTTGCCAAACCTACCAAAATCGATCCTACACCAGCCTCAGAACCCAATCAACCTCAACCTACCGACCCCATCAGAACAACTGAATTCAAACCCTCACGAAAGAGGAAAGAACACAAAGAAGCATCCTCTGAACCACCCCCCAAAAAACCACATACTGAAACTTCCAACGCCCCCTCAGACCAACCTCCACCCCCTCCCAAATAGTTTGGGTCCCCATCTACCTCTACCCGAGTCCTAGAGGTCGCTGCCTCGATGACGTTCTGGCCGGAAAACCCTGTAGAAGACTACCCCTTTGAGCTCTTCAGCACCTTTGTCTTACCATGGGATGAGGATATGTTTGAGGGGCTCTTAGCTCAACAATTGGTCTACTTGAACGTCATGCTCTAGGGCTGGGTAAGTTTCATCTTTCCTAATCCTTCTGTTCTCAATATCTCTATTCGGCTTTACACAAACTAACATATGCCAATTGTTTTGCAGTCCATGGCGTCCACATGCCGACTGTTAGGACGTCTATCTGCCTTAGACGCTAGAGAAAAGGAACTTGAGGCCGAAGTCGCCCAACTTCAATTCAGGACTAAAGCCCTGAATAACGGCCTCCAGAAAGAGAAGAGCCTCCATGCCAGCACTTCAGGAACTAGCCATCGATCTGAAGAAGACTAAATGGTGCCTCTTTGAAACGGCCGAGAAGAAGAGCCATCTTCAGACGACCTACGATGAACTAAAGGCCAGGAACAAAGAAGTGGAGAAGGGTGTT
Source organism: Panax quinquefolius (assembly GCA_020205615.1). NCBI lineage: Eukaryota > Viridiplantae > Streptophyta > Magnoliopsida > Apiales > Araliaceae > Panax > Panax quinquefolius. The sequence goes on from CM035174.1 coordinate 75,148,248, forward strand.
GGGTAAAATCTATATACGCACAACAAGTAAGTATACGTGGTTAACAAGTAATAAAGTGATAAGTCAAGTATCGTTCCCACAGAGATTAACAAGAAATTAACCCTAATAATTACCAGCTTCCTATTAATCCAAATTTTATTAAACTATCCAATTTAAGAATTAAAGCTAAAAATAGTAAAAATACTAATAATACCAAACAATCGACAAACCCTAAAAACTGAAATTTCAAACAAATATAGGAGAATTAGGCTTACAACTTCACACTAAGTATCACTCTGATTATTACACCTTATTCTAGTTTAATGCACTATCCCAGTTTATTAATCAATAACACTCAAGTAGAACTAGCCACCTCTCGATGCACTAATACCATATTAACTCAAATCCATAAATTAGATAGATCTTAATTAACTAACTCACTATATCTCTATGTGAATTATAATTAAAGAAGGTTTAAGTTCAAGTTCTCTATCTGATTACATGTGATGTTAAACATATCTCTACCCTAACATTCATCAAGGTTCCATTCATCCACAGAATTTAAGAACACATGCTATATTAACTAAGTCTAAACTCGTATTTCCTCTCTAGAATACATACAAGTCCATATAAAATTGGTGATCAAGCAATTCATAAATTCAATCACAAATCAATATAGATAAACTGAAAGATAGCTTATTAAACTGAAAATCAAAGTTACATAATCATTGTTCCACCCAAAGATCCGTTATAAGCCTAATAAAGAATTTAGTTCATCATCAATGAAATAAAAACTGAATTAATTAACGTAAACATCATTCCAATTACAAATATTAAACTAAAGAAGAAGAATAAATCCAGAACCACCCTTCTCTCTAGCCTTAATATGCAATTGTTGTGAAATCTCCTTCAAAGTCTTCCTCCAATGCTCTTGCTCAGAATTTTTTTTCTTCAATGATGTGAATTGCCTGTCTCTCCCCAATATTGTTGTTTGTTGTTAATTATAAGCTTAGACACGTATTCTGATTCTAATTCCATGTATAAATGAGTCCCAAACCATTCTAATCACTAATCTCCACGTTAATTGCAACATTTCAAGCCAAGCAGGAGACTGATTTCCCGTACCCCCGCCCCGGCGGGGGTTTTATACATAGAAAGCCCGCCCCGGGTGGCATGCATTCTGTTAGTCGTCCATTTTAGCTCCTGAACTTGCCAAATTTTACCCTAATTCCACCCTTTAAGTCCAATAGTCACTCTACCACACCTAAACACAAAACAACACTAAACAAGTAAAAATGAAATATAAACACAAAGTTAACACCATTTAAGCTCGAATTAGATGCTGATTCGTAGGTATAAAGCCCACTTATCAAAATCCCTCAAACTTAAATCGTACTAGTCCTCGAGCACGAAACAAAACAAAGATGCTATACAATGCAATGCAACGAGATGTAATGCATCTAATCTATATGCCTACAAAACCAGCAGTAATCATAGAATCAAATTTATTCCTCCGGCCTCAGAGAAATCAAGCAAACTCACAATACTTCATATCAAAACTAATCAATCATGCCTTATCAATCCTTAAATCTTAAATCGTTATTACTGGAATAGTGTGTGTGTGCTCAACATTCATGCTAACTGATGCAAATTCGAATTTAATACATAACAAGTCTCTTAAAAGGCATCATACAGTGTAAATTCAAAAATTTCAAGAACAAACAAGATCCAACTAAAATAAAACAATCACCAAGATCAAGGGTCCAACTAGGGTACTTATGCTCTCTTCTTCAATCACGGGGGCTTTTTGCTCTTATTTCCCATTTTATTCTTCTTTTATTCTTTTTTTATATGTGGTAAACATAACATGATTGAAAACTAAATAAAACTATTTACAATCCTATATTACTATGCAACTAAATCACTACATGAATGCAAACATTTAATAATCCTAAATTTAAACATGAAACTAACATATGCAAAGCTAACTAATAAAATTAAACATGCAAACATAAAAATTAACTAACTCCCCCAAACTTGAAAATTACAACGTCCTCATTGTAAAGAATAAAGCAGTAAATGTATGAGGACTTCCCTATAATCGCCTATGCTTGGGGTGGTGGTGGCTGTTGAAGAGTGGAAACCTCGGCATCGGGGCTGGTTGCTGGTATGGGAATTACGCATTGGGATTGAAACTCTGGAGAGTCATGTTCAATGATGCAAATGACATATTTATTACCTCAAACATATGGTTATGTCTTACTGCGAGTCTCCGCATCTGTCGTTTGGCATCCTTGTTATACCCATCCATTTGTCTCTGAAGGTTCTGAAACTGAATGCTAGATGTAGCATCGGGTTGTGGTATCACCTTCGTTCTTTGCTCTACCATCGTCGAATCCCCCTGAAACTCGTCGTCATCTGAGGTGTCCTCAGCTTTAGCCTCATCCTCCGAGGCTGGTGAAAATATGAATCTGACTCATATATGGTGCGACTCGCCCTCGGGCCACACCGAATACCGCGCAATCATCCTCGTGTCTAACGTCTGAAGCGACATCTAGGTGGTCTCATCATCGAACCATCTTACTCCCGCCTGTCTACACAACCCACAAATGAGTGATGGGTGTGGCAACCCGCCAGAGAATGGTCCTCGCAGGCATCTTCGGATAGGAAAACTGATTATAGCACCCACATCGATGAGAAAATCTTGGATAACGGCATATAAAAGCACTGCCTTCTCCTTGGGCACATTTGACGTGTATGTGGATGGAAATAGCTTGACGCACACGAACGCGTACCATATCTTTCCATACTGGCTGAGATCCTTACTGTGGAAAACAGTGGCCCCTTTTCGGCCTTAGATCCATGTGGTACCCGGATTTGTAATTTTTGTCAAAATAGCCTCGTAATCAGGATCATGGTCACGTAAGTAAGCGTACTGGCACTCTCTAGGAACTCGTAATTGGTAGTACGTGTTGATGGCGTCGGCACTAAAAGGAACTAACCTGCCTAGACAAATGCTGTGAATGGGGCCTTATCCCCTGCGTTGGCGTAGAATTCTTTTACCACACTCATAATTGCTGGCTCGGGCTCTCCTGTGAACTTATTCCAACCTTTCTCATAGATTTGTTACATCATTTCACCGTCGACATGTTCAGGTGCCAACCCGCACTCTGGTGCGAGTGCTTTTGTCATAAGATAGTCGTAATGGTCGGCGACAGTGGCACTTATAAATTTTCTCCTGTCAAAGGCCCTAGTTGGTGGGGTGGACCCTGAACTCTCTCCACGTTGTCGTTTTGATGCCGGTTTGGGTGCCATTGGAATTGGTGAGTTTCAACAAAAAAAATTTCCCCCAAACTTCACTCAAGCAAATCATCGAACGCTTGGTGTGCAAGACGTGCAATACCCCTAAACTTAATGATTTGGATTCAAATATGGTGGTAGATATTGAGAAGTTATAAGACAAACCACTTACTCTTAATGTATCCTTAAATTAGTTGATTATCCCCTCCCTTATTGCTACACAAATTAGCTCAAGAACCCTTGACTTTGAACTATTGAATTGGTGTGAATAGAGATGGTTAGAGTGTGTTGTGAAGGGATGGTTTTATAGAGAGGAGATGGTGTAGAGAGTTATGGGTTGAAGTAGTGGGCACGTGTTTTAATGTAGTGGGGAGATGGTGATTAAGTTGCTTAGTTCGTGGGTTTAGAGTGTATAGGAGTGGTGTTTTAGTTGGGTAGCACGTAGAAGAAAGTGGGAGAAAATGGTCTGAATGTTATGTAACCGCTGCAACTTCCTCTTCAATTTCCATACCCCTTCCAAAGTTTTTCCTTCCTGGCTTACTTTCGTGGTATGCCTTTAATAAGTTCACTTGATTTTTCCCCTCTATGAGCTTCTTAAGTACCTGAAACATCATTAAACAATAATGTTTGTTTATGGCACGTCGGCAAGTGTGATTGCGATGACATCTGTGTTGGATTCGCCACCCCAATAATGTTTCAAACGCTGACCGTTGACTTTAAACGTCTCCAATGGATTCCTACTATATAGCTCAATGGCGCCATGTAGGAAAACTCTTTTTATGGTAAATGGACCTGACCACCTCGATTTTAGCTTTCCTGGGAACAACCGCAATCTTGAGTTGGACAATAGTACTAATTGCCCCAGTTCGAACGTTCTCTGCATGAGTTTTTGGTCGTGCCATTTCTTGACCTTTTCTTTATACAACTTCGAGTTCTCATAGGCTAATAGTCTGAATTCATCGACTTCGTTCAATTGAAGTAGCCTCTTTTCACCTGCTGCTGTTTGATCGAAGTTGAGCTTCTGAATTGCCCAGTAGGCTTTATGTTGTAACTCCACATGTAGGTGACATGCTTTCCCGTAGACCAACTGATATGGTGACATCCCAATTGGCATCTTGTAAGCAGTCCTGTAAGCCCATAATGCATCATCCAATCTGAGAGACCAGTCTTTTTTATTCGATTTTACTACCTTCTCTAAGATTCTCTTCACCTCCCTGTTCGAAACTTCAGCTTGTCCACTTGTTTGGGGATGATATGCCGTCGCCACCTTATGGTTGACCCCACATTTTTCCAAGAGAGCTGTAAACGATTTGTTGCAGAAGTGACTACCCTCATCACTTATAATAGCTCTTGGTGTGCCAAATCTTGTAAAAATATTCTTTTTCAAGAACTTAAGAACCACTTTGGCATCATTTGTGGGGAGTGCTACGACTTCAACCCATTTTGATACATTTTCAACCGCAAGCAAGATGTACTGATTATTGAAAGATGACGAAAATGGCCCCATAAAATCAATGCCCCAAACGTCAAAAATTTCCACTTCCAAGATAGTTTGTAGTGGTGATAAGTAGGTTTTTAACGTATGATTTATGTTCATTTAGCTTGTTATATTGTTAGTTTTTTTGGCACTTGCATGTTACTTTTGATGGGTTTTGCGCTTGTTGTAGATTAATCAGGTTGATCCATCAAGATGTGAGCATTGGAGGAGTTTTGAGCACAAATCTAGTTTCTATTGACATAGCGCGGACCGCTACTGGGATAAAAGTATTGTAACGGGCGTACCGGAGCATGATCGGTTTCGATGGCCTAGTACGGCGTATATGCGGAGACATTATGGCTAAGCGCGAGCGCTACCAAAAGTGAATCTGTCTTGGAAAATTTTGTTGAATTAGAGAATCGGTTGTCTTATGGGTTGTGAATGTATTACGTAATAGATTGATATTAGGATTGTGCCATGATGGGTATTGCATTTTCTTGGGAGTATTTGGTGGACTGTTGAGGTTGACTAGAACTTGGTTTCTTTAGAGTCTCTATTGGTTAGAAGTGGTTAGGAGTCATGGTATGAAGTGGAGAGGAGTTATATGCTGATAAATATGACGTGAAAAGAGGGGAGAGATTTAGCGAGACTCATTTGGAGAACGAGATTTAAAAGAGCAAAATCTTAGAGGAACAAAGAGGAGGAATAATTTTCACGAAGATTTCAGAATCGAAGGGCGAGACTATTCTCCTTAATTTTCTATATTTTGTAATTGTGATGACGTTTTCTTCTATTTATTCAGTATTTAATTTATTAGCTATGAACTAAATTACTTATTAGGCTTATAATGGATCTTTAAGTGGAACGATGATTATGTAACCTCGATTTTCAGTTTAATAAAGCTATTATGTAGTTTATCTATATTAATTTGAGCTTGAATTTATGAATTGCTTGATCAACAATTTTATGTGGATTTGTATGAATTCGAGAGATGAAATATAAATCTAGACTTAGTTAGTATAGCATGTGTCATGAATTGTGTGAATAGCAGATTCTTGATTATTGTTGAGGTAGAGATATGTCTGACATCATATGTAATCATGAAGAGAACTTGAACTTAAACTTTATTTAATTAGAATTCACATAGAGATATAGTTAGTTGATTAATAAGGTGTTTGACTTAATTCTATCTTAATTGTGGATTTGGGTTAATACGGTGTTAATGCATCGAGAGGTGGTTAATACTATGTATGTGTTCTTGATTAATAAACTGAGATAGTAAATTAAACTGGCATAAGGGGTTAATAATCAGAGGGATGCTTAGAGTGAAGTTACGAGCCTAATTCTCCAATATTTGTTCGAAAATTCAGTTTTAGAGTTTGTTGGTATTTAGTTGATTTTTAATAGTTTTAATATTTTCACTAAAAACTGGAAATTGATTAGTTTAATAAAATTAGGATTAATAGAAGATTGGTAGTTGTGAAGGTTAATTTCTTGCTAATTTATCTTCGTGGGAACGATACATTATTCATTACTATATTACTTGTTGACCACGTATACTTGCGTGTTGTGCGTATATAGATTTTACCCAACAAGTGGCATCTCATTCCTTTTCTATATGTTACCCACCCTTTGACATCTATCACAGCTTTTTACGAACTGGTGGGCATCCTTAAATTCTGTAAGCCAATAGAACCCTTCTTGAAGCACTTTCGCCGCTGTTCTATCACTTCCATAATGTCCCACGTATGCATACGAATGACACTAGTGCTATATATTTTTCACCTCACTGTAGGGTACACACCTTCGAATCATCTTGTCGGCACACTGTTTGTATGGTTCATCCCATATGTTCCATTTGACGTCATGCAAGAACTTCTTCTTTTGTTAACGTGTAAGATCAGGGGGAAGGATGTTGCTCACCAGATAGTTAGCAAAATCTGCGTACCACAAAAATTCTGCCTTGACTCCAAATAGCTGTTCGTCCAGGAATGACTCATTAATTACACATTTATTCTCTTCATCTTTAACCGGATTTTCCAACCTCGATAAATGATCTGCAACTTGATTTTCCGTCCCCTTTCTATCTTTAATTTCCAAATCAAATTCCTGTAGAAGGAGGATCCATCTGATAAGTCGAGGCTTAACATCCTTCTTCAAAATTAAATATCTGATTGCCAAGTGATCCGTATAAACCACCACCTTTGTCCCAATCAAATATGCCCAGAATTTATCAAAGGCATATACTACTGCAAGTAACTCCTTTTCTGTAGTTGTGTAGTTCAATTGGGCATCCGTAAGGGTTTTACTTGTATAGTATATGGCGTGGAATGTCTTCTCTCGGCGTTGACCCAACACAGCCCCTACTGCATAGTCACTGGCATCGCACATTAACTCAAAAGGCATATTCCAATCCGGTGCGACGATAACTGGAAATGTAGTCAATTTCTTCTTCAGTAGCTCAAATGCTAACATACAATCCTCATCAAACTTGAAAACTGCGTCTTTCTCTAAGAGACTGCACAACGGTTTTGCAATCTTAGAGAAATCTTTTAAAAATCTCCTATAGAACCCGACATGTCCAAAAAAGCTACTGATTCCCTTTACTGAAGTTGGCGGTGGAAAATTTTCAATCGTTTTCAGCTTTTACTTTATTAACCTCTAATCCCTTCGCCGAAACCTTGTGCCTCAAGATTATTCCTTCTTCAACCATGAAATGATACTTTTCCCAGTTAAGCACCAAATTAGTCTCTACGCATCGCTTTTGTGACACCCCCAAATCTCGGTACTTCATTACCTCAAGATTTGGTGTTCACGTAATCAGAACATTCATTTATAACTACCCAATCATAAATAAAATTGAATAATAAACCTGCCCATACAGGAATTACATAAAATAATATCTCCCAGGTTATCTAACCTTTACAAACAATCATTCATGCAAAAAATTTAAATAAACTTCATTACAATCTTTAAACCAAAGTCTAATAATAAAACTATCAAAACTATTACAAGTCTTCATGACTTGTTCATCTTTCCCTTTCCTTTACTTTGGTAGGTACGCCACCCTTTCCATCTTTAGTTTGTAAGGATTTTATGAGCAAGAGTGAGCAAACAAGGCTCACTTGAAATAACAATGAATAACTTTTACATTATCTCCCATTCAGGGCTCAATAGAAGCCCGAACAATAGGTTCTATTAACATCTTAAACATTCCTTGCCCATTCAGGGCTCAATAGAACTAAATAATAATTCCTATTAACATCTTAACATTCCTTGCCCATTCGGGGCTCTCAATAGAAGCCCGAACAATAGGTTCTATTAACATTTTAAACATTCACCGAGGGTCTAATGACCACGAACCTTGTCCACGCTTATAAGTAATCTTTCAACTTAAACTTTTACTATTATATACGACCATAATGACTTTAAGGTACTTAGGGGATCAACCTTCGTACATGTATTGTATACAAACATTTCAAATAAGAAAGTACAAAACTAAGCGTAACCCCCTAAAATAGGGTTGTACATCTCAATATTTTGAGTACAAGTCCGCCCCAAAGATAGTTTGGTTTGGATACACTTCAAGGCAATTTGGAATTCAACGGACATCAACTAAGGATTAGTTGAATAAAAGATAATAACACTATGTTATTGAATAATCTGTTGAATAAACATTTCGCTTACGAGTTCATGCTTTAGGAATAATTCTAATAGCATAACAATTGAATAATCTATCATACCTTGCTTTGAACAATATTAAGCTAAGGTTATATCTTAAAATTTGTTATCAAGCATACACAACAAATAATAACTTGAACAATAAACCGATTCAATGAAATAACGATACTTGTATGCTAATATACCAAGTTTAGAGTTAGGAAAAACTTGCATAATCATAATAACTATCTCAACGAAAGTGTGGAGATGGGAAGCTTGTATCATCATGAATAACTGGATACAATTAAGTTGCTTAATGGAAATACTTTACTCAATAAAGTATAGCATATGAAATTTGCATAACGAAGCTTTAGGATTAGAAAAATTGTATAAACACAACTAACTCAACGAGAGTATGGAGTTAGAGATCTTGCCTTGCACGTAGATTAAACCGTTATAATCCAAATCACAATATCCTATATACATGTGTTAACATGACATGATTAGTCATAATCAACACTACATCACGTATGGTTTCAATGTCTAACCATGTAATCAAATCATATTCCTAAACAATAATAAATTCGTTAGGTATTAACACCATGTTCGTTCAACACATTACAATACTATAATAACATAATTTATTTGGTCTTATAGTATTATTATCAAAATTTTAGACTTCACTGCAAGATGTAAGTCATTTCGAACATTACGCTAAGTTAGCTTGTATTTCTACGGTTTATCTTGTGGGTCGTATTATATAAACAATTGGGTATTTCCGGCCAGAAAAATATCTGAGGACTCGTTGACAATATCACGAAGTCCCAAGCGCTCACGCGCTAACTTCACATTAAGACATGCATGAAATCTGGTGAAGTATGACTTTTGGCGCTAAGGCACGAAACTTAATTTGGAGCGTGAATTTTTTTATATGTTTGGTACAAAACTCACGTAACCAAAACAGAAGAAACAGAGCCAAAGCTCTTCGTCTTAAAATTTGTAACAACAATTAAGCCTAACTCATATGTATAACTTATATAAATTACACATACACGTTAACAATCATATCTATACCAATTACCAACAATTGAACAACAAATTTAAAAGACTTAAATCACTAAAATAATATTTGGTTAAAACTCAAAACTCCATTGTTGACAAATAAAATACGATGAACCAAATTTCCACTTTGTTATCAACCAAATTTGATTCTTTTGAAATACAATCATACCAACAATATCGAAACTTAAATCCTTGAAAACACCGTTTTCCTTTAAAACCAAACTTTTAAAACTCCATTGTTGATATCTAGATATAAAAATATCACGATTAAGGCGTAAATCCGAATTATAACCAACTTAATACTTTTGAAATACTAGAATACTAATATATATTCCAATTAACATATACAAAGTTCAATTCGCGTATTAGTTCACAATTTGTATAATCACATACCAATTTTGTTATTTTGCAAACATACGTTCATACATGTTTTTCACTGTAAAACCAAGTTCCTCTTTCTTTAACACGTAATTACCATTATATACATGTTAAGCATACAATCACCTATCAATATATGCTAGTATAACAATTACCAAAACATAGTTTACAAGAATTTTGTAAAAACTTATACACAGTGAAGTTAAAGAACACAGACTATCAAATTCGCAGTAAGTATATGACGTAAAACATATATGGTTACATATACATAAATTAAGGTTATAAGCACCTACCTTTTTGTTGATTTTAGAAAACTTGTCAACAAAACTTGTTTAGGAAAATCTTGCACTTGGCTTCTTCTCAAACTCTCTGAACTTTTCCTTTCTCTTTTCTTACTTCTCTCAGCAATAGACTAGGTACTAACACTGAACGTAAAACTGATAATCATATATGTAAAATAACTGTTATGGCAATAATAAGCCTATTTACTCTTATCAGTTACCAAACATATAACGTATAATCTTATAAATATAAATATATTTTATTTATATATTTGTTTTATTCTATTAATAATATAATTTAAAATTAACAAGAATTTTAAAAGCCATAAGGCCTTGTTTGGCAAACCATTTATAAAATAAAGGATTAATATACTTACACCTTGTTTGGAAAAACTAAATTAAAATTACTTTAATTTATTTTAATAACTCTTTGTCACATAGTAATTTGTCGCTTTATTTAATAACAATTTATTAAATAAATCACTTAATCACATAACTCAATCCACATAACACATTAATTATTTAATAAATAAATAATTAACTAAATCAACTCCATCAAAGTGAACAATTATCTATTCAATAATAAACACATCCAATAAATATTTATATAAATCAATAAATATTTATAATTTACATTTAAAAATCTGGAATGTTACAGCTTTAAAACCATGACTAAGTTTTCTAAACAAATATAAAAACTATCCCCAAAGATAGAAAAGTCGTCCATGAAGACTTCCACATTTTTCTCCACCATGTTTGAGAAGATGGCCATCATACATTGTTGGAAGGTAGCGGGTGCATTACACAAGCCAAAACATATTCTCCTGAATACGAATGTGTCGTATGGGCACGTGAAAGTGGTTTTCTCTTGATCTTCAGGAGCAATGACTATTTGATTATACCCAGAATACCCATCCATTAGGCAGTAAAGTTCGTGTCCCGCCAATCTATCCAACATTTGATCGATAAACGGTAAAGGAAAGTGGTCTTTGCGGATTGCCTTATTCAGCTTCCTGTAGTCCATGCAAACCTTCCAACCGATAACTGTCTTTGTCGAAATTAATTTGTTGTCGTCATTCTTTACTACGGTCATTTCGCCTTTTTTCGGCACACATTGAAAATGACTGACCCAAGCACTGCCTGAAATTGGGTAGATGATTCCTGCATCCAACCACATCAGAATTTCTTTCTTCACTACTTCTTTCATGATTGGATTTAGCCGTCTCTGTTGTTCCACTGTTGGCTTTGAATCCTCTTCCATGAGAATTTTGTGCATGCAGAAGAATGGACTGATTCCCTTGATATCTGCAATTGTCCATCCTATAGCCGATTTATATTCTCTAAGCACTCTCAGCAACTTATTTTCCTGCATTTCGTTAAGCGCAAAAGCAATAATAACAGGTAAAGTGTTAGAATTGCCTAAATATATACCTGAGGTGTTTAGGAAGTGGCTTAAGCTCAAGTGTAGGTGGCTCCTCCAGTGAAGGTTTCATCCTTGCCGTGGCTTTCTCTTCCGTGTGTAATGGCTCAAATGGTGCCTTGAATATACTAACTCATGGCAAGGAATCTAACATATGCAAATAATCTACGAACTTTGGATCATCTAAATCTTCATTCCCTAGTAGTGTAGTTTCCAATGGATCATTAGCCAAACTTTTAACCACGTCTTCGTTGATTATCTGATCAATGACATCCATCTTGAAACACTCATCTTCATCTGAAGGGAAATTCATGGCTTTAAATACGTTGAACTTTACTTCCTGATCTTGGACCCTCATAGTTAGTTCACCTTTTTACACATCGATGATAGTCCTACCCATAGCCAAGAACGGTCTCCCTAGTATGATTGGAATGTTCTTATCTTCCTCAAAATTTAGAATTATGAAGTCCGCGGGAAATATGAATTTGTCTACCTTGACCAAAATATCATCCACAATGCCTCTTGGGTACGTGACCGACCTATCTGCCAACTGTGGAGATATATTGGTCAGTTTCAGAGCTGGTAAACCCAATTCGATGTATACTGATAACGACATAAGGTTCACACTTGCCCCCAAGTCACATAAACATTTGTTGAACGTCGTGTTCCCAATTGTGCACGGAATGGTAAAACTCCCATGATCTATCAACTTTAGCGGTAACTTTCGCTGTAACACTGCACTACACTACACTCCTCTATTAATGCCACAGTTTCAAAATCCTCCAACTTCTCTTTCCTAGACAGAATACCCTTCATAAATTTGGCATAACTAGGCATCTGCTCTAAGGCTTCTGCAAAAGGGATGTTAATATGAAGTTTCTTAAAAACTTCTAAAAATTTAGCGAATTGCTTATCTAATTTCTGTTTTTTGACTCTCTGCTGAAACGATGATGGAGGATACACAACTGGTTTGTCATCTAACTTTGTCTATTCAACTTGCTTTTCCTCATCCTGTTTCTCTTTAACCACTTTGTTTTCATCAACTTTGTCATCCGTTCTAACTAAATTTTCTGCAATTGTCCCATCTAACTATTTTTCGCTTCTCAAAGTGATTACCTGACACTGCTCATAATTTCCCTTCGGATTCCTTTCTGTGTCACTTGGTAGAGTTTATTATTTAATGCTAAGGCAAGCTGTCCCATCTGATTTTCTAGGTTCTTGATGAGTACTGCTTGTTGAGACAACCCCAAAATAGGTCCATTCCATCCAACCCATTATGAGTTGCCAAATACATGGTACAGAAAACATCTACAACTTTATTACAACAATTGTCGTGCAAAATACAACAACACATATATGTGAGAGTTTTGATACTAAAATATACCAATCGTGACTCTGGACACCAACTTGGATAGCACGTCACCAGGACACCTTACATAAAGGTACAGTCAAAAACTGTTTTAGAAATTAAAACCTTTGGGAAGTGCTCAAGGAAACCTTCGTACATGGAAGGCCATGCGTCTAAGATATCATATGGCCACAGAATTATCCTTGGTTGACCCAATATACCCCAAAGAAAAATGAGAAGATTACTATCATATTCTTCCCAATGGTGAGTATTCTCTTGATATATCATTATCTCCACTGTCTCTAATTGGGAATTAAACTCCAAACAAACACCAAGATTATATAGGTAGTGCTTGCAAATATACTCAGCAAGTGGATGAGCACAACCCTGTCTTATGATAACACGAGGTTGTATGTCATTAGACATCTTGTATGATAGTGGCAAAACACCCTTCCAAGTTAAATTTCACCTCACCCTCAACATCTATAGACCACCGTTCTATTCCCTTGTTATTCCCCGCTCGACCTAGCTACACTTTTATTACCTGAAAGGAATTGTGAAGCAAAAGGGTGAGTACAACTAGCTCAGTAAAGAATATCATGACTAAAGATAAATAAATTATCAATAGCCTTCAACAATAATAAATCAAAGATTTAGAACATATGGTAGATGATAAAACTTTTCAACCATAGTAGTTGCGGTGAACGAAGCAATCCATTAGAAGAGTCAAATAGACCATAAAATCTATTATCTTCTCCATGTTAAAAGTCCATCAACAATGTTTTATCCCTATAACATTAATCAACAATTCCTGTCCACAATCACGTGTATAACTCATAATCGTAATTGTAGTTCTAAATTCCTTTCCTCATCCAGGACAAAATTCATCACCTGAAACATCAAAGATCATGGTTATACCAAATCACAGTTCATGTTCATAATCCTACTAATAAATTCATCTTTGCACTACGGGCCAAAGATATTCATCAACAAGTCATTTTTGCACTACAGGCCAAAGATATTCATTTATATCATCTTTGCACTACATGCCAAAGATATTCAACAACAGGTCATCTTTGCATTACGAGCCAAAGATATTCAACAACAGGTCATCTTTGCATTACGAGCCAAAGATATTCATCAGAAATCATTCATCTTTGCACTACAGGCCAAAGATATTCAGTTATATCATCATTTAGGACTGAGGATGATGCAAAATATTTTAAAGAAAAAATCCAATCCAAAGAAAAAAGAATAAATATTAATGATTCGTACTTTAAACAACCCAAGTTCAAAAATACTTCATAAATAACCAGAGTGGAGTAAAATTCAAGAATGAAGACCAAAACATAGATCCAATCAAAGATAGGAATCATAACAGACAATCTTGGACATAGAGAAGAAAACTTAATTTTTCTATGAATAATGTCGTATTTGTGAATAGTGTCGTATACGTGAATAGTAACTCCGACACCAAAAGATAGAAATTTTACAAAAAACATCATCATGCTGTGAATAGTACTCGTGAATAGTAACTCATAAATAGTAACTCGTGAATAGTAACTCATGACTACTCATGAATAGTAACCCCGACATAAAAAAGTTCCAAATTTGATAAAAATTTCCAACCAATATTTCGGCATAATGATATTGAAGAAATAGTATCATTTTCAAATAAAATAACATCCCTTACCTCAGAAAGAATAGTATTTTTGACTGGAATATTGGATATAGTGCTAAAAGAACTTGCACCGTATAGCAATACTCGAAGTACTAAAATACTCATAAAAATACGCTCGATATATAGAGAGAGAAAGAGAGAGAAATCTGTAGTTTCTGGTGTGATTTTCAATTCTAACCTAAGCACCCTATTTATAGGAAAATGCTTAGAACACCAAAGCAGAAAATTTAATATAATATTAATATATATATATATATATATATATTAAATTCCTACGCACCCTCTTCTTTGGTCAACAAATCAGCCACACATGTTCCAAAGACAACAAAAACATTTTTGTTAATTAAAACAATTAAAACTTCCAAATTCAATTATTTCGGAACTTCAGAACTTCAATAATTCATAATAAATAGCCCTTTTATCAGAAA
Source organism: Panax quinquefolius (assembly GCA_020205615.1). NCBI lineage: Eukaryota > Viridiplantae > Streptophyta > Magnoliopsida > Apiales > Araliaceae > Panax > Panax quinquefolius. The sequence continues at coordinate 75,163,262 of CM035174.1, forward strand.
ATTCGAATCTCGCGACTTGTTATAGGAAATTCAATTCTCTAGTTACTTAGGATTGGTTAGTCTTGTGGGACATCATTGCGTAGAGATGTTGAGACGACGTGGCATGGCATTGCGTTGGCTAGATGACGATGTTGCCCCTTACCTGTGTTATCACCGGATTAATGATAAAGCGACGTTACTCGAGCTTCACGAGATTGAATTCTTTGTAATTGTTGAAGGTCCTTATTGTCATCTTTGAGGTGTGCCTGTCTTCCCGATGTTATCACCAGGTTGGTATAGTGTATCTCATTGTGAGCGCCGAGATTGAATCTGGTCGCATTTAAAACAAGCATTTCCGGGGTTATCGCCGAAACTGCATTCCTTGGGGTTATCACCAAGGTTGGTGGCTATTCCGTGGTCGGATCGAGGCCGGATACCTCGGGGTTATCTCCGAGATTAATCGGTCTTCTCCGGTGTGTGTTCCGGTATTGGATCTGCATGCCTCAGGGTTATCTCCGAGGTTGGAATTGTTACTCCCAAAGTGGGATCCGGGGTTGATGCTGAACTTCCGGTAGTATCCGGTATGGATATGTATTGTCTTTTAGGGTTCCCTCTTAAAAGACGAATCATCCTCCTGAATGTCGGTGTGATGAGTCTGAAAAAATTCAGTGTCTACACTTCCACTATCTCGTCTGGTTCTAATTCAATAATGTGGTTCGGGTCTTCCATATATTTACGTAACGTAGATATGTGAAAAACATTATGAACACGAGACATACTTTGCGATAAAGCGAGTCTATAGGCCATAATTCCTACTCGGTCGAGGATTTCAAATGGGCCAATGAATTGAGGGTTGATCTTTGCTCTCTGTACAAATCTCATCACTCCTTTCTATGGAGCAACACGTTATAATACATGATCTCAAACTTTGAATTTCACGTCACTTCGATGAAGATCCGCATAACTCTTTTGTCGATCTTGTGAGGTTTATATACGTTGCTAGATCATTTGAATCTTTTTTGTAGTCATATGTACCAATTCTAGTCCCAATAATGTTGCTTCACCCACCTCATCTCAGCATACTGGAGAACATATACACCTATACTTGCTTGATAACTGTTGTTGTAGGAGAATTCCACCAACGGAAAGTTCTTGTTTCAACTTCCTTTGAAATCTATGACACGGAGTCTTAATAGATCTTCAAGAGTTTGAATAGTCCTCTCCTACTACCCGTCCGTATGAGGATGATATACAGAACTGAATCGTAAATCAGTGCCCATAGCTTTCTACAAGCTGACCCAAAATTGTGAAGTGAATCTTGGGTCTCGATCAGAAACTATGGATACTGGCATACCATGCAATCTCATAATCTCATATATGTATATACGAGCAAGATGTTCAAGTGAATATGTTTCTCGTATAGGTAAGAAATGAGCAGACTTGGTTAATCTATCGACAATGACCCAAATTGCATCTATGCCTTGAGAAACCTTGGGAAGACCAGTAACGAAATCCATGTTAATGTGCTCCCACTTCCATTCTAGATTTTTAAGTAGTTGTAATGGACCTTTTGGCACTTGATGCTCTGCCTTGACACGTTGATAAGTTAAACACCTTGAGATAAACTCTGTGATTTTTCTCTTCATATTGCTCCACCAAAATATATGTCGAAGATCACGATACATTTTGGTACTTCCAAGATGGATTGAAAACGGTGTGTTATATTCCTCCATCATGAATTTATACTTTAAATCAGAGTCGTTAGGAACACAAAATCTAGAGTCGGGAATCGTTGCCACAACTTATAAAAAAAGTTGAGAATACTACTTTACACAGACATACTTATCATATACTTATCATAGAATCATACATATTCAAATAACACTAATACTACTCATTTCATACGCCTTGACTAAGGATCAATTACTTAGCATTCTATATATTTCTATTATCCTCAATAATCCATTCTCACATAACTATACCTAGTTCGTCAAACCTTCCTCACCATATGAGTTTAAGAACTCACCATAAACATATGAGTTCAAGAACTCGAGCTTGATCTTTTATCCTGTAACTATACTCTACCTATCAGTCTATTAGAGTTTATGCCCTAGAGGCCAATTATTTGATATAATTGCTTAACGTTTTGATATTATATTTAATTGAATAAATATATGATTTTATTATGGTTTTATTTACTGTGTAATATAATTGTTAACATAATAAAATTCCTTAGAATAGTGATACAAATTATATAGTTTCAAGTATGTGACTTGAACATGAGATTATATAATTACAATTAGTATCATTGTTCTTAAATGTCCCTAGTCGAGTATCATTGATGATGGGATAACAATGATGCATTGAGACTAGTATGTGGATTGACTGATGACCAAATCTCATTTGTCATAAATATATGAGATATTAAGTCAATGCGTAGATACATGTTGAGAACGATGTCTTTGGGATGGACCCACCATGAGAATTCTATATGGAGCATTATGCGAAGTGTCATTAGCAATTCTCATAGTGACAATGATGTAATGGTCCTCCGACACAAATCGCTATATTACTACCGACGAGAATTTATGTACTTTGATATCATCAAATGTCACCTTTAATAGGGTGGACTATAAAGGTGATTATTGGGTTCATCATGAATCGTGTGAGAAATATGAGTGATCTAGATGGAATTTAACCATCCTATATATTATGGGTGATATCCATAGGCCTCTTGATTGAGTAGGACTATGAAATGCATGGCCATGCTCAAATAGTGATTTGTTTCATATAGTACTACTCATTGATCAAGAAAACTTCATTAAATTATGAAGAGTATAACACATTCCATGACTCAAGTTTAATCTAGGATATTAAGGTTAAAAGGATTAAATTACATTGAAACATTGGTCACGAAAAGGTTGCATCGAATCATCGATCTTATTATTACTTGGGTAGCAGTGATGCATTACTAGATGCCGCTCACTATTTATAATTTTATAATATAATTTTAAAATTATTTCCAACGTAATAATAACCTATAGGGTCACACACAAAGAACATAATTAAAAGGAAATTAATTTAAATTGTAAAGATTTAAATGTCAATATGATTGATAGAATTTAAATTACGAATTTAAATTAATATGATAAATTATAAATAGGTATATTAATTAAGTAAGACTTAATTAAGATATATATATAAATTTAGATTTTAATAATATTAGGTTTTGATTAATTCCTCCTAAGCTGCTATATATATGATATATATATCACACTTTAGGTTTTACGTCAAAATACAAAAAACCTAGCTCTTTGAGAGAGACTAGAGAAAACAACAAAAAAAATCCTCATCCTTGGTGGCTAATCTGGTGGTTCCTTCTTCTGCAGATCGTGGGGCGATTCGCGGAGCGTTAAATTCGTGTGGATCTTGTAGAGGCGCAATTTCGTTTGGATTATGTTGGAGATTCGATCGTATCAATTCCAGTTTCTTAATTCATGGATTGCGTTGGAGATTCGATCGTATCAATTTCAGTTTCTTAATCGGTATAATTTCTAACCTCTGAATTAATTGAATTTTTCGCATGGATCCTGTTTTAGGGTTTCAGAAATTGCTTTAAAAATTTTATTTCCACTGTTTGTTTCTGTGCCGAAACCCCAACACGGTCATATTATCATTTCTGGGTCCAGTACTACACTTTCCTGTATAATCACCTCATTGAGGTAGCTTTCAATGTGAGCCTTTATTTCAGCTATTGGCTTTGATATTGGCTCAGTTATGGAGGTTGACTCCTTCTTTATGATCTGAAGTATCCTAATTCTTTCTATCTGACATCTACACCAAACTATCTTGATTAACATATAGTATATACACACAACAATTAATAATTTTATATAAGTTATCTTTTATTTTGTTTAACGATGAATTTATTCAATTCATCTCCTTTTAAACTCTACATGAGTTATTTATATTTTCAACTTTTCCCCCTGTTCTAAGGATCACCGCTAGAGGGACCCCCTTGGACCCCCCGTCGTGGCATTGCGATGGTCGTATCCCTATATGTTATATATAGTTTTCTTTAATTATATATAAATTGTTATGTGCTTATTGTGATATGCATGGTGCATGCTTATAGCCTTTTGACCCATAGGTTAGTGGTTTTGGTTTTTGAAATACGGCTTGCATGTCGTGCCTTTCTATAAATTCTAATGTAATATTCTTTTCTCATCTAAATCCCCTCGAATGTAACTCGAGGTTTCTTTATGTCATGTAATACTCTGTAATTGATGAAGATGTCAAGATGGAGAACACAATGAAAGATGATGATGGAGAGGAGGCACATGCTTGAGGAAGATCCAAGGAAGCTATTTATTTTAAGATCTTTTACCACCTTAGATTGACCTTCAATCTTTCATTAGCTTGAAAGATTGACAGTGGATTGGGCCATAACTGTGACACATTTAATTTTGCACTTTATTTATGCTTGTATGCGATATGATATGATAAATAATGTGCATGCTTAATAAGATTAAAATTGGTGAGATCTAAATTAATTAATAAAATCCTCATTAAATTATTAAGTCTAAATCGGATGCCTTCGATGAATAACACTCATCAAGACCTTGATCGATAGATGTAGGTTTGCCAAAGCAAAGTACCCTATTTATCTAGGTAAGATGCGATAGGATAATTGTGATATCCAAATTGTTAAAATCATTGGGCCCGAAACTTAACTAAGTTATCTCAATAGGATTGTGGACTTAGAGGCATAGAGTTTGGCAGGTATCATTAGATGGACTAGAAACAATTGTTGTTTACCAAACTATCCAGGAGTTATATATGATATAATTGACAAAGGGTTGTCTACCTAAATAATTGTGTTTTTAAGAGATTAGCCAAAAGCTAACTTGGGCATAATGAAATATGGATCTTGGCTCACTAGAAAGATTTAATAGAAAATGCTTTCCACAATTAATAGTGAGGGCTATTAATTTGAATAAAATAGTGGGAGGTATATTTTGAATGTACTATTATCAATTATATAATATCAACTCTGCGCAATTTGACTTATTATTTTTGCACTTATAAATTGTAGATATCAAATGGCAAACAACAACAACACAAATAGTCTTTCATTATGATCGGTCTTGAAAAGGACAAAATTGAGTGGAATTAATTTCCTTGGTGGCATAGGAACTTGAGGATTGTCCTCAAACAAGTGCGCATAAGCTATATGTCCTTGATGGGCCCATTCTGCGGCACCGGTATATCATTGCACCACGTCAGTGAGCATAATGCTTACAAGAAGCATCAAGATGATGCTCGGGCGTGAGTTGTGTCATCTGAAGCAACCATGAGCACGCCGAGCTTGAAAGCAACATGAGTTGATGGATGCTTATGAGATGATCGAGCATCTCGAGAAATTGTTCGAAGGGCATGCTCGACAGGAGAGGTATGATACAAGCAAGGCGTTGTATCATTGCAAAATGGGTGAACGTGATCCAGTTGGTCCACATGTGCTAAAAATGATTGGGTATATTGAATACCTTGATAGGTTGGGTTTTCCAATCACTCTGGAAGCCCAAACTGACCTTGTTTTGCAATCTTTGAACAGCAGCTACTCTCAATTTGTTATGAACTATCTTATGAATGAAATTGACAAACCCTTCTTGAGTTGTTGAGCATGTTAAGAACTGCAGAAACAACATGAAAAAAGCGAGACCGCTCCATAATGATGGTGCAAAGGGGAATGCTAAGGGAATTGGAAAAGCGAAGAAGAAGATAGGATCTAAATCTTTTCCAAACCCAATTCCAAAACCAAATAGGCTTTAAAACCTAAAGGTGGGGTGGCTAAAGAAGGTGAATGTCACTTCTGTGGAAAACCTGGACACTATAAAAGGAACTGTCATGTTTATCTGGAAGAAGTGAAGAAAAGGAAAGGAAGTACGACTTGATTCGGTATATATGTTATAGAAGTCAACTTGTCTACTTCTACATCATGGGTATTGGATCTTTGGATGTGGTTCTCACATTTGTGTTAATGTCGCGCGGGACTCAAAGAAGAGTAGGACTTTAAGCGAAAGGAGAGGTTGACCTACGAGTTGGGAATGGAGCAAAAGTTCTTTGCCTTTGGTAGTAGGAACTTATCATTTATCTTTGTCCTTTGGGCTAGTTTTAGAATTAGAAGATTGTTATTTTGTGCTGCTATAAGCAAAAAAACATTATTTACATTTCTTATTTGACAAGAAAGGTTTTTCATTTATAATAAAGAACAATCATTGTTTGTTTTACTTAAATGATATTTGTTATGGTGTTGCACAATTGTTTAACGGTCTCTATATTCTTGATTTAGAAATGCCTATCTATAACATAAATACAAAATGATTTAAATCAAATAATTCAAATCAAGCATATCTCTGCAGCCTTTGTCGTTTAGGCCATATAAATGAAAAGCATATCCAAACTCCATAAAGATGGGTTCTTGGAATCATTTGATTTTGAATCATATGAGAAATCACGAGTCTTGTTTATTAGGCAAGATGACTAAAGCCCCTTTCATTTGGACATAGTGAGCAGGCTAGCGATGTATTGGGACTTATACATAGTGATGTATGGGACCCATGAGTTAGATTAGCAAGAGGTAGGTTTTATTACTTCATTACATTTATGACGACTTTAGTAGATATGGATATGTGTATCTTATGAGACACAAATCCGAATCCTTTGAAAAGTTCAAGGAATTCAAAATGAAGTTCAAAACCAATTTGGCAAAAGCATAAAACCCTTTGATCCGTCGAGGAGGTGAATACTTAAGCCAAGACTTTGATGACCTTCTAAAGGAGTGTGGTATTATATCACGACTCACTCCACCGGAACACCCACAATGGAATGGTGTATCTCGAGAGGAGGAATCGAACCTTGTTGGACATTGTATGATCAATGATGAGTCATGCGAGATCTTCCATAAGCTTACGGGTCATTCCTAAAAGACAAATTTGCATTCACACTTAACCATGTTCCTACAAAGGCGGTTCGAAGACACCATTTGAGATGTGGAATTTGGAAAGCGTCCTAGTATGTCGTTCATGAAGATTTGGGGTTGCGAGGCGTTCATAAAACGTCTAGATTCTAACAAGCTCGGACCCAAATCTGACAAATGTAATTTTGTGGGATACCCAAAGGAAACAAAAGGGTATTATTTCTACAAACCTTCTGAGAACAAAGTGGTTGTTGCTCGAACTGGTATTTTTCTAGAAAGAGAATTTGTCTCTAAAGGAAATAGTGGGAGGAAAGTAGAACTCGAAGAAATTTGAGAACCACAAAATATCATTGAACCTGAGTTGGAGCGTGGCGGGAACCACAAAAATTGTGGAAAGTGAACTGCTCAAATTACACAAAGTCATTCATAGATCTGGTAGGACACGCCAAGAGCACGAGAGATATTATGGATATCTTGTGACTCAAAAGCAGCGATGTGATGCTCATAGATCAAGATGAGCACGCTTCTACCAAGAAGCTATGAATGGACCAGATTACGAGAAATGGCTTGAAGCCATGAAATCGAGATGGACTCCATGTATACTAACCAAGTATGGACTCTGGTTGATCCACTGAAGAAAGTAAAACCAATCGGTGCAAGTGGGTTTTCAAGAAGAAAAGCGGATATGGATGGTAATGTACAAACCTATAAAGGCCCATTTGGTAGCAAAAGGTTTCAAACAAATTCAAGGTGTTGACTATGATGAAACCTTCTCTCCGATGGCAATGGTTAAATCCATCGGGATCTTACTTTATTATTAAACTTTTTATGATTACGAAATCTGGCGGATGGATGTCAAAACCGGTTTCCTTAACGAAAATCTCCTTGAGGATGTGTATATGACACACACGAGGGTTTTGTCACTCAAAGGATCTTTGAAAGGTATATGGCTACAACAATCCATTTATGGATTGAAGCAAGCCTCTCGGAGTTGGAATCTTGATTTGATGAAGCGATCGAAAATTTGGCTTTATTAAAAATGAAGATGAACTTTGTGTATATAAGAAGGTTAGTGGGAGTCACATTATATTCCTAGTATTATATGTTGATGACATATTAATTATTGGGAATGACATTCCTTTCTTCTGTTTGTAAAAAACATGGTTAGGAAAATGTTTCTCCATAAAAGATTTGGGCGATGCTGCCTACATTTTAGGTATCCGAATCTATAGAGATAGATCGAGAAAAATGCTTTCGCTAAAGTCAAAGTACATATATTGATAAAGTGTTGAAAGCAGTTCAAGCATGCAAGAGAAGCGGAAGAGAAACTTACCCGTGACTCATGGTGTAAAGATCTTTAAGGCCCAATGTCCTAAATCACAAGATGATGAGGAGCGTATGAGAAAGATCCCTTATGCTTCGGCAATTGGATCTATCATGTATGCAATGATATGTACTCATCCGAATATCTCGTATGCTTTGATCATGATGAGCAGATACCAATCGAATCCAGGTGAAGGTCACTGGACAGCAGTCAAGAATATCCTCAAGTACCTGAAAAGGACTAAGGATTCATTCTTGGTATATGGATGTGAAGACGAATTGGCGATAAAGGGTTACACGGATGCTAGTTTCGGTGATAATGATTACTATAAGTCTTAGTCGGGTTTTGTGTTTTGCCTTAATGGTGGTCTTTATTATTTGGAAAGTTTGAAGTAAGAGATGATGGGTGATTCTACACAACAGAGGTGAGTATATTCTTTGCTTCTAGTGCGCCCCGAGGAGGTTGTATGGATTAAAAAGTTCATCATTTGAACTTGGTGTTGTTCGAACCATTGTTGATCCGGTTGCTCTATCTTTGTGATAATAATGGAGCCATTACCTGACTAAGGAACCCGGATCTCACCAACGATCCAAGCATATACTTAAGTGTACCACCATCTCATCAGTGAAATCATTGATAGAGGAGATGTACATATAGGGAAGAGTGCTGACAGGATGATAATGTTGCGGATCCATTGACCAAGAGCTTTGTCGCGACAAAAAGCACGCAGCGGTCACACTAGTTCCATGGGTATTAGATACATGAGTGATTGGCTCTAGTGCAAGTGGGAGACTGTTAGAGTTTATGCCCTAGAGGCCAATTATTTGATATAATTGCTTAACATTTTGATATTATATTTGATTGAATAAATATATGATTTTATTATGGTTTTATTTACTGCGTAATATAATTGGTAACATAATAAAATTCCTTAGAATAGTGATACAAATTATATAGTTTCACGTATGTGACTTGAACATGAGATTATATAATTACAATTAGTATCATTGTTCTTAAATGTCCCTAGTCGAGTATCATTGTTGATGGGACAACAATGATGCATTGAGACTAATATGTGGATTGACTGATGACCAAATCTCATTGGTCATAAATATATGAGATATTAAGTCGATGCATAGAATACATATTAGAGAATGATGTCTTGGACGGACCCACCATGAGAATTCTATATGGAGCATTATGCGAAGTGTCATTAGCAATTCTCATAGTGATGATGATGTAATGGTCCTCCCAGGCACGAAATCGCTATATTACTACACGAGAATTTATGTACTTTGATATCATCAAATGTCACCTTTAATAGGGTGGACTATAAAGGTGATTATTGGGTTCATCATGAATCGTGTGAGAAATATGAGTGATCTAGATGGAATTTAACCATCCTATATATTATGGGTGATATCCATGGGCCTCTTGATTGAGTAGGACTATGAAATGCATGGCCATGCTCAAATAGTGATTTATTTCATATAGTCTACTCATTGATCAAGAAAACTCAGATTAAATTATGAAGAGTATGACACATTCCATGACTCGAGTTTAATCTAGGATATTAATGTTAAAAGGATTAAATTACATTGAAACATTGGTCAAGAAAAGGTTGCATCGAATCATCGATCTTATTATTACTTGGGTAGCAGTGATGCATTACTAGATGCCGCTCACTATTTATAATTTTATAATATGATTTTAAAATTATTGCCAACGTAAAAATAACCTATAGGGTCACACACAAAGAACGTAATTAAAAGGAAATTAATTTAAATTATAAAGATTTAAATATGTCAATATGATTGATAGAATTTTAAATTACAATTTAAATTAATATGATAATTTATATATAGGTATATTAATTAAGTAAGACTTAATTAAGATATATATAAATTCGGATTTTAATAATATTAGGTTTTGATTAATTCCTCTAAGCTATATATATATGATATATATCGGTCACTTTAGGTTTTAAGTCAAAATACAAAACCCTAGCCAGCTCTTAGAGAGAGAGAGAAAGCGACTTCAAAAATCCTCATCCTTGGTGGCTAGTACTGCGGTTCCTTCTTCTGCAGATCGTGGGGCGATTCGCGGAGCGTTCGTGTGGATCTTAGTAGAGACACGACTTATTTGGATTACGTTGGAGATTCGATCATATCAATTCCAGTTTCTTAATTCGTGGATTGCGTTTGAGATTCGATCGTATCAATTTTAGTTTCTTAATCGGTATAATTTCTAACCTCTGAATTAATTGAATTTTTTGCATGGATCCTATTTTAGGGTTTCGAAAATTGCTTTAAAAATTTTATTTCCGCTGTGTGTTTCTGTACCGAAACCCTAACATAGTCATACTATCATTTCTGGGTCCAGTACTACACCCTCCTGTATAATCACCTCATTGAGGTAGCTTTCAATGTGAGCCTTTATTTCAGCTATTGGCTTTGATATTGCCTCAGTTATGGAGGTTGACTCCTTCTTTATGATCTGAGGTATCCTAATTCTTTCTATCCGACATCTACACCAAACTATCTTGATTAACATATAGTATATACACACAGCAATTAATAATTTTATATAAGTTATCTTTTATTTTGTTTAACGATGAATTTATTCAATTCATCTCCTTTTAAACTCTAAATGAATTATTTATATTTTCAACGTTTCCCCATGTTCTAAGGTTATAGCCTAAGGTTTGTCCCACCTAAGGTTTCTAACCCTAAAGCTTTGATACTAACTTGTAACGCCCCCAAACTCGGGTACTTGAAACCCGAACTCGATGCTTTACGATACCATTTCTATGAGTGGAATAATACTAATAATAATAACAATAATATATATATCAAACTTAATTTACATATATCAAAGTCTAATCCCAAGTACGTAACCTTTACTACAATACATTACATGATAGATAATAAATATCATTGTCTTATTACTGACTAACTATTACAAAAGTTAACATAGAATTATTCTGATTTCTTTCCTTTTCCCTTGTTCTGGCCTGAACATTCTGGTTGATCATGCTTAGCTGAAAACATTTAAATTTAAAGTAAGGATGAGCATTTGAGTGCCTAACAAATAATAATAATTAATAATAAATATAATTAGCTGAAAGGATTAAATGTTTTCTTTGAATAACTCTTCTACAACGAATCAACAGTTGTGAAGTAAGTTGAACCAATAATAACAACATATCAAATCTATCTCAAATTTTTTAAACTACGTACTGACTATAACTGGAGATTAGTCAACAGACTATGAACATTATTTTTTTTTTTCATTTTCGCTAGGGTTTAGCAGAACTTCATCCGCAAACCGTCATAACTTACGGACACGAGGGTGATCTGCCGAATGTGCCCTGTATTGATCAATACTACATGCAAGAACGATATTATCGTTCACTCTATCCACCTTATGTGCACAAAAGTTTTCCCATATTCGGGATGTTCATACTTAGTCGGGAATCCGAACCAAAATAATCTGGTTGGATACAATAACGTTCTATCTTGTTCAACAATATTTTTATGTCTAAATTTGAATCAAATAGCTTAGACGGCTTTTAAGTCAACGTATACATACTTGAAATCAATAAGTATGTATCAACATATGATTAAATACAATGGTTATCCAAGTGGGGACACTTGTCTAACCCTATATACAAATTAAGGAACAGAATAAATATCTGAATTATACAATAATACAATGATCGGATAATGTAAGAACTTGTATGAATACAAAGATTGGATACATAATGAATAATAATAGAGTTAATAATCTGGCACAATAATAATATAATTCTGAAACTTTCTTACTCATGTCCATTGCATAAAGTAAATGCAAAAGTAGGATACTTGCACAATGTAAAGAATAGTTCGGATACTTGCTCAATAATAATTAGAGTAAGTTTAGGAAACTTGCATAACATGATATACATGTTTGCACGAAATAAAAGTAGTGCATAAGGTTTAGATACTTGCTTGAACTGCTGCTTACAATAACACAACTTAGATTAATCTTTTATACAGCGACCTATCAGTAATAAGATCATTCGTTCAATTAGAATAATATATCATATCACATAGTACTGCTAATTGCAGTCAGGACATAACCTAATCACATTGTCACATACGTTTAATAGTCATTACATCATAAACAAACACGTATCTAGTAAAATTATCTAAGTCCAAATCAATTTAAAATATTTGATTGTCTGCAAGCGACTTTATCAGGTAAATATCGAGTCTAAGACTCTATCCTGCAGTTCAATAGTCGTTTAGATATTTTAAATATCTGTCATATTATTTTTCATAGCCTTATAATAATTTCTAAATAAATATTATAATTTATCATCAATTTTCAAACTCTAAAATCATTATTAAATGATTTAAATATTAACTAATTCTATTATCATTAATATTTAATTAATATTCAACTATTAATGAAACTCTTTTGCCAAAATATTAAAGTTATTTATAATAACTCAAAATATTTTTAAAGTATTAATATTACCCTTAAATGATTTTAAAACATTAAAAATCATTTTAAATAATTACCATTAATATTAGAATATTAATTTATTATTTATCAAAATATTAAAAGTCATTAATTATAACTTAAAATATTTTTAATTCATTTATTTCCTTTTTAAATGATTTTTGATTCAATAAAACCATTTTTAAACTATTTATTTAATATAATTATTAAATAAACTTAATATCATAAATATTAAATTATTAATGAAATTTACCTTTAAATATCAAAAGTTATATTTTATAACTTAAAATATTTTTAAACTATTTATTTTCATTTAAAATGATTTTTATAATATTAAAATCATTTTTAATTAATTTATTAATCGACGTCGGGATTTTTGGGTGTCCCTTTCCAGTTACTTGTTCTTTGGTGTTCTCATTTTAGGTTAGATTTGTTTGAAAAATAAGTGAAAAAGGTTCGACATGTATAATGTCGACGATGGGACTGATTAAGAGTCGCCATTGGTTTTTAAATGGTTGTACTAACACAATGAGAAAAGGTTTACACATTGACCCGGAGATGTGACAACGATATATCTGGTCAAATAAAACAAAGAGATTCATTTAGGGTCCGGGGACTTGGTTATGCGGTGGGAAGGTGTTAGGAACCCCCCGACATCCGTGTTACCACGGTGACCGCCTTTTTTCAAAAAACTATTATCTGAGTGTGTGTGTGTGTGTGTGTGTGTGTGTGTGTGTGTGTGTGTGTGTGTGTGTGTGGGTGGGTGGGTGTGTGTGTGTGGGTCAATGTGCTGTTATATGAAAGTTGTGTGAGGCCTCGTTCGAACCTATATACACAGGATTTGAATTTATGTAAAAATTCAGTTTTTTAGCAAGATATGGCAGTGATGTTTTATAAAAAGGTTTTTCAAACCCTGATGCTCAATAGGAATTGAGACCTTTTACACTCCCATTTTATTAAGTGATCAATTTGGATTGATTTTATTTGGCCGTCTGAGGCATCCGTAGGAAAATAATATACAAAAATAATCTTGACTTCCTCGTGGTATGGAAACCATCTGAGGAAATTCGGACATCGCAGAATAATTTACAAGTCGCTTCACAATTTGAGAATGTCCATCACAGAACCAGAATCTAGATCCAATGGGATGAATCTATGATCACATGATTCCTAAAGCGCACGAGAATATTGCAATTTGCATAGAAGCAATAAGCGGTATATATATAAAAGTGGTAAATATATATATATATATATATATATATATATATATATATATATATATACGAGACATGATCACCAACCACGAAGCACCTCCATGGGGATCGAAATATAAATTAAGATATTAAAAGCTATTAACATACGGAGGAAACTCCAAAGTGGGACAAAACATAAATAAAAGGCGTAAAGCGATCAACCGCCACGAAAGGAACTCGAGGCGGATTTAAAATATATATATATATATATATATATATATATATATATATATATATATATATATATATATATATAAAAAAGCGAGTAAACGCACTGCATCAAAGTTCAGGCTCATCGAACAAAGTCCGACACACAGGTTGATATATATAAATACGTATATATATAAAAGCAAATAAACGCACTGCATCAAGTTCAGGCTCATCGAACAAAGTCCCACACACAGTTGATATATATAAGTATATATATATATATATAAAAGCGAATAAACTCACCAGACCGAAGTCTAGGCTCATCGAACAAAGTTCGACACACGCTTGATTGATATATATAGTATATATATATATATATAAGTGAATAAATGCACCGCATCAAAATCAGGCTCATCGAACAAAGTCAAATGATGCAGTTAATATATATAAGTATATATATATATATATTAAAAGCGATACGCGCTCGGGCATCAAGTCTAGGCTCAATCGAGGCATAACTTGATAATGTTAGTCAATATATATATATATATATAATATATATATATATATATACAGACTGGAATGAAACCACGGACCGAAGTCCGGGCAAAAGCAAGCAACACGACTCTCAACGTGTAGAAGGGTGTGTGCAAAGATGAAGAGAAAGACTCTAAAGTGTGTGAGAAGGCTTACAGCTGACTGATAAAAAGGACTTCTATATCTTTAGAGTGGATAAACACTGGGCTTTTGTGGGTACAAAAGAGACTATATATGAGCTCACAGGTGTTTGAAAGTGGGAAAATACACTGTATGACAAGTGCAGAGCAAATTGTGTAGGGTTTCCCCGTCTTTTTTCTCTTAAAAATCAGTACCCCAAACCCTCTATTTATAGGAAATATGTGCCGCAGGTGTACCAGAGGCGGGTCGGGTCGGGTTGTCTCGAAGTACGTATACTTAGGCACTATAATGTCCACTCAGATTTTGAGAAGTGCAATCCGGACATCCGTTTTGAGGTATTTAGGACCTATTTCGGACCGTCGTTGTCGAGAGTTATACGATGGCATGGAATTAGAGTTTGTACGAAGTATTTGAAGATGGGACGATGCCCTCTGGTCTTCAAGCTTCAACTTTCATTCGTTACCCCGCACAATAGTCACTTGGGATTGGTTAGCCTTGTGGGACATCGTTGCGTAGAGACGAGACGTGGCATCGTTTTGGATGAGATGACGATGTTGCCCCTCACCGGTGTTATCGTCGGATTGGGCTGATAAGCAGACGTTGCTCAGACTTCGCTGAGATTGGACTGCTGCATTTGTTGAAGGTCCTCATGGTCATCTTTGAGGTGTGCCTGTCTTTCCTATGTTATAGCCGGGTTGGCATAGTGTATCTCGTTGTGAATGCCGAGATTGAAGCTGATGGCATTTGAAACAAGCATTTCGGGGTTATCTCCGAAACTGCATTCCTTGGGGTTATCACCAAGGTTGG
Organism: Panax quinquefolius; assembly: GCA_020205615.1. Classification (NCBI taxonomy): domain Eukaryota; kingdom Viridiplantae; phylum Streptophyta; class Magnoliopsida; order Apiales; family Araliaceae; genus Panax; species Panax quinquefolius. Next base: position 75,178,938 of record CM035174.1, read on the forward strand.
TGGCTATTCTCATGGTTGGGATTGAGACTGGATACCTCGGGGTTATTTCCAAATTAACTGTCTTCTCTCCGGTGTGTGTTCCAGATTGTATTCTCTGCGATCTCGGGGTTAGATCCGAGGTTGAAATTATTACTCAGTTACGATCCGGGGTTGATCTTTGCACTTAGGTAGTATCCGGTATGGATTTGGATTATCTTTCGGGGTTCTCTCTTAAAGAGGCGAATCATCCTCCTGTAATGTTAGTAACAAGATGGTACAAAAATTTCGAGTGTCTCTACAGATGCCCTCTTTATCATACTCATGCATGGCGATGCATGGGTAGGATAAAGAATCCTAGACACTTGAAACACAACAAGATAAACATGGTACTATGGATAACACACATGATGCAAATGTATGATGCATGTGTGCACGGGTTGTGGCCCAACATCTTTGGGATGATTGTTGGTTCCTGTTGCTTGTTTGACTGGGATTAGCAATCTGAGCCGGATCCGATGTGATTAAATCATTAGGATGTTGGTGTTGAAGTTATCACCAAATTCCTGTGTTCTTGATAACGACATGATACTGAAGGGGTATCTCTTATATGTAAGAGATATGTGGGGATAAAGCTTGATCTGTTTGAGGATGTGTATAACATATTCCATCATCTATCCTCTTTGATAATGTTAACCTCTCCTGGTTAGTATCACCAGAATATGTCATGATTACTCGCTTGGATTTATGCCAACAACAAATCTTTATCGAGGATGCGACCTTCGTTGACGTGTGAATCAACGACTGAAACCTCATGTGGGATCTACTGTCAAGGTTGCTTGACCTTCGCTGACGTGTGAACCAACGGCTAAAACTCTGTGAGGAGATCGTCAAGGTTGCTTGACCTTCACTGATGTGCAGATCACCGGAGCATTGCGTTGTGACCCCCGCTGGGGAATATGAACAACTGGGTATGAGAACCTCGAACAGCTCTATAGCTCTGACAGGTTTAAACGCTATCAGCTGAAATGATGTCAAGGCTACTTGACCTTCGTTGATGGACATGTCAACGGATGAACGTGTTATAACCCCCGCCGGGGATCTCGTTAAACCCGTCGAGACTCACGTTATAACCCGTCGAGGGACCTCATCGGGAACGCATGAGTACGTACGCGACTATCGAACGGTTCTCAAGGTCGATGGGTTTACTTGCCATCGGCTGAAATAACGTCAAGGCTGCTTGACCTTCGTTGATGGACATGTCAACGAATGAACGTGTTGTAACCCCCACCGGGATCTATAGCAGTAACCCGTCGAGACTCACGTTATAACCCGAAGTCGAGGACTCATATCAGAACCCCGTCGAAGATTCATGTAAGGTAACGACCTGGAGTCGGCGGCATCGGACCTGTATAAGGTATTGTCGTATGTGATTTGTGACAACTGGGGTTATCGGCAGAGTATACCTTGTGTTCAGGTGACTACCAATGAGTGATGTACTGATTCAAAGTCTCATCTAAGAAGACCAGGATTGTATGTTGTTTTGTTCAATCGCATGGCATTTTTATTTCCAATTTGACCTTTCTAGCCCGTAAGAACTCCGTTTCAACTCGAACTGGACCGAGCCGGAGGGGTAGGACCCACATAGAGGAGCCACAGGTGCACTTTTCTTTGTGGCCATGGTGAGCTCATGCCAAAGTGGATGATAAATCCAATGACACGCCTTTGCAGAGTTCATTTCTAACTTCCTCGCTTAGGAAAAATCCATGAGCCATCTTCATTTCTTTGAGTTTGGGCTCCTTTACGCAAATTCATCATCACCGTACAAGTGTTCTACACTATCCACAGTAACGTATGCATGTATATTTTTTCGGTTTACATCAGTTAGATTTTGAGATATTACACGAAATGCATCTAAACACATAGTAGTGATTATGTATGCACAAATGACTTGATAAAAAATATTCAACATAGTAAATGTTAGTATTAAACCATGCTGAACATAATGATGTGAAAAAATTTGACTTCTGAGACAGTCAAATTGGCACCTTTTTCTGCTATTTTTGTCCTATTTGAGGTCCAATGAGCAAAGGGTAGAAAGGCAAAGTACTCCTAGCATTAAGAATGATGATTTTGATTTTTAATGCATATACTATGTATATGACTTTGGAGCAGGTGTGCTACTGAATGGCCACCTAGACATGTCTGTGTGCATAGGGATAGTCCTATTTTCAAAGGGGACTATGGCGAAATTTTTCCAAATGTAGGCATTGGGTAGTCATGCATTCTAACTCTATTATATGTTAAACTAAATGCATGCATGCATACAGTCATATAATGCATTTTAGAAAGCTCCAGGTAAGGAAATATTACACCCTTTCTGAGGTGATTTGGAGACTTGTTGTCCAGATATTATGGATCCGGATCAATGAAAGCGGTTCTATAGACCGCTTTCATGGCGTCTGGCAGGAGAGGCTTCAAAGTGCCTCGTCCCGTTTTGTTAAACTGACCTCGTCGCTTGGTTGGTGGAGGCCGTGATTCATCTGTCCGGTGTAGAGGTTCCACGCGTCGAGGGGCGAGGAGGTGGATATTGAGGATCCGCTCCTGCTGCATCTATCCTCGCGAGGAACTTCCGAGCATCCGGTGGTGAACCCGAGTTCTTTGGGTGATTTGGGTAGACACCCATCGATGTACTTGCATGCTAACGAGGTATGACGTTAAACTTTATCTTCCTTCTTTCCTATTGATGAGGATTTAAAGGGTTCTGATGTTGATCTGCTTTTAATGCAGGTTCCAGGTTTTACACAGCCTCGGGGGAACTGGTTTAGCATACACTCCATGTACCAGGCGCTTCATCCTGATTATAGAGCAGTAGTGCATGAGTAGGGATTTGAGGCATTTTTCTCCATCCTTCCTCGTCGTTGTCCCTGGGGTTACCTCAGGGCATTGTCTGAGCGATGGTTTCATCAGACTTAGTCACTCCACCTGCTGGATTGCGAGGTGATGATGACGCCTATGGATTGGCGATTTATCACATGTATGGAGTTTGGAGGGGAGCCATTGCCTTGCATGGCGAACATCACCCCTACTGCCGTCTGATCCCTATTAGGAGTTCCGTTGGGGGCGCTCAAAGGCAGGACTGTCCATTCAGGTCCTTTGAGCGTAGATGTTATGAGCGGGCTATTGAGTGAGCCCATGCCTGATGATGTCAAGATCAGGGATCGCATTCTGAGGCGATTGTTCCTGATGATCATTCGAGGCTGCTTCATAGCAGATAACTCTTCCACGGTATCTTTTTCTTTGGTCAGCGCCACACGCGATGTGGACCGTATAGGAGAGTATGATTGGGGCTCTTACACCTTTGCCTATTTCCTCCGGGGCATGCGTCTGCGCTCATAGGGTTTGACCGAGGCTTGGCTAGGATTTTACCCGTTTCTGTTGGTGAGTATTTCTCTTATCTTTTTCCATTCACAGGTTAAGAGTGTTTACTGATAGCAGATGTTTTGCCATTGTGTTGGCAGTTTTGGGCCTATGAGAGGCTTCCTTGTTTGCGTCCTATGAGTGTGTTAGGCTTAGATACCTATCCACGAGGACGACGATGGCACCATTCAATTTTGCCAGAGGTCCCTGTATCTGAGGGCTTCACTCATTTGTCAGTATCACGATTGGAGTTCGTGGTGGCGCCATCACATGGCTTCCATACTCAGGGGATCATTTGACCATCGGTTTTGAGGATGGATACCCTACTGGAGTAGAGTATTTGATTTCCACCGAGATTTCCTCTTTTTATAGATGGAGGCTGGGAGCTCTATTTAGGAAGCGTCGTGCTATTAGGAGCACCACAGGGGAGATTCAGATCTGGATCTTGCCTCCTGTCGAGCGTCATTGGCACAGTATCACGATCCACCCTCCAATCGATATTCCATTATTGGGAGTTAGCGGTTTTGATTTATCGGAGGGTCCATGTACTCGGGAGATATTCCAATATTTGGTGGCTCCTCGCACTATTGGGGCCCGATCCGTGCCACACGATTTATGGAGGACATGGTTCCAGGATCTTTGATGATGACGGATTGGGTGGCTTGTGTCCGAGCTCCGACTCATCTGACCCAGATTGATAGCTTGACCCGGCAGTTGGATCAGGCACACCTATTTATTCAGTATTTGGACAGAGATCCAACAGAGGCGGAGAAATTTTTTCCTTCCAGTTCAGGTGCTGGCCCCTCAGACGACCCATTTGGTTTTTCCGGCGCAAATCCTCCCCTTTATAGGCCTGATATCCATGTTGATAGAGATCCAGTGACTCAGGCGGAGTTACATTAGGTGGACATGATTGAGGACGTGGACATCGAGACCCTGGTCTTCTTCTGATGTATATTCTCGTTATATCTTTTGATAGGCCTCTGTTAGATATTGGGTGGCTGTTCACCATTCTTGCTATATCTTTTGATAGGCCTCTGTTAGTAGTAGGGCGTCTGTGCCCCCATTTTCATGTACGTGTATCTGTATAGAGCTGATGTATTAGATGATGATATATTTAGGAATGTATGCACCATTTTTTCATTCCCTATATCATATTGCCATCCATTATCTGTTATGCATGTATCATGTTATGCATATGTATGTATGTCCAGAGATATTCGGCATTGACCCTGGATGGTCTTCCGACACGGCCCATTGCATGTCTTCTTCTTCAACAGCTAGTCAGTATAGATCATACCCCACCGTCGGTGGTGGCATTGGGTATGAGATCGTGAGTGCGATAAGCATGTCACCACCGGATTGGGGTGATTGAGACTGTTCTTTGCAAACATACCATGACCCTTTTGGTATTTCAGGTTCCTGCAGGATTCGTGGACTGGATGATAGAGCATTGGCTACCTAATAGGCAGGTATTCCGTTTTGGCACCCATGAGTTGACTCCTACTGTAGAGGAGTATGCCCGTTTAACGATGTTGCCCCTAGACCGACCTTGCGTACACATGGCTTTGGGAGACATGAGTAGACGATTCATGACTCTCACAGGATTGAGGCGCAGAGTGGTACAGGATGAGCTGACATCTAGCCATGTGATCTCTTAGCGTTTTCTGTTTGACAGATTTTGTGCGGAGGATAGCTACTCACGACACTCAAGGGATTTTACCGCGTCGGAGGATCATCGGCGTTTGGCCAGAGTTGATGTACTGATGCTATGTGTACTGTCATATGTGTATATGCCGCGATACATGGATGAGATAGACATAGGAGTTATCATGGCCGTGAGAGCTCTCAGGGAGGGTCGTACCATTGTACCCATGATCGTGGCAGAGACCCTGCGATCAGCATCCTACTGCAGTACTTACCCATCAGGCGTGTTTACTGGGAGTTCGGTCATGCTGTATGTGTGGTTTATGTCACACTTGCGACCGGTTGGTACCCTTAGACGGCACGGGTATTGCTTCTCCCATGAGGTGGCTATGTCATATTCCTTTCAGCCATCGGAGTGTGTAGATGCTCGATCCGTGTCCGCTTTTTGGCGGATATCGAGATCCATTTAGCATATTGTTTGTGCTTTCGGGGCTTTGCTCACCATACGATTTCACTACTCATGCTCGGGCATGGATTTCCTCCCCTCGTCAGGCGGCTTTGAGGGGCGTGACGACTTATCACCCTTTGGTAGTGATGTCGCAGTTCGACCGATTCTGAGATTTTCATCCTTCGAGGGGGGCGACAGTCGAAGATTCACCGCTTTTCCCGCCGATCGTCTGGTTATTCATGAGTACTCTGCATGGATGGAGACGGAGGTTCAATCGGGTGCAGCAGTATTTGCAGTACTGGAGAGCGAGTTATACGATGTAGAGCCAATAGAGGACACTGATACCTACATCGAGGAGGATCTGCATTTCTTTGGGTTGCCAAAGCATTTCTTCAGATTCTCCTAGTACCGATACTTTTGTGATCCAAAGACTTTCGGCACGATTTTAGAGCAGAGTCTTCATCTAATGACCTTTGAGAGAGATCCGATTCGATCTATGATGTCGACTGCTCTTGAGGTGAGGGACGCCGCCCTATTAGAGAGAGACGAGGCATTAGATCGCAGAGATGCCGCTGTTGTTGAGCGGGATGAGGCCAGATCAGACAGAGACGCAGTGATAGTTGAGAGGGATAGTGATATATCTGCCAGGGATGTGGCTATCACAGATATTACTGCAGCGAGGTCCCTTACCACTAGTATGATCGCAGAGATAAGCGCTTATATCGATGAGCATATGGTCATCATGCAGATGGCTACAGATCTATTGGGTCATGTGGATATTCTTATCCAGGAGACTACAGCTTTACCTCCTTCATCTGAAAGGGATGCCATGTTGGTCTTGCTAGCTCGCATGTACCCTGATCCGTAGATGAGCTTGTATTTACCGCACGCATCTAAGCTTAGCCATTTTGTCATGCACAGATTCACATTGTATATATATCAAACAACATTATATATGATAGGAAATATATTTTTTGGATCACTTCCCTTTTAGATATGCCTTCTTATTTGCTTGATATTTTGCCTGCTTCGCTTGAGGTTTGTGATCTTGATGTATTCTGAATTCTTCCTTGGTGGATGGACATTGAGCTGTCTCTGGATAGTTCAGAATGGATCATTGATCTATGTATCCCTACCATCTTTTGTGTCTTGGGACTTGCTTCTGGATGGAAATATGGAGAGGAGTGTGGCTTTCCTCTCTGAGATTGACCGCACCACAGATGGTCGCCAGTACTTCTATTTAGGAGAAGCCTAGTTAATTCCATCTCTTATGGATTGGTATTGCTCTTCGAGGTATGATCACAGCTTAGATGGTCGCCGAATCTCCTATTTGGGAGGAGTTTAGGTAATTCCATCCCTTTGGTCTGAAGCCGAATGACATGTAATGGATTGAAAGAGAATCCCAATACCCGTTAACAATGGTTTGTGTTTTGGTAGGGGGTGAGACCGCACCATGAATGGCTGCCTACGTACTCCTATTGAAGAGGAGATCAGGTCTGCGTAGTTCGAACCTGGTGTAAGAAGTTCAACGCTGTATATGGCTGACATGGTGTAGGAATGTTTTTGGTTGTTTTTATGAGGAGAAGAGGGTAGAAATGTTTTTTGTTATTTTTGTTTTTATTGCGACCGGGCCATATGAAATGGTTGCCTACGTACTCCTATTGAAGAGGAGATCAGGTCGACGTAGTTCGCCCCTCAGGGCGAGAAGGAAAGCGTAATCCCATGTGCAAGTCAGAGTGCGGGGAGGATAAAGTTTAATCCTAGGTTGAGGATAAACTGCAGGTAGGAGAAGTTTGATCCCATGTATGGTTCAATCCGCGGTGGGATGACCTGAATTGTATGAGTGCAAAGGAGAAAGTCAGGCTGCAGGCTTGAAACGTATGTTTCCCTGAGGGGCAAAGTGTAGAAAAGTTGTAGGTGGTAAAGGGTTAAAGAACCGGAATGACTGGTGACCTGATGATTATGCACCAAGGTGTTTGCTGGTTACCTCAGACATAATATCGTTTCACGGTGTCTGAGTTGATGAGTTGTGGGAATTCATCGCCGTTCATTTCTCGTAATCTGAGAGCGCCTCCTGTCAATACTTCCTTGACAATAAACGGGCCTACCCAGTTAGGAGCGAATTTTCCTTTAGCCTGATCTTGGTTGTCAAGAATCTTCTTCAAAACCAAGTCATGTTGTTTAAACTGCCGTAGCCGGACTTTTTTGTTGTAGGATCTGGCGATCCTTTACTGATATAACTGACCATGGAAAATAGCTGTGGTTCGCCTTTCGTCTATCAGAGACAATTGGTGATAACTGTCTTGCACCCATTGGTCTTCATCTAGCTGAGCGTCGGTCAACACTCTGAGAGATTCCATCTCAACTTCTATGGGGAGTTCTGTAGGCTAACAGAGTAAGAGGCAACAAGTCAGGCCAATCTTTGTGGTTGGCGGACATCTTTTGCATAATCTTTTTAATGTTTTTGTTAGCCGCTTCGACAGCACCGTTCATCTTTGGAAGATAGATGATAGAGTTGAGATGTTTGATGTGGAATTTACCGCATAATTCCTCCATCATTTTGTTGTTGAGGTTTTTGGCATTGTCTGACACAATCACCTCTGGTTGTCCATATCGACAAACGACATTGTTTCTGATGAAAGCAATGATGACTTCTTTAGTGACCCTGGGGAAGGAGGCTGCTTCTACCCACTTGGTGAAGTAGTCAATCATGGTGAAGATAAATCGGTGACCATTACTGGCTTTAGGCTCAATGGGTCCGATAACGTCCATTCCCCACATTGAGAAGGGCTAAGGCGAACTCATATTGTGGAGCTCCCGTGGGGGGGCGTGTATATCATTTCCATGAATCTGGCACTGATAGCATCTTTTGACGTGGTCATGGCAATCAGCCTTGAGAGATAGCCAATAATGTCCCGTCCTGAGGACTTTCTTGACAAGGAGGGGGCCACTCATGTGGGGGCCACAGACTCCACCATGGATTTCATCCATAAGCCTTTGGGCTTGATCTTTGTCTAGACACCTGAGGAGACCTAGTCCTGCATCTCTTTTGTAGAGCGCATCTCCACTCAGGTAGAATTTCATAGCAAGTCGGTGGATCCGCCTTTTCTCAGTCAGGCTCGCCTCAGCGGGTGTAGATCCATCTCGCAGATATTACTTGATATGCTGATACTAAGGAGGTTGGATGGGAGGTAACTCATCCGATACTTCTCCAATGTAATTCCCATAGGCTGGGGCCTTGTTCAGGGAAATTATGACGCTTGGCAAGTGTTCCTTGTCTGATATACGAATCAAGGAGGCCAGAGTTGCTAGTGCGTTCGCAAAGTCATTCCTATTACGAGGAATGTGTAGAAAGAAGATTTCTTCGAACTCCAAAGCCATCTTCAAAACCTGCCGATGGTAGGGCAGCAAATGTAGTTCCTTGGTTTGATAGATTCCAGTGGATTGTCTGATTACCAACTCCGAATCTCCAAGGACAGTTAACTGCTTTATGCCCATTGAACGGGCAAGTTTTAGCCCCATGAGATGACCTTCATACTCGGTAGTATTGTTGGTACTTGACAAAGCGTAATTTGACTGACAACGGATATCTTCCTCCCCCGTATCAAATATTAGAACTGCTCCAGCTCCAGAGCCTTCCATATTAACAGCTCCATCAAAATACATCCTCCATGATTGGCGCGTATCGTACTGATGGTGTTGTTGTACTGTCATTACTCCTTCATCGGGGAAATATGTTTCCAAGGGTTTGAAATCCCCTAAAGGTTCGGCGGCTAGTTGATCTACGATTCCTTGACCTTTGATGGACTTTTGAGTCACGTATACGATGTCAAATTGTTGTAGGATCAACTGCCATCTGGACAGTCTACAATTTAACATGGGTTTGTTGAACACGTACTTAAGAGGATCCACACGGGATATAAGATGGGTTGTGTGACCATGGAGGTAATGCTGTAACCTCATGGAAGCCCACGCTAAAGCACAACACGTCTTCTCGATCAATGTGTACTTGTGTTCACTGCTGCTGAACCTTTTGCTGAGGTAATAGATAGCTCGTTCTTGGCCTCTATCGTCTTTTCGTCGACCCCAAAGATACAACCCATGGCATTATCACTTACGGACAGATACATAAACAGGGGAACATCATCCTTGGGTGGTACCAAGACAGGAGCTTTGACTAGCTGTTTCTTGATTGTAAGGAAGGCATTCTGGCACTCATCATTCCATTTCATGGAGGAGTTCTTCCTTGATAACTTGAAGATTGGCTCACAGGTTGCTGTGAGTTGGGAGATAAACTTGCTGATGAAGTTGATTCTTCCCAAAAATCCCTGTATTTCCTTCTATGTCTGAGGAATGGGCATTTCCATGATGGCTTGGATTTTGGCAGGATCCAGCTCAATCCCTTTGTGGCTGACTAGAAATCCTAGCAACTTGCCTGACTTGACGCCAAAGGCGCACTTAGCTGGATTCAACTTCAAGTTGTACTTATGCAACCTGTTGAAAAACTTTCTGAGATGGTCTAGATAGTCATCCTCCTTCTGGGACTTGAAAATGATGTCATCCACGTAGATCTCAATCTCTTTATGCATTAAGTCGTGGAAAAGAGCCATCATAGCTCGTTGATAGGTAGCTCCGGCATTGATGAGGGCGAATGACAACCGTCTATAGCAAAAAGTTCCCCAATGAGTGATGAAAGTAGTTTTCTCACGATCTTCCTCGGTAACCATGATCTGATGGTACCCTGCAAAGCAATCAGCAAAGGAGTACATGTCGTACTGCGCAGTATTATCAATGAGAATGTGGATAAATGGCACGGGAAAGCTGTCTTTTAAGCAAGCTTTATTCAAGTCCCGGTAATCCACGCAAACTCGGACCTTCCCTCCAGGTTTAAGTACAGACATGATGTTGGATATCCACTCAGGATATGTAGACACCATGATGATGCCAGCTTGAAATTGTTTCACAATTTCTTCCTTCACCTTTAAACTCCACTCAGGTTTCAATCGCCTGAGTTTCTGCTTGACTGGCTTAAATCCCTCCTTAATGGGAAGGCGATAAAGGATAATTTCAGTGGATAAACCCACCATGTCTTCATGAGACCATGCAAACACATCCTAGAATTGGGTTAATAGCATAACTATGTCATTCCGTTGGTTTGGGGTAAGGTCTGAACCAATCTGGATTAACTTAGGGCTTTCTAAGGTTTCAAGATTGAAAGAAGTGGTTTGATCAAGGTTAGGTTTGGGTTTGTCTTTGACCCATTCTTGAATTTCTGGAGGCACCTCAATGTCATCCTAGAGATCCATCAAGGCTGAATTCATCTCTACATCAAAGGTACAATCCTTGTGTAGGAGAGGCATCGTATCAGCAAGTACAGGCACATCTAAATTAAGAGTCCTGAAACAAAAATATGCTTTCACTTAGTATATATGAAATGCGTTGATCATACACAATGTTAGCATATACTGGCAAAATAAATTGCTATCTACTCGTATGCAGAAAAAGTAAGCGGTTATTATATCTCTACAGGCGTAAAGAGTTTACATAAAACTTTAACCTCGTCGACCAAAGTAAGGAATGCTGTCCCAATTGGCAAGGGTAAAGTCCGGGTGGACCACAGTGATAGAGGGATTGTCATCATCCTCCATGTCCCGAATGATGGCCATTACGTCAGGGCAATCATCGTCTAGGGTGTATCTGTTGGTATGTTCATCATGGACGATGATGCGCATGCCCGACATTATTCGGACAACGTTTTCCTTGATTCTCCGCTCCTCTTCTTCGATTGCGGGATCTGGAATAACGATTTTCTTTTCCTCCACCGGGTTCGGCTTAGGAAATAACATGGCCATGACATTGGATGGCACCTTTACTGGAAGTTGTGCGAACTCAGAGTTTGAAGGTGAAGCCGACCGCCACATGGTTGAACTTAAAGGAATCTGTTGATGCTTATGAGGATTCCTATGACTAGAGCTGGCAGAATAGCCTAGTCTAGCTGTTCCAAATTTCTTGGTTAATCAAATGGGGTACTGGATACCCTGGCCATCTTTACCCAACCCTTGTCCTGGCTTATGACCCAACGACATCATTTCTTGAGTGGCTGACATCACCTCGACAGAAATTTTGGGTTCAGGCAATGGTGTTCCAATAGCATGGTATTGAGTGTTGCTTATTTCCAAACCATGAAAACTGACTGGTTCTACGTCTGCATTGGCATTGATGAACGGAATGTCCCCGTGCTGAGGAATCTCTAGTTCAGCATTGACCGTGACCAGGCTATTGTTGATAATGTACTTCAATTGTTGGTGAAGGGTGGAGGGGACTGCCCCTGCCATGTGGATCCATGGTCGTCCCAAGAGCAGGTTGTATCCCGAATCTATCTTGAGCACATGGAAGGATACGCAGAATGTATGAGGGCCAATTTCGATTGGCAGCTCAATTACTCCAACCGAGTTACGGCGGGCTCCATCAAAAGCTTTGATGATAGTATGGCTACTCCGAATTCGGTTGAGATTGATATTCATCTTCACCAAGGTGGCATATGGGCAGATATTCAGAGAGGAACCTCCATCTATTAAGACTCCAGCCACCATATATCCCGGAGACAAAGCAATGCAATGATGTCAACGGTTTGCAATGACCAGTCCCTTCGGGCGGTATGTCATCATCAGTGAAGGATGTCACATTAGTGTTGAAAATGTGATCAACCATGTGTTGAAATTTTTCTGTATCCACTATTGTCGAAAGATAGGCTTCTTCCAAAACCTTTAACAAGACCTTCCGGTGATTCTCGGAAGTTAGGACCAAGTCCAAAATTGATATTTGTGGTGGAGCTTCCTTCAAGCTTAAAACCACCGAGGCTTCGTTATGACCCACAACGCGGAGGAATTCTTCAATCTTCTCCATGGGTATTTTCCCCTTTGATTTGGTGGTGGGGTTCATCACCCGATGGGGAAGATACAGTGGATTTTCCTTCGACACTGCAGCAGTGGTATGTGAGGTGGATCCTTCACCTTCTCCATAATTTCACGGAACCTTGCGCAAGCTAACAATAGGATATTGTGCTCTGCATGGCAAGTTGATTGGCTCGAGAGCGGCCACTTTCAAAGGATTGTTTCCTCCTTTTAGCTGAATTATCGGTGTTGTGAGCAAAGTATTAATCCCTTCAACTTCAGTGGATATAACTGCTACCACACTTTTCCACTTAGTAGGGCATGCATTCTCACTTGCACTTAACACAGTGTCGTTATCTGCCAAGCGCAGTACACCACTGTCGATTAGATTTTGAATAAGGTGGCGGAGTGCCTGCGCATTCTTCGCGTCTTTGTGTGCATGGACCGGGAGTGGTATTGACATACTCCATCAGAGTTGTACCGTCCCAAACGGGGGTTAATTGGAGGTAGAAGGGAACTGATCCTTCCTTCATTTATTAACATGTGAAGAATTTCCTCCATGGGTTGGCCCGAATAGGTGAATTCCCGTTTGTTGGCGAAATCCCAACGAGCCTTGACATTTGCTCTCTTCGTCACATTGTCTTTTAGCATTTCATTTTCTGAAAGTGACGAGGGAATATTAATGACAATAGGTAGGAGACTGGCATGCTCCTGGCTGATTAACTGGCGAGTTACTTGATCTTTGATAAGTCACCGATTCGCCCGATTGCTCAATTTGTTTGCAGAGAGCTTTCATCTTTCGTTCCATTGTGAACTGGAACTTAGCATAATCCCATCTGTCATCACCGTCTCCAATGGTCTGGGAGGAATCATAGCCGAAGTTGGAACTCTGTCCACTGCTCCAATTAATCATGTTGACCTCTTCTTCTTTGTGTTGAGGAAGAGGGTTGTCTTGTACATGAGGCTGATCGGGTTTGGTGACTACGATCTCCCCATTATCTATTTGGTCTTGGATCTTGTGTTTCAAGGCCCAACAATCCTGAGTATCATGTCCAGGTGCCCCAGCATGATAAGCACATTTCCTAGCAGCATTGAAACCCCGTCCATTAGGGCTGGCTAGTGGAAGAAGATGCGTAATTTTCTTCTGTGTTTTCAGAAGATTAAGAATGTTCTCGAGGGTATCCCCTAAGGGTGTAAACACTCGATGGCGTTTGACTTCTCCACCTTTTGGTACTGGAGGGTTTGCAGACTGTGTTGGAAAGGGAGTGTAGTTTCTCCTTTGAATGGGCATATTTTGATTGCCTTTTTGCCCCTGTAGTATCAGGGATACATCTTCCTCTTTCTTTTTATGGACCCTCCGGGGGTTGTTCCCATAATTTCCAGTTGGATGTGATCGTAGAATGACTTTGAGTGTGGCTAGGTCTTGAATCTTTCCTGATTTCAACCCCATTTCAGTCATCTCCCCATGTTTAACCATTTCAGAAAACGGTTTGCCGATGCCGGCTAAAACTCTTTCATAGAAGGGAGCTTCTTGTATGTCTACGAATGTCATGACCATTTCTGATTCTGTCATGGCAAGACTAACTTGGGCAACCAGACGTCTCCACCTTTGAGCATACTCTCTGAAAGACTCGTTGGACTGTTTCTTGATCTTGGTAATTTGATACCGATCAGGAGCCATCTGAGTTTGAAAAGTGTATTGAGTGAGGAAGGCATGTACTAGCTCTTCCCAGCTATGGATTTTGGAGTTGTCTAATCTTGTGTACCATGAACGGGCTTCTCCAGTTAGACTCTTTTGGAACAATTGCATTCTGAGTTTTTCATCCTCTGCATAGGATCCCAGTTCTCCAATAAAGACTTTTAAATGTGTATAAGGATCTCCTAACCCGTTATATTTTTCAAAGTTAGGAGTTTTAAATTTTTCTAGTTAGTGAACACCAGGAAAAATACATAGATCAGCATATGAAACACTCCCGTGTGTTCCAATTCCTTTGATAGCGCGAAGGGTCTCTTCCATTTGGAGGACTTTCTTTTTGATGTCACCATTGTATGGATCTCCAGTGGGATGGGCAGCATCATGAGTTTTGTTGGTCGTATCCAACTGTGGTTCCGGTATGGTAATGATCGGGTTTCCCCCTTGTGTGGAGGATTCAGTATGTGAGGGTATTTTCTGACCCTGGGTAGACTGGTCTAATTCTTTTAATAGAACAGCCAAATCTATAATCTGTTTACTTAATCCGTCAATTCTTTGCGGCGAAATAAGATTAAGTTCATGCAGCCTGAGGAGGACGACATGATTGGTCATGGGCTGTTGCCTTTTTGGACTTTGACCGGGTAGTAGGTCCGATTGATTCCCTGCGAAAGACTGGCATAGTTTAGTCCTTTAGGGAAGGTGTATAATAACATGCTATGTGATGTGTCCATTTTAGGATTTTTATCCTGCAAAAACGGGTGTCAGCTGTTTGTAGCATGTATGTGGACACATTGCTTCATACTTCTCATTACATGGAGATAGATATGGAATGAAATTACAAGTAATTGTGTTTACAAGTAATTGAAATGAGAGCATGAAGAGACTTTCCTTCGTTTTGGGTTTATCAGAGGCTGACCTATCTTTAGGTTACTCTCGCGGATTTTTGGCATGAAGGTTCCCAAATCATCGCAATCTACTAGACGGGAAGTTAATCCGGTCTTTCAACTGGAGCGAATTTGGGTGGTGCCTTTCCTGAGCCTCGGAGAATTAGTCTTCGTACGAGTCCAGTAATCAAACACCGACGGGATAGCCTCCTGGTGGAGGGACCATACAACATACATTCACATACATCGCGTCTCACCGTATGAAATGATGACATGTGTGAAGCACTAATATCATAAGCAGTTTATAATGCGAAGCACTAACATCACACGCAGATATGATGCGAAGCACTAAGCTCAAACAAGACATGCATTCGTACACATTCATCCAATATAAATGCAACATCCACACACAAGCATATAACAGTTTTGAAAAGATTTATAGTAGCGGCTTAAGTCCTCTTACTAGAGTCCCCAGCTGAGTCGCCACCTGTCGACGTCGAGAATTTTGGGTGTCCCTTTCCGTTACTTGTTCTTTGGTTTTCTCATTTTAGGTGAGATTTGTTTGAAAAAATAAGTGAAAAAGGTCCGACATGTATATTGTCGACGATGGACCGCTGATAAGAGTCGCCATTGGTTTTTAAATGGTTGTACCAACACAACCGAGAAAAGGTTTGCGCATTGACCCAGAGATGTGACACTGATATACGGGTCGGTGAAACCGAGATTCATTTAGGGTCCGAGGACTTGGTTATGCGGGGGGAAGGTGTTAGGAACCCCCCGACATCCGTGTTACCACGGTGACCGCCTCTTTTCAAGAATCTATTATCTGAGTCTGTGTGTGTGTGTGTGTGTGTCTGTGGGTCAATGTGTTGTTATATGAAAGTTGTGCGAGGCCTCGTTCGAACCTATATACACATGATTTGAATTTATGTAAAAATTCAGTTTTTTAGCAAGATATGGCAGTGATGTTTTATATAAAAGGTTTTTCAAACCCGGATGCTCAATAGGAATTGAGACCTTTTACACTCCCATTTTTATTAAGTGATCGGCTGGTTTGATTTTATTTGACGGATGCGAGGCATCCGTAGGAAAATAATATACAAAAATAATGCAGACTTCCTCGTGGGTATGGAAACCATCTGAGGAAATTCAAACATCACAAAATAATTTACAAGCAGCTTACAGCTGAGAATGTCCATCACAGGAACCGAATCTAGATCCAATGGGATGAATCTGTGATCACATGATTCCTAGGCGCATAGAATATTGAAATTTCCATAGAAGCAATAAGCAGGTATATATATTAAAGCGGTAAATATATATATATATATATATATATATATATATATATATATAGACATGATCACCAACCACGAAGCACCTCCATGGGGAATCAGAAATATAAATAAAGCTATTAAAAGCTATCAACCGCCATGGAGAAAACTCCAGGCGGGACAAAACATAAATAAAGATGTAAAGCGATCAACTGCCACGAAGGGAACTCCAGGCAGGACGAAAATATATATATATATATATGTATATATATATATATAAAAGCAGTAAATGCATCGGATGTAAAAATCCAGGCTCATCGAACAGAGTTCGACCACAGTTCATATATATAAGTATATATATATATAAGCGAGTAAATGCACCAGACCGAAGTCTAGGGTCATCGAACAAAGTCCGACACACAGTTGATATATATAAGTATGTGTATATATAAAAGCGAATAAACGCACCAGACCGAAGTCTAGGCTCATCGAACAAAGTCCGACACACAGTTGATATATATAAGTATATATATATATAAAAGCGAATAAACGCAGCAGACCGAAGTCTAGGCTCATCGAACAAAGTCCGTCACACAGTTGATATATATAAGTATATATTTATAAAAGCGAATAAACGCACCAGACCGAAGTCTAGGCTCATCGAACAAAGTCCGACAGACAGTTAATATATATATAAGTGTATATATATATATATATTAAAGCAGTAAACGCTCCAGACCGAAGTCTAGGCTCAATCGAGGCATAACTCGATAATGTTAGTCAATATATATATAAATATATATATATATATAATATATACAGACTAGAATGAAACCACGGACCGAAGTCCGGGCAAAAGTAAGCAACACGACTCTTAACGTGTAGAAGGGTGTGTGCAAAGATGAAGAGAAAGACTCTAAAGTGTGTGAGAAGGCTTACAGCTGACTGATAAAAAGGACTTCTATATCCTTAGAGTGGGTAAACACTGGGCTTTTGTGGGTACAAAAGAGGCTATATATGAGCTCACAGGTGTTTGAAAGTGGGAAAATACACTGTATGGCAAGTGCAGAGCAAATTGTGCAGGGTTTCCCCGTCTTTTTTCTCTTAAAAATTAGCACCCCAAGCCCTCTAATTATAGGCAATATGTGCCGCAGGTGTACCAGAGGTGGGTCGGGTCGGCCCGGCTTTGTCGGGTCGGGTTGTCTCGAAGTACGTGCACTTAGGCATTGTAATGTCCACTCGGATTTTGAGAAGTACAATCCGGGCATCCGTTTTGAGGTATTCAGGACCTATTTCGGATCGCCGTTGTCGAGAGTTGTACGATGGCATGGGATTAGAGTTTGTACGAAGTCTTTGAAGATGGGACGATGCCCTCCGGTCTTCAAGCTTCAACTTTCATCCGTTACCCCGCACAATAGTCACTCGGGATTGGTTAGCCTTGTGGGACATCGTTGCATAGAGACGAGACGTGGCATCATTTTGGACGAGATGACTATGTTTCCCATCACCGGTTTTATCGCCAGATTAGGCCGATAAGCAGACGTTGCCCAGACTTCGCTAAGATTGGACTGCTGCATTTGTTGAAGGTCCTCATTGTCATCTTTGAGGTGTGCCTGTCTTTTCGATGTTATTCCCGGGTTGGCACAGTATATCTCATTGTGAGTGCCGAGATTGAAGCTGATTGCATTTGAAACAAGCATTTCCGGGGTTATCTCCGAAACTGCATTCCTTGGGGTTATCACCAAGGTTGGTGGCTAATCCCATGGTTGGGACTGAGACAGGATACCTCGGGGTTATTTTCGAGATTAATCGGTCTTCTTTGGTGTGTGTTCCGGTATTGTATCTGCAGGTCTCGGGGTTAGATCCGAGGTTGAAATTGTTACTCCCAGATTGCGATCAGGGGTTGATGATGCACTTCCGGTAGTATCCAGTATGGATTTGGATTGTCTTTTAGGGTTATCTCTTAAAAGACGAATCATCCTCTGCAATGTTAATAATGATGATGTCTGAAAAATTTCGAGTGTCTACATTTATTTAATATAATTACTAAATAAATCTAATATCATTAATATTTAATAATTAATGAAACTTATCTTAAAATATTAAAAGTTATGTTTTATAACTTAAAATATAATTAAATACCTTATTATTATTTAAAATGATTTTTAATACAATAAAATCATTTTTAATTAATTTATTTAATGAATTTATTAAATAATTTAAATACCAATAATTTCCAAATAAATATTAATATTTATGAAAAATATGTCAAATTATTAAAAGTTAATTTTTATAACTTAAAATAATTTTTAAAATAATTTTTGTAATTTTCAAAATTTATTTACTATTTTTAAATGATTTTTAGAAATTAAATTAATTAATTTTACTAAGTCTGTCGCTAAAGCCCTTTGGCGACAGTAAGTGTCGCCTTAGGTGTTCTTGAGAAACCCAGGCATTCAAAGTCAGTTTCGAGCTTGATAGTTTGACCATCAATCATTCCTTGTGTAATGTGTTTCTGGTCGAGGTAATGGTTGGATATTATAGTACGGATGTAATACTACACATTATAACAACAAACATGGTCAAAACATGCATCATATACAAGATCTAAGCTCAAGAACAAGCTGTCAGAGCTGTTCTTGACGTTTCTGGGCTGCCCAGAAAACAAAGTCGTGGCCGGTCAACGATTTGGATGGCCTTAAATCATCAATCTGCTCATGTTAAGTGTTTTACGCTTTCAAATCCCGCTCTGAACAAACTATCGAGAGAACATGTTGCAATCCATGGTAGTGTCTAAACATAATTAATCAAAACGCGCGTTGGGGCTCACAAATTAGGTATAGTGCATTCTTCATTTCGGTTTTCTATAAATGAAGAAACGAGATCGAAATATCTACTTTGGATCCTTATATCTCGCGTTGTGTGTTTGCTCTATGTGATCTATTGATTCCAGGTTGTAGCTAACATGTAATACTACATATCCATTACATAAAAACAGTATAAAAACAATAGAGCATGCAGATCTAGGCTGGTCAAACCATGTCAGAAGACATGTTCTTGAATTTTTCTGGAATTTCCAGAAACAGATTTCGTGGATTAGTAAGCTAGTTTGACCTTCCACTGTGTTCAATACAATGATGATATAAGGGATCTAGAGACATATATCCATAGTAAACATAACAAGCTACAACTTAGTTACCATAACAGAATCAAAACAACAACACACTAGCAGATCTAGTCGCTTGAAAAGTTGTCGGAATACAATAAGGCACAACTGGTTTTCCAGATATATAAAGTCATGCTCGGTCAACTAGGTTTGACCAGCTATAACTTTTAACATGTTCATGATCTGGGCTAGATTCCAGTTTCAGATCAAAGATCTCATAGAACACTATATGTTCAAACATTAAAAACACTAAACTCATTAATGACCAGAGATCTACCGGACACGACATTCGATTATCGATCCACAAAATAAAGTTTTCCAGATTTTTAAAAACATCAAATCTGAGCCTCTAGATGTTATGGATCTAACATCTAGCAATCCAGATCATCTATGTACACTATAAACAACATGTTTTAACATTAAATCATAACATCTAACATGGCCTTCAAGATCAGATTGTAAATTAGGGTTTTATACCTTTCTTTAAAAAATCTTGATTCTTAGCTTCTGATTCGTTTGTGGATTTCATGGGGCTTGATTAGTGACTGAATTAACAAGAAAATTTCGTGGGTTTGAGCTTGAGAGAGAATGGCTAAGTGTGGGTTGCATAATTGAGCTTTGTTTTGCTTTTCTCTCTCTTGAATCATATAAATAATGGTACAAGGCACATGGCTGGTGCATTGAATCTGATTGCTGGCAATGCTATAAATCATAGGTAGGTCTAGGGGGTGGCTGGCCAGATCTTGTAAAGATTTGGCTAGCAATAATTCAACATATGGGACAAAAGGGCAAAATTATAATTTTATTTTAATCTCAAGGGTATTCTTCTCCAAGGTGCTTGAATCTAGGGTTTAATCACTAGATTTTTAACCTTAAAGTTTCCCAAATAATTACTAGGGTTTGGACAATTAAAAATTAAAGGGTAGTAAAATTTTAAATTAAAACATACTAATTAAATTAGGGTTTTTAATAAAAATTAGGGTTTAAATAATTAGGGTTCCTTAATTATCATTAGGGTTCCTAAATTAACATTTCAATTTACTAAAATAATAATCATGGTTTATAATTTTAGCAATTAGGGTTCCTAATTAGCAATTTGGGTTTCTAATTTTAAATTAGGGCTTTTAATTATTAATTAGGGTTTTATCCAATTAACATTAATTCTATAATATGCACATAATTCATATAACACAATTTCTGACTGGTCTAAATTTCCAGTTTTAAATTTCCAATCATGGTTTATGACAGTAATACTAGGGTTTGTCGTGATACACCATAATTAACTAACCATTAACAATCTACACATATACTGTATATATTTATAACACCGAAAAATAATATTATACTTAATATAATATTATTATTCTCATTCATAGCTCAAAATCCAAAATTAGGATTTGGATTTCATATCTGATTTATCTTTCATATATAACGTTATTAATTAAGTTAAAATAATTAACTGAAAACTACGAACTAAAATTCATATAATAAAATAGTAATTATAATAATTCCAATAATCATTTCATATATTATTTAAATCATATAAAATCATATTTTCATAGAAAATAAATAATAAAGACATTTCTACTATAAAATTAATTATTATAAGTATATACTTTATAATGATCAATAATTCTAAAATAATATTATTTGAAATTATTCATGAAATAAATAATTTTATTTATCACATATATACATACACATGACTTGGCACATATTCTCATCTTTAAAATAAATAAAAAAAATTTAATATGCAAAATTTCTTATTTATTTATATAGAAAATATTCAGGTTATTACAGTATTGCTCATGATCTTCACGGCTTTTGGAGTAGATGAGGATGTCATCAATAAAGATAACTACAAAAAATCCAAATATTCCTTGAATACTCGGTTCATCATATACATGAAGGCAACAAGAGCATTAGTCAATTCAAAAGACGTGACTAGGAATTCGTAATGCCCGTACCGCGTTTTGAAAGAAGTCTTTGGAATGTCATCAGTTTTAATCTTTAACTGATGATATCCGGAACGAAGATCTATCTTTGAAAAGAATTTAGCACCTTGCAACTAGTCAAACAGGTCATCAATGCGAGGTAACGGGTTCCTATTTTTGATGGTGACATGAGTCAACTCTCGATAGTCAATGCAAAGTCGCATACTCCTATCTTTCTTCTTTACGAATAGAGCATGAGCACCCCAAGGAGATGTACTAAGACGAATGAAACTGATGTCTAACAGTTCCTTCAATTGGGTTTTTAACTCCTAAAGTTGAATAGGAGCCATTCGATATGGAGTTTTGGAAATGGGTTTTGTACCGGGTTCAAGGTCAATACAAAATTCGTTTTCACGCTCTGGGGGTAAGCTAGGAAGTTCTTCGGAAAATACGTTAAGAAATTTATTAACAATAAAAATATCATTCAAATCTAACGTATTTTTGTTTTAATTTGTGACATAGGCTATGAAAGCTTGACATCCATTTTTTAATAAATGAATGGCTTTATGGCTTGATATGACAGTGATTAACTTTAGTAGTTTGGTTGCTTGAATTCGCATAATAGGTTGGTTAGGAATATGAAAATTAACGAGCTTACAAAAACAATCAATTTTAGTATGATGATTAGTTAAGTAATCAGTCCCTAAAATCACATCAAATACAAGTATTTTCAAAGAGATGAGATCAACAGGTAATGTGAAAGTGTCGATTTAAATTAAACACGATTTATTAATGGTGGATGTAACGAAGGCTTCTCCCAATGGAGTTTCAACAGATAAGTTAAAGTCTAATTTATCTGGATTCAAATTTAAGCGTTGAGCACAAGTAGGTGAAATAAAAGAATGGGTAGAACCGGTATCTAATAAGGTATAGACTTCTCAAGAGTTTATGATTGGCTAACCTGTGATAACTTGTTCAGGTTCCTCACTCTTTGGGAGGTCACAACAAACGCTCTCCCTTGAACTACCGGCTTTGACTTGTCCGGAATAGCCTTTGGTGTCACTGCCCCAGCTGAACTTGACTTCACTGCATGACAAAATCAAGCCAAATGTCCTTCCTTTTCGAATTTTAAACACACTTTAGGTTGCTGCGTACAGTTTGGACTGATGTGTCCCTCTTTTTCGCATTTGTAGCATACGACCGGTGGTCGTTCTCCTTCCTTAAAAATGGGTGTTGGTGCTACTGTCTTTCCATCATTGTTGAACCTTCTCTTTTTGAAATTTCTACTTGACTCATTTCTTCTATTATCTTGGCCAAGATTACCACCGAAGTGGTTACCATTTCTGGCATAATGATTTCATCCACGTTTGTTATCAACACTTCGATGACTATTGTCACTGGTATGACCACTGTCGTTTTGCTAGCTGCTATCTTTTGGTTGGGCTGACTCATTATCGCGCTCCAATAACAGAGCCTTATTTACAACATCTGAATATAAACAAAGTTTGTGAGAAATGAGGTATTGACGAATTTTGGGCTTCAAACCTCGCAGAAACATTCGCGTTATATGATCCTCATTATCTACCAAATAAGATGCAAACCTAGATAACTCCACAAACTTTGCCTCATATTGCGATACAGTCATATTGTTATATTCCAACATGATGAATTTCACCTCCTTCATGTGACGAATACTTTCTAGAAAGTACTGGTCATTGAACAATTCTTGGAAATTCTCCCAAGATATCGTAAGTGCGGACAAATGAGTACGTTTTACATATTCCCACCAGTAATCTGCCTCTCTGCGCAATATAAAGGTGGCAAAAGGAACCTTTTGCTCTTCAATGCATCTCAAGACTTCAAATATCTTGGTAATCTGCTTAATTAATGCCTCTGCCTTAAGTGGCTCTGGCTTCCCAAAAAAACTCTGGCGGTCCCAACTCCTTGAATTGCTTAGCAGTGAACAGCCGTGAGTTACCATTGTTTCCACCTACATTTTGAACAGAAGTCTATCTCGTATGGTGTTGCATGAATTGTAGAAAGCTCCTAAATATCTCATCGTTCATCATTTGGTTGGTGTTGTTGTTTACAAGAGGATTATTACCTTCTTGATGCACATTATCCTTGTTATTGGTTGGCGGTATCTCAATGGTCACATGTGCTCCCTTGTTTACCTCAATATTTTCAGATGTTATTCTCAAATACTACCACAAAACAAGGGTTAATTAAAGAAAATGATATGCCACATATAATCCCTAAATTATGCCCTACCAATGAAATAAAAAATAAGCTTAGGTAGGACACACTAGCGAAGGTTTTACTCGTCTCTCCCCTCCTAGTTCTAACCTCAGATTTTGCCAAAGATCATATCCCTAAGCTCTGATACCAACTGTGAACCCCCATGATAGGTCCATACAACCCATTCTGAGTCACCAAATATATGGTACAGAATTTAAATACAAACCTCATTTATACAACTATCGTGCAAAATACGACAACACAATAGCTGAGTTTCAAAAAAAATATTATCTCGTAGACAATATCCAACTCAAATAAAGTCCTCATTATAATTATTGTTACACTATTTTACATAATAGTGAGGACTGCTATAAAAATCATCTTGAACCATAACTCCACTAGCCGACTAGTCCCAACTATATTCTCGCCTCCTGAGAAGAACAATAGAAACCAAAAGGAAAAGGGTGAGCTCAACTAGCCCAGTAAAGAATATTATGACTAAATTAATGTAGAAAAAATTATCATTAGTCCTCAACAGGGAAAAATCTTATAGAATACAATAGACAACAAGTTTTAGATCAACAACGGTAGTGGAAATAGCAATCCATTAGAAGAGTCAAGTAGACCATGATGTCTACTATCTTCTATGATTTAAAAGTTCATCATCAATATTTATCCATGTAACAACAATCAATAAATATATCACACACTACACCAAAAATGGCCTCTAGCGAAGAAAATTTTGTGAAGGAATTTATTCCTTCACATGAGGAGTTGTTTAGCGAAGGAACAGTGAAGGAAAAAAGTATAGTGACAATATAGTTATTAGCGAAAGAAACATCCTTCACAATTTATATTTTTTTCCTTGCAAAATTGGGGAGATAGAAATATTTTTGGAGCCAATTTATGATGAAAATTTGCGAGGAAAAAATCTATTTAGTGATGGAATTATTTCTCACTATATATTATTGGTCAGAAGTTTTTTGCGAGAGATAAAATTGGTCGCTATTTTATTTTAAATAATTTTTTATAATTAATTATGGTGAATATAAATACCTTAAATTTATTACAATAGTAAATTTAATTTTAATAACACTTTTAAGCAACTTACAATATCAACTATTTATTTTAATAAACTATAAAGTAAATAACTTTACATTATGTTAAATTTTAAAATTTATCCATAAAATTTATTTTATGATCATAAATAAAGTTAAAAGTTAAATAAAAATAAAATTAAATAAACCAAAAGACTTTAAATTTTATTTGAAGTATATAATATTAATCCAAAAAAGTCTTTTGGAGATTGGAGATTAATTTAAAGTAACTTTATTTTTTGATATTGTATTTAACATTCAGTTAAATAACAATTTAGGAGGGCTTTAAGAAAGACTTTTGGATTATTTTATTTTATTTTTAATTAGTTCAAACCATAAAAAAAATCAAAAAACTTAACTTAACTTTACAATACCAGTATAGTGTGTGCGTCGATCGTGACTCGTGAGAAACTGAGAAAGGGTGAAGTAACTCGAGCAAGCGAGATAGGGAAGCAAGCTAGCCAGATCGATCAAGGGTTTCGCTCAATCAGCCAAAATTAAAGTTTCGATAGATGCTAACTAGGTCTTTACCAATTTGGTTTCCCCTCTCTTCCTTAGCTATAGTTTAGGCGGGAGAAATAAAAAATTAGCGCCAAATTTTACCCAAAATTAGCGAGATCGAGATTTGATTGTGTGAATAATGTTTGGTATAAGTAAAGGGATTATCATTAATCCCAAAATTTTACCCCAAACTTCATCTTTTCATCTTCAAATCTGCACCTTCTGTCCCAATTGCAGAAGCCCTAACTTCGAAGACCCAAAGACCAGTCAATTTGTTCGAAGGTATTTTTTCCAACAACTTTGTTCATTCTTATTCCATTAGTTGTTGTAATGATTCATATATACAGACACATGTATGTATGTGTGTATTTGTTTGTGTAAGAGACGATATGAGAAGGTAGTGCTATTATAAAATTTTACCCTTTTAGACTTGTATGAATATTGGTGTTATATAGTGTGTACTGCCTTATATGAAATTCAGTTATTGGGCATCTGGTTTCAATCATGTTATTAGTTATAATGCTAATATATTATTAGAATAATGTATTATGTATGAATTCCAGTATTTGGTAATTCAATTCAATGCCAGCGAAGCGCGAACTTCTGCGCGATATACTTGACGCCGCGTGGATTTTGGCGTTGGAGACGGCTTTGAACTCACGAGAAACCAACCACGAAGAAATGAACAACTAAGTTTTACGTATATAACTTCAATTCCAACACTAATTAACATGCATAACTTATATAAATTATTCATGCACATTCCTCAACATGCATATACTAATTAACACCACCTAAATCATAATTTAAGAAAAGTTAAATTCCTTGAAAGCACTGTTTAAAACGAAACTCCATCGTTGAACTAATTCGACACAGTGACACTGTAATTCCGTGTCTATAACCAAATTGATTCCTTTGAAATACAAGCATATCAACATATAAACCAATTAACATGTATAGTTCAATTTCATAGTAGTTCACAATTTTCATAATCAGATACCAATTTTGTTATTTTGCAAAACATACGTTTATACATGTTTTTCACTATAAAACAAATTTTCTTTTTTCTTGTATACGTAATCTAGCATACAATCTCTTATATATATATATGCTAATATAACAATTACAGTTACACGTACACGTAAAATATCATACGAAATTGTAAAAACATAGTTCTACAGAAACTTTGATAAAAACTTTATACCCAGTGATATTCAAGAAAACAGAGAATATCAAGTTCATAGGAAAATGGCTTAAACATATCTACGTACATATATTACGGTTAGAGAAACATACCTTTTTGTTTGCTTAAGAATCTTTGTTAACAGACTTGCTTTGAAAATCACGTTTTCTCTCAAACTCTCTCAAAACTCTGAACTTTTCTCTCTGAAAACCTTTTTCTGAACTTGTTCTTAGACTTAAGCCATATCTGATATACATAACATAAAATAACACCAACGCATACAGTTTTAAAAATGTATAAAAAACCGACGCCACACTTATTACCCTAATAATATATCGGTTACCAAATATATATATATATATATATATATTTATTTATTTAACTAATAAT
This sequence comes from Panax quinquefolius, assembly GCA_020205615.1. Taxonomy (NCBI): domain Eukaryota; kingdom Viridiplantae; phylum Streptophyta; class Magnoliopsida; order Apiales; family Araliaceae; genus Panax; species Panax quinquefolius. The sequence goes on from CM035174.1 coordinate 75,205,682, forward strand.
TTAAATTCAAAAGAAATCCAAAAGCCATAAGGCTCTGTTTGGCAAACCATTAACAAAATAATGGATTAATATACTTAAACCTTGTTTGGCAAAACTAAATTAAAATTACTTTAATTTATTTTAATAACTCTTTATCATATAGTTATTTGTCACACTTTACATTTATTTGTCACACTTTATGTAATAACAATTTATTAAATAAATCACTTAATCACATAACTTTCAATCCACATAACACATTAATTATTTAATAAATAAATAATTAACTAAATCAAATCAATCAAATTGAAAAATTATTTATCCAATAATAAACACATCCAATAAATATTTATATAAATCAATAAATATTTATAATTTACAAAAAAAAAACTGGAATGTTACATCATTCCCCTCTTATAAGGACTCTGTCCCCAGAATCACAACTCAAACAACACATTCATTACATTATTCCTTACTTACAAAGATTTTGTCCCCAGAATCGAAGACACAGATTAAACAAATAACTCAGGGTACACTTTCATCATTTTCTCTTCAAGTTCCCACGTAGCTTCTTCAACATTGTGTTTCCTCCATATCACCTTCACAGAAGGTATTACCTTATTCCTGAGCACTTGTTCTTTCCTGTCGACTATCTGGATAGGAATCTCTTCATAAGACAAATCTTTCTCGAACTGCAACGGTTCGTACTCGATCACGTGTTTGTAATCGGGTTTATACGGTCGTAACACCGAAATATGAAAAATATTTTGAATGTTTTCCAACTCTGGAGGTAGAGCTACTTCGTAAGCTACTTCTCCAACTCTTTGCAGCACTTTGAAGGGTCCAATAAACCTCGGGCTGAGCTTTCCTTTCTTACCGAAATGAATTTTCCCCTTCTAAGGAGAAACTTTGAGGAATACGAAAGTTCCTACGTCGAATGCACGATCTTGTCTGTGTTGATCAGCATACTTCTTCTGTCGGTCTTGAGCTGCTATCAATCTTGTCCTGAGGAGTTTGATAATCTCAGCAGTTTGTTGTACTAGTTCTGGTCCTAGCAGTTAACGTTCACCGACTTCATCCCAGCACAGTGGAGTTCTGCATTTTCTGCCGTATAATGCTTCGTAAGGTGGCATACCGATACTCGCGTGATAACTATTATTGTAAGCAAATTCCACCAATGGTAATTGTTCTTCCCAGGTTCCTTTGAAATCCATGACGCATACTCTCAACATATCTTCCAATGTCTGGATCGTTCGTTCGCTTTGGCCATCTGTTTGTGGATGATAAGCCGTATTCATTCGCAATTGAGTTCCCATGCATTCTTGTAGTCTCTTCTAGAAATTTGAAGTGAATCGCGGGTCTCTATCGGACACAATTGACATTGGCACTCCATATCTCAAAACGATCTCTTTGATGTACAATCTTGCCAACTGATCAAGATTGAACCTAATCTTTATTGGTAAAAAGTGCGCTGATTTTGTCAGTCTGTCCACCCCAAATCGCATCGCATCCTCTCTGAGTAGTTGGAAGACCCAACACAAAATCCATCGTGATATGCTCCCACTTCCATTCCGGTATTTCCAATGGTTGAAGTAATCCGTTGTGTATTTAATGTTCGGCTTTTACTCTTTGACATGTCAAAAATTTTGCCACGCATTCTGCAACGTCCATTTTCATATTTGGCCACCAAAAATGTCGGCGTAGATCTTAATACATCTTCGTACTTCCTGGATGAATCGAATATCTTGAGCTATGAGCTTCAATCAAGATTTTGTCTTTCAGCTCTGGTGTTGCTGGAACCCAGATTCTTCCTCGTCTCAGAGTAGTAATCCTTGATGTCGACATTGTATTTTAATATCGCTACCATCATCCATATTCTCTTTTATCTTCCCACATTCTTCATCTTGTAACTGAGCGTTCTTCACCTTGTCCAGTAAAGTTGGACCTGCTTCTAACTGAAATAGTCGTTCCTTGAATTCCTGTGGAAATTTGATTTCCAGCTCTAACTTTGTCATTGCTGAAATGAGCTCCTCCTTAGTTGTTATTAGCATCAACTTCTCCCAACCTTTCCTGCTTAAAGCATCTGCAACCACATTCGCTTTTCCTGGATGATAAAAGATCTCATAATCATAATCTTTTATCAATTCCATCCACCTTCTCTGACGCATGTTTAGATCCTTCTAAGTGAAAATATACTTTAAACTTTTGTGGTCTGTGTAGATCTCACATTTCTCTCCATACAGATAGTGTCTCCATATCTTGAGAGCAAATACTATTGCAGCCAATTCTAAATCATGAGTCGGATAACCTTTCTCATAATCCTTCAGTTGTCTTGATGCATAGGCAATAACTTTGCCGTTTTGCATAAGAACACAATCTAATCCTTTGTGTGAGGCATCACTATACACCACAAAATTTCCTGTATTATCCGGCAGGGTTAACACAGGTGCCACACTTAGCTTCTTCTACAAATCTTGGAAGCTCTCTTCATATTTCTCCGTCCAAACGAATTTCACAGTTTTCCGTGTCAAATTTGTTAACGGAGTGGCTATCTTGGAAATATCTTAAATGAATCTTCTATAATAACCGGCCAGTCCCAAGAAACTCCTCACCTCTGAAGGTGTTCTTGGTTGTTCCCAATTTATTACAGCTTCCACTTTCGATGGATCCACTGAAATCCCATCTTTACCAATCACATGACCCAAAAATTGTACACGATCGAGCCAAAATTCGCACTTAGAGAATTTCGCGTACAACTTTTCCTTTCTTAGTGTCTCCAATGTCAAACGTAAATGTTCCACGTGTTCTTCTTGAGTTTTGGAATACACGAATGTAAATCGATAAATAAATACCACTACGAACTTGTCTAGAATGGTTTAAATACCTGTTCATCAAATCCATGAACGCAGCGGCGGGGGCATTTGTTAAACCAAAAGACATCACCGAAACTTCGTAATGTTCATAACGAGTTACGAATGCCGTTCTAGGTATATCCTCCTTTCTTACCTTCAATTAGTGATACCCACTTCTCAAATCTATTTTTGAGAAGTACTTAGCACTCTTTTTCAATTTGTCAAACAAGTCATCTATTCTGAGCAACGGATACCTATTCTAAATAGTGACCTTGTTTAACTCCCTATAATCAATCTGAAGACTCATTGATCCGTCCTTCTTCTTCACGAATATCTTTGGCGCTCCCCACGGTGATACACTTGGTTGAATATATTTCTTGTCCGGCAGACTCTTGCGGTTGCACCATCAATTCCTTCATTTCTACTACGAGCCATTACATGCACGGGCCTTCATATCGGTGCGATTCTCGCGCTAAGTCGATTACTGAACTCAATCTCTCGTCATCGGAAGTCCTGGCAAATCCTCAGGAAATACATCTACGAATTCCCTAACCACCGGGTATCTCCTCCGGTTTCACACCTTTTTTTCTCGTATCGACTATGTAAGCCAAATAACCCACACAAATTTTTACTTAACAACTTTTTGGCCTGCATAATCGTCAGACATTTCATTTGTCTAGGCGATTTGCTACCATAGAAAACTACCTTTGACGGAGTCATAAGGTTTACACACTTCTTGTGGCAATTAATTACTGCTCCATATTTGAACAGCCAATCCATTCCCAAAATAACATCAAATTCTCCAAGTCTAATTTGGATTAAATCTACCATCAGGATATTCCCTTTAATGTTCACCCTATAGCTCTTGTATTCGAACCTAACATGAATCACTTCCCTATTCGCAATTTCTATGTTCAGATGGAAATTCAGTTCTTCTCTAGGCAATTCTAACCTCTTAGCAAATTCATCAGATATAAATGAGCAAGTAGCACCCGAATCAAATAATACATAAGCATTAATATCGTTGATTGGGATAATACCTGACACCACATCTTTTGATTGCCTGACATCTTGCATAGTCATGTTGAAAGTTACAATTTGTGGGTTTGTTTGATGTTGTAGGTCCTGCAATGGCCCATGTTCCTCCACTGCTACCTCCCTTGCTTCTTCCTACTTCTCCAACCTTCTTCTGAGGACATTCACGAGCAAAATGATCCTTGGATCCGCACGTGAAACAGATATTCTTCTTGGGTTGGGTGTAATTTGGGGCTAGGTGACCTTCCTGGCCATAGTTGAAACATGCATGTTTCCCCATCAAGCACACCCCCTTATGAAACCTCCCGCATATAACACATGCTTCAAACTTCCTAAATTCTTTGGTTACCTGCTTTGGTTTCAAGATACCCCATTTCGTTCCACTTCCTCTTCAAGTTGTTATTGTTCTTGTTGTTGTTTCCATTTCCATTGCCTCCGCTACCATTCTTCACTTCCCCCTCATTCTTCTTTTTCTTTTGTTCTTGGTTGAATTTTGTCACTGCCTCGCCTCAACCTTGGTAGTCTTGCCTTCTCCAAAGACTCATGCAACGTCTTCAATTGGAGCAGGAAACCCTCTTTGTCTGACCCAGGGCTTGGTTCTGTTCAAATCTATTCACCTTCCGTTCATCCGTGCTGACCTAATATGGCGCAAACCTCACCAACTCGTTGAGTTTCGTGGCATACTCAGATACCTTCATCGTTCCCTGCTTCAGTTCCAAAAACTGAACCTCTAATTGATTCTTCAAACTTTCTGGGAAATAGGTCTCGAAGAATAACTCCTTGAACCTATCCCAGGTCATCACTCCTGGTCCTTCCCGGGTTTTATTGGCTTGCCACCAATAACTAGCTTCTGCTTTCAACATGAATGTTGCAAAAGCAGTCTTATGTTCATCCCCTACCCTAGCGACTTCAAATACTTTCTCTATTTCCATAATCCAGGTCTGTGCCTCGACCGGATTCATGGATCCACGAAATTCAGGTGGTCCAACCGCCTTAAACTCCTTAAACGTTGTGCCTTGGTTTTGAGGTTGATTCTGCAATGCTCCTGTTAGTAATGTCACTAGTTGTTGGACGGGATTATCTTCAACATCATTATTGTTAGTTCTCTCATTGGTTCTCTGTCGGGGTGGTTCACGTCTGGGAGGCATTTTCTGTTAAAACAAAATATCTATTAGACTATTACTCAACTTCTTTAAGTATTTTCTAAGTAATTTGCCTCCATAAAAGAAATAACCACATAACACATAACACTTTGAATAAAATAATAACTTTTATTTATTCATCATTACTTCGAAAAACATAAAAATAATAGCATCACTGCTATTTATATTCCTTTCCTGAACTTCAAAAGTTACAGGACAACATCATCATTCTCATATCCCAGGGTTACTTAACACTAGGGATTTACACATTATTTAACACTTATTACGTGCATAACAGGCACATTTCCTATGATGATCTATTAAGATACTCCGTAGCCTTTCGACGCTCTTCTTCCATAACTCGAAACATTGTTCGGCGATCTAACACGTATGATGGCTGAGTCTCGAACTGAATTGGATAACCCATGACCCGATCTTGAGCTCGATTGATCACGGTATTGAATACTTTATCCATCTCTTCCATTTTCATCCTATTTGCGTGTGCGTCGCTTACTGCTCTTCCAGTTCATTGATAACCTTCCTCGTATGCATCTTCAGCTCTCTCCCTCTTGGTAGCTTCTTCCTTCAGCTTGTTCTTCAGTTCCACGACCATCTCGATCAGTTGTTCCTTCTCTCCTTGATGCATATCGACTTCTCTTTCAACATTAGTTAGGCGTTCATCTCGATCCACGAATATCGTCATCCTTCGTGTCATTGCGATTACATTGTTCACTACTATCTCCTGCAACTCCTCAACTGTGTCCTGAAGTTCCACGTTACGGTTGTAGACTTCATCATACATACGAGCAACCATCGAGGTTAGTGGAGTCTCTTCCTCCTCGTCCTCGTTATCCTCATCCTCCTGTGGCAACTCCACGGGATACTCTTATCCGTCTCCACATCATCATCCTCATCTTCAACCATTTGTGACCAACGGGGTGACTCCGTGGCGATGGTTGTTCCCAAACAACCTGAATGTCGCAAGGCTCCTCCTCTATAGGCATCTGAGGTCCTTCCTCTCTAGCCTGACTGGATTCTCCGACATTAGTCATCCTGACAACAAAGTTTTAATGTTTTAATTATTAATCATTCTACTCGACACTCACGAGCACATAAGTTATAAACACATAAGCACATAAGTGTGTTATTACTTCTTCCTTAAAACTCGATAAGAGTTCTCTCCTGTATCTTTTCAAAGGTTACTTCCTAAGGCTTTTCCCCCACCTAAGGTTCACAACCTAAAGCTTTGATACCAACTTGTGACACCCCCAAATCCCGGTACTTCATTACCTCAAGATTTGGTGTTCATGTAATCAAAACATTCATTTATAACTACCCAATCATAAATAAAATTGAATAATAAACACCTTACATACAGAATTACATCAAATAAAATCTCCCGAGTTATCTAACCTTTACAAACAATCATTCATGCGGAAAAAATAAAATAACTTCATTACAATCTTTAAACCAAAGTCGATAATAAAACTATTAAACTATTACAAGTCTTGATGCTTGTTCATCTTTCCTTTTCCTCTTCTTGGTGCTAGATACGTCACCCTTTTTCGACTTTAGTCAAGAATTTCTGACGAAGAGTGAGCAAACAAGGCTCACTTGGAATAACAATAAATAAAACCTTAACCTTTACATCACTTGCCAAATACTAGGTTGATAAAAAAAAGCGAACAATATGTTTTATTAACATTCCATAAATCATATCATTCATTTGAGGGTCTAATGACCACGAACCACATCCACAGATTATAAGTAATCTTTCAACTTTAACTAGAATAGTCATATACATTGCAAGGACTCAAAAGGTACTTAGGGGATCAATCCTTCGTACATGTATTGTATACAAACATTTTAAACACAAAGTAAAAACTAGGTGCAACCCCTAAAATAGGGTTGTTCATCTCGATTATTTAGAGTACAAGTCCGCACCAAAGTCCGTTTGGTTTGGATACACTTCAAGGTAATTTGGAGTTCAACGGACATCAACTAAGGATTAGTTGAATAAAAGATAATAACACTATGTTATTGAATGATCATAACTGAATAAACATTTCGTTCTAAGTTCATGCTTTAGGAATAATCTAATAGCATAACAATTGAATAATCTATCATACCTTGCTTTGAACAACATTAAGCTAAGGTTACAACTTAGAATTTAATATCAAGCATGCATAACAACAATAATTTGATGATAAACTGATTAAACAGAATAAAGGTACTAGCATGCTGATATAACAAGTTTAGAGTTAAGAAAACTTGCATAACCATAATAACTATCTCGACGAAAGTATGGAGATGGAAAGCTTGTATCATCATGAATAACTAGATACAATCAAGTTGCTTAATGAAAATACTAAACTCAATAAAGTATAGAATTATGAAATTTGCACAACGACGATTTATGATTTGGAAAAACTTGCTCAACTATTAACAAAGTGGAGTTAGTGAACTTGCATGACAATAAATCGTTAAACAAGAGATTAGAATAGAGAATTTCCATAAGTATAACATAACAGTGAAAAGTAACCTGGCTGAATAATAAAGTAGCAAAGGTTAGGGAACTTTCCAAGTGTGTAGGTTAAACAATCACTACTCACGTTCACCCCAAGTCCTAGACATACCATATGTATTGACAATACACATTAATTACACTAACATTACCTTCATGAGTTGCTTTCTTACTTTTAGTATAGCTACTAACTAAGTGTAAGTTTAAATAACATTGCATCTTTTCATGAACATTACTTTTTAGCTTTATCACAACTACTTAAGTGATCATGTCATTGCACCACATACACATTAACAACTTGATACAACATCTTATTACATATCCAACATGTTATCATTAGGTTATACTAATACTCAACGGATTGCACTTGTATTCGCGCATCCTGACGCCCTCCGATTAGCTCCAAATATACAATAGTCCTAAAGATGGCCCTTTTCACCCTTCATAATGATTTCAAATTGAAATACTTAAAGAATAAAAGTTATAGGCCTGTTCATCCTCTTTCCGAATCATCTTGAATCACCGTTATCAGAGTTCGTATGAAAATGTTATGGCCATTTTACTACAGGAGGTCAAAACTGTCCGACCCAGACCACTTTTCGGTCTTTGGGGCGTGAAACAAATGGTGTTCAGGGCGTGAATTCCATTGCCGTAAGAAATTCCAATCGAAGTAGCGAACTTCTGGCCTATACTTGACGTTGGAGCGTGGATTTTGGCGTTGGGACGCCGAAACTCACAGAAACCAACCACGAAGAACAAAACAACTAAGTTGTCTATCTATAACTTCAATTCCAACACTAATTAACATGCATAACTTATATAAATAAGTCATGCACATTCCTCAACATGCATATACTAATTAACACCACCTAAATCATAATTTAAGAAAAGTTAAATTCCTTGAAAGCACTGTTTAAAACCAAATTCCGTGACACGGTGACACTATAATTCCGTGTCTATAACCAAATTGATTCCTTTGAAATACAATCATATCAACATATAAACCAATTAACATGTATAGTTCAATTTCATAGTAGTTCACAATTTGCATAATCACATACCAATTTTGTTATTTTGCAAAACATACGTTCATACATGTTTTTCACTATAAAACAAATTTTTGTTTTTATTGTATACGTAATATAGCATACAATCTCATATATACATATGCTAATATAACAATTATAGTTACACGTACACGTAAAATATCATATGAAATTGTAAAAATATAGTTCTACAGAAACTTTGATAAAAACTTTATACCCAGTGATATTCAAGAAAACAGAGAATATCAAGTTCATAGGAAAATGGCTTAAACATATCTACGTACATATATATAAGGTTAGAGAAACATACCTTTTGTTTTGCTTAAGAATCTTTGTTAACAGACTTGCTTTGAAAATCACGTTTTCTCTCAAACTCTCTCAAAACTCTGAACTTTTCTCTCTGAAAACCTTTTTCTGAACTTGTTCTTAGACTTAAGCCATATACAATATACGTAACATAAAATAACACCAACGTACCAGTTTTAAAAACGTATAAAACCGATGCCACACTTATTACCCTAATAATATATCAGTGACCAAATATATATATATATATATATATATATATATATATATTATTTATTTAACTAATAATTTAAATTCAAAAGAAATCCAAAAGCCATAAGGCTTTGTTTGGCAAACCATTAACAAAATAAAGGATTAATATACTTAAACCTTGTTTGGCAAAACTAAATTAAAATTACTTTAATTTATTTTAATTTATTTTAATAACTCTTTTTGTCACACTTTACATTTATTTGTCACACTTTATGTAATAACATTTATTAAATAAATCACTTAATCACATAACTCAATCCACATAACACATTAATGATTTAATAAATAAATAATTAACTAAATCAAATCAATCAAATTTAACAATTATTTATCCAATAATAAACACATCCAATAAATATTTATATAAATCAATAAATATTTATAATTTACAAAAAAAAAAAACTGGAATGTTACAACACTTGAAAGAGAAACTTAATTGTCGTTAAATTGCTTCCGGTCCGGAGTTCTGATGTAAGAGTTTCCTTCCATTTCGAGTACTAGTAGTGTTTTTGAAATAGCTAAGGGAATATTTGTTTGTTTGTAAAAAATATGCTTGAGATTTAAGTATTTCTCTTAATTTAGCACTACTTTCAAACTATTTTATCTCTATGATGAGATATTAATAATCCTTTTAAAGACTATTTTGTCATTCATAAGTCTATTTTTGAGGGATTATATAATTCCATGATGATGAATGTGGGATTAATAGTCCTCCATTTTAAGAGCTTTATTTAGGGACTAATAGTCCATCGTCGAAGGATTAAATAATGTGAACTAGTATTAAACTGAGACAAATAGTCCAATCCCAAATTTGTTTTTTGCAAATAAACATGAACTTGCTATCATCTATCTTTTTGCTACTCCCTCTTATATACTTTGCATCCTTGTTATAGCACCTTATTCATGTCTTATTAAGATGTTCTACAGGTATATATCACAAAAATTGAATCCATTTCTACTTTTATCAATAATGATTTATTAGTTTAGTGTACATTAAACAATGAGATCAATTATGAAAAGAGATTATTCTTTCAATTTATATATAAACATATTAAATCTGCTAAAAATTTTATTATTGCAAGACATATTTGTAGGAATTTAGGTTAGTATTTACAAAATACTAGAAATAAAGAAGGGATTTGACCGTCCTTATTAAAGTCAATACAACGTGCTGGTTTGAAGTCATGTAGTTCTTGTGCTTAGGGCACCTACCTCTTATCTTATTATAATCAATGCTCAAATTAATAACAACTAATATTGTTAAAAAAAATTAATATATGTTGCCATAGTAAAGCAAAACTCCTGGATAAACCCCAGCTTATAATAAAGCACAATGTTAACATTAGGTGTTTGATTATTGATTCTTTATGTACTGTTGTCAAAACGTGTGAAAGTACACCCTCACATCTCTAAACTTTTATTGTGAAAGAGTCAGAGTTAAGCTTAACACCAAGGTTTACAAGATTTAGTTTAAAATGGGTGGTATAGTTTTTTGTGTGCATGCTTCGGAATAACATATAGTATTTACAGTGAATACTGCTTAAAGCCACTGAATTTGTACTTGATATGAAGAAATTTTTCAGAGAAATTGTGACGCCCCCAAAATAGGTATACAACACCCATTTTGAGTCATCAAAATACATGGTACAGATATAACTACAACATTATTAATACAACATAAAAACTGTGAGTTTAAATACAAATATTGTCATCTAGACAATATCCACACTCATATAAGTCTTCATTACAATTATTGATACATTATTTTACAAAAATTGTGAGGACTACTAAAACGACTTTCTATAACATTCATTCCATACCCCGACTAGTACTCGCTACATTCTCGCCTCCTGAGAAGAAAAATGGAACAAAAGGAAAAGGGTGAGCTCAACTAGCCCAGTAAAGAATATTATGACTAAGATAACATAGAACAAATTATCGTTAGTATTCAACAGGGAAAAATCTAATAGAATACAATAGACAACTAGTTTTAAATCAATCTTCGCAGCGGAAATAATAATTAATTAGAAGAGTGAAGTAGAGAATGCAATCTACTATCTTCTATATATGAATTTAAAAGTTCATCGTTGATATTTTATCCCTGTAACATCAATCAATATATATCTGGAATTAAATATTCATCTTTGCACTACAGGCCAAAGATATTCATCGGTTGGTCATGTTCATCTAAACACATGTTTATCTTTGCACTACGGGCCAAAGATATTCATTAGAAAATCATTCATCTTTGCACTACATGCCAAAGATATTCAGTAATATCATCATTTAGGACTGAGGATGATGAAAAATATTTTAAAGAAAACGAATCCAGTGAAACAAAAGAATAAATATTAAGGATTTATACTTTAAACAATCCAAGTTCAAAAATACTTCATAAATAACCAGAGTGGAGTAAAATTCAAGAATGAAGACCAAAACATAGATCCAATCAAAGATAGGAATCATAACAGACAATCTTGGACACAGAAAAGAAAATTTAATTTTTCTATGAATAGTGTCGATGATAGAAAGTGAATAGTCTTGAGTATCGTGAATAGTAACTCTGACACTAAAAGATAGAAATTTCACAAAAAAAAATCATCATGCTTCATGAATAGTACTCGTTAATAGTAACTCATGAATAGTAACTCGTGAATAGTAACTCATGAATAGTAACTCATGAATAGTAACCCCGACATGAAAAAGTTCCAAATTTGATAAAAAGTTTCAACCAATATTTTGGCATAATGATATTGAAGAAATAATATCACTTACGAAGAAAATAATATCTCTTACCTCAAAAGGATAGTACTTACGATTTGGGATCTTTGGATATAGTCTTTGAAAGAACTTGCATAGTATAGCAATACTCAAAGTACTAAAATACTCACAAAAATACGCTCGATATTATAGAGAGAGAAATCTTTAGTTTCTGGTGTGATTTTCAATTCTAACCTAAGCACCCTGTTTATAGGAAATTGCTTAGAACACTAAAGCAGAAAATTTAATAAAATAATAATATTTTATTTTTCATTTCCTTAGCCCACCTTGACCAACTGAATTCAGCCACCAAATAATGACAAAAACCAAAAAAAAACGTTTTTGTAATTTAAAATAATTAAAACTTTCAAAAACCAATTATTTCGGAACTACGGAACTTCAATAATTCATAATAAATAGCCATTTTATCAGAAAAATTCAAACCACATTTCTTTTCCATAGGAAATTTCATTCTCTACAACTTTTTAAGTTTAAGTTTTTCCAAATTCCAAACAGAAATTAACCGAAATCCACAAACGGGCGATTTTACAGGCTAAAATCAAATTTAAGTCAAGAAATGGGCCCACAGACATGTTTAACATGTTTTTTTACAACAAAAATACTCTTCTTCCTCATATACTCATATATCCCACATTCATTATAAAAGTATCATCATTATTATATTATAATAATATAATAAAATATTATTTTATCAGAAAAGATAAAATATCGATTTTCAACAATTGTCACTTTAAAAATTTTCTCCATCTATATCCACATAAAATGAATATTTTTCTCATCATATAAATCAATAATTAATTATTCACAAATTATATTAAAGAATCACAATACTGACAACCAGGCCGTTCCCAGGAAAGAGGGGGATTTCCAATAAGAATTTCTCCTTAATGGCGCGCAATTAGGTGACCAAACCTCTCCTTAGACAGAACTTTCTAGACATTGCCAATAATGTTATCTAATAATATTATTCAGATAATATGAATTATTAGCTTGATAATGGAAAATATTGTGTAGTGACAATTATTGAAACAACGATAATATAAAATATCAATCAACAATTATTGAATCGATAAAATAAAATCTTTGAGCGATAATTCTTTGTAACAATTATGGAGTAGTGCCTTCTTACGTAAGAATCAATAATTGGTGCAATACCGTGTGCTACTGTGCAACAACGCGTATTATTGTGTTTTAACCACTGGGTATTCCAATAGTATTAACGGTAACAACTACGCCGTTATTTATAAATAACTTATACTTGTCGTTTTCTTCATCCAATCGCTTTCCGTTATGGGACCCACACAAGGCTGCGCCGTCGTACAAATATTCCCCGACAGCAAGAATATTCCACAACCAAACGAATATTTTCCAATAAAAATGAATATTTTATAACCACTTGCTTATTTAAAATATTTGCGCATTTTACCCATAACTAACCACATTAATCAAATCAACCCTTACTATTTCAAAATGATAAATAGAGGAAATCAAATTTTATTTATTAATAATTTGGGGTCTTACAACCTCCCCTACTTATGAAATTTCGTCCTCGAAATTGGCGTGCGTACACAGTGTTTTTGAAAAGATGAGGATACCTCGCTTTCATTTACGTTTCCAACTCCCGGTCATTTCCTCGATAGCATGGTTTCTCCACAAAACTTTAACTTGTGGTATGACCTTCGTCGCGTGGGACATGCTCCTTCTATCCAAGATCTTGATAGGTACCTCTTAAATGCGTTAAGTCTTGACTATCTAGTCCGGTTCTAACTTAATAACGTGGTTTGGGTCTTTCACATATTTACGTAGCACGGATATATGAAAAACATTATGAACACGAGACATACTTGGAGGTAACGCAAGTCTATAGGCCACATTTCCTACTCGGTCAAGAATCTGAAATGGACCAATAAATCGTGGATTGAGCTTTTCTCTCTTCCCAAATCTTGTAACTTCCTTCCATGGAGCCACACGCAACAATACATGATCCCCAATACTAAATTCCACGTCCTTTCGATGAAGATCCACATAACTCTTTTGTCGATCCTGTGCTATTTGTATACGTTGTCGAATCATTTGGATCTTCTCTGTAGTCATTTGTACCAACTCTGGTCCCAACAATGTTGCTTCTCCCACCTCATCCCAACATACTGAAGAGTGATACTTTCGTCCATACAATGCTTCAAATGGAGCCACACCTATACTTGCCTGATAACTGTTGTTGTAGGAGAATTCCACCAATGGTAGGTACTTATCCCAACTTCCTTTGAAATATAGGACACAAAGTCTTAATAGATCATCAAGAGTTTGAATAGTCCTCTCTGATTGCCCGTCCGTTTGAGGATGGTATGCCGAACTAAATCGTAAATCCGTGCCCATAGCTTTTTGCAAGCTAACCTAAAATCTAGATGTGAATCTTAGGTCACGATCCGAAACTATGGATACTGGCATTCCATACAATCTCACAATCTCATTTACGTACATTTGAGCAAGACGTTCAAGGGAATAAGTCTCCCGTATCGGCAAGAAATGAGCAGACTTGGTTAATCTATCAATAATAACCCAAATAGCATTTATTCCTTGAGAACCCGTGGGAAGACCGGTAACAAAATCCATGGTAATGTGTTCCCACTTCCATTTTGGAATCTCAAGTGGTTGCAATGGACCCTTTGGCACTTGATGCTCCGCCTTTACACGTTGACAAGTTAAACACCTTAAGATAAACTTTGCAATCTCTCTCTTCATATTGTTCCACCAAAATGTATGTCGAAGATCACGATACATTTTGGTACTTCCAGGATGGATTGCAAACGGTGTATTATGTGCCTCCATCATGATCTTGTACTTCAAATCGAGAATCGTTAGGAACACAAAGTGCAGGTGGACTCAAAGTATTCCTTCTTCATCGATTCTTGCTTACGGAATAGCACCTTCTTGCACTTTCTTCTTCATACGCATCATCTCCGGGTCTGTGGCTTGAGCAACTTTAACTTTATCGATTAAAGTTGGTTCTATACGTATACTTGACATCATTGCATGGGTCCCCGAAGTCCTGAATTCTATCTTCATCTTTTGTAAATCACACAAAATAGGCCTTTGTGTAAACAACATCGCACTCGTTCCCGCATATGATCTTCTACTCAACGCGTCAGCTACCACGTTCGCTTTTCTAGGATGGTATTGAATAATGTGGTCGTAATCTTTCAACAGCTCGAGCTAACGTCGTTGCTGCATGTTGAGTTCCTTTTGGGTGAAGAAATATTTGAGGCTTTTATGGTCTGAATATATCTCAACTTTCTCCCCATATAGATAGTGCCTCCAGGATCTTTAAGCGAAAACATTGCTGCGCTTGACTCTAGAACATGAGTAGGATAATTCCTCTCATATTCTTTAAGTTGTCGCGAGGCATAGGCTATGACTTTCCCACGTTTCATGAGAACACTTCCTAACCCTTTGCCTGAAGCATCGCTATAGATAACAAATCCATCCGAACCAGATGGTATTGTCAAAACAGGTGCCGAAATGAGTCTCCTCTTGAGATCTTGGAAACTCTTCTCGCATTCCTCGCTCCATACGAATTTTGTATCTTTACGAGTCAGTTGAGTTAGCGGAGTAGCGATTCGAGAAAATCCTTCCACAAATCTCTGATAATAACCAGCTAAGCCCAAAAAGCTACGTACTTCGGTCACCGATTTCAGTTGCTCCCAACTTTGTATTGCTTCAATCTTCGCCGGGTCAATAGATACTCCATGTTTTGACACCACGTGCCCAAGGAATGCTACTTCCTCAGGCCAAAACTCGCATTTCTTCAGCTTGGCATATAGCTTGTTATCACGAAGCATTTGCAGTACCAGCTTCAAATGGTGCTCATGATCTTCACGACTTTTGGAATATATGAGGATGTCATCAATAAAGACAACAACGAATGATCCAAATAATCCTTGAATACTCGGTTCATCATATCCATGAAAGTCGCGGGGCATTAGTTAATCAAAAGGACATGACTAGGAATTCATAATGCCCATACCGAGTTACGAAGGCGATCTTTGGAATATTCTCGATTTTAACCTTGGTGATGATATCCGAGCGAAGATCGATCGTTGAAAAGAATTGTGCTCCTTATGGCGTCAAACGGGTCATCAATCTGAGGTAGCGGATACCTATTCTTGATAGTGACATGGTTTAATTCCGATGTCGATACAAAGTTGCATACTCCGTCATTCTTCTTTACAAATAAAATAGGAGCACCCCGAGGAGATGTACTAGGATGAATAAAACCGATGTCCAATAACTCCACAGTAGTTGGACTTTTAACTCTGAAGTTCAATAGGAGCCATTCGATATGGGGTTTTAGAAATGGGCTTTGTACGGGTTCAAGATCAATAAAGATTTCAACTTCACGTTCCGGGGTAGGCCAGGAAGTTCTTGAGAAATCGTCGGAAAGTCAATAACAACAGGAATATTATTCAAATATGGCGTGTCTTTATTCAAATCCATAACATGGGCTAAGAAAGCTTGACATCCGTTTTTAATAAGCGAATGGCTTTATGACTTAATATAACGATGATTGATTTTAATGGCTTAGTTGCTTGAATTTGCACAACGAGTTGGTTAGGAATATGAAAACTAACAACCTTACGAAAACAATCAATTTTGGCATGATGAGTAGTTAACCAATCAATCCTAAAATCACATCAAAATCAAGTATCTTTAAAGAGATAAGGTCAGCGGGTAATGTGATGGTGCCAACTTGGATCAAACAAGATTTATAAGCAGTGGATGTGATGAAAGTTTCTCTAACGGAGTTTCCACGAGATAGGTCAAAGTCTAATTTCTCTGAGTCAAGTTTAAGCGTTGAGCACAAGCGAGAGAGATAAATGAATGGGTATGCAAATTAGGTATCTAGTAATGTATAAACTTAGCATGAATTTATGATTAAACTTACCGTGATCACCTCGTTTAGGTTCCTCGCATGTTGACCGATCCACGACAAACGCTCTTCCAAGAACCGTTGACTTTGACTTTTACGGGACGACCTTTTGAGTCACCATCCCCACTTGGACTTGGTTTTACTTGCGGTCAATCTCTCTAGCGATATGTCCTTCTTTTCCACAATTATAACATACCTTAAAGCTGTTGTGGGCGGTTTGGGGTGATATGTCCTTCTTTTTCGCACTTATAGCATATAACCGGTGGTCGTTTCTCCTCCCTTGGAACCCGATTGTTCTTTGGTCTTGGCGTCTTCACATTGTTTGTTGAATCTCCTCTTTTAAAATCTCCCCTGACTTCGCTTCTTCTATTTCCATGGCCACGATTACCACCAGAGTGGTTCTTGCATCTTGTCCGTATTTTTCTTTCTCCATTTGGTTATCGTTGTTACGATGGTATTTGTCCGCGTATGATCCTGGTTGTGGTCCCTCGGTTGGCCGTACTCGTTATCTCGCTCTAATAATTGAGCCATATTGACAACATCCGAATAAAGAAAATTTATGAGAAATGAGATATTGGCGTATCTTAGGGTTTCAAACCTTTCGAAACATCCGCGTCATCGTTCCTCATTCTCCACCAAATGAGGTGCAAACCTGGACAACTCTGCAAACTTCGCCTCGTCTTTGGGACAAATCATGTTATTCTACTCGATCTAATAAACTCTACCTCCTTCATATAGCGAATACTTTCGTGAAAAGTACTTGTCATTGAAACGATTCTGAAATGTCTCCCAAGACATCTTGAGTCTGCGGTGGATGGGTGCACGCTTCACGAGACTCCCACCAATAGTCTGCCTCGCCATTGAACATAAAGGTGGCGAATGGAACCTTCTGTTCCTCCGTGCATCCCAAGACATCGAATATCTTGGTAATTTGTTTAACCCACGTCTCTACCTTGATCGGATCCGACTTTCCAATAAATTCTGGTGGTCCCAACTCTTTGAGCTGCTTGGCTGTGAAAAACCGTGAATTGCTATCATTTCCTCCTGTATTTTGAACACGAGTCTCCCTCGTCTGATTTTTGCATGAACTGCAAAAAGCTTCTAAACATCCCATCGTTCATCATATGTTCAGTGGTGTTATTCACAGGAGGAACATTGCCAACATGTTGCACGTTCTCCTCGTTGGTGAACACAGGTGTCTCCACGGTCTCATTTACTCCATTATTAACATTCTCAGTAGACATTCTCAAATACTGCCATAAAACAAGGATTAATTTAACAAATTAACATATCACATAATATCCCTATATTATGACCGACCAACAAATAAGCTTAGGTAGGACACACTTTAGCGAAGGATTTACTCGTCTCTCCCTCCTAGTTCTATTACACGATCTCATTGGAGATCATATCCTAAGCTCGATACCAATACGTGATGCCCCCAAAATAGGTATACAACACCCATTTTGAGTCGTCAAATATATGGTGCATGAATCTGACTACAACTTTATTAATACAATACATAAAAACTATGAGTTTAAATGAAAATATTGTTATCTAGACAATATCCACACTCAAATAAGTCCTCATTACAATTATTGATACATTATTTTACAAAATGGTGAGGACTACTAAAACTACTTTCTAGAACCTTCATTCCATACCCCAGAGCTAGTACTTTCGCTACATTCTCATTTAAAGAAGAAAAATAGAACAAAAGGAAAATGATGAGCTCAACTAGCCCGATAAAGAATATTATGACTAAGATAATGCGAAATAAATTATCATTAGCCTACTGACGATGTTAAAGCGATAAAATATAATGAACATCAAGTTTAACTACTGGTGAACAAACAATCCATTAAAAGAGTCAAGTAGAAAATAAAATCTACTATCTTTTATGATTTAAAAGGTTTTTCATCAACATGTTATAAGGCGAGACTCGACTTTAATAAATATTCCACATCATCGAATCACCCACACTTTACTGACGAGGATATTCTTTAGTATCACGACCACAATTATTCATGCACTACGGGCGAGAATATTTGTGTATTCATTAATAATCATGATCATGCCAACAACGTCCATCAATGCACTACAGACCACCGAGGATTTTTACCACATCATTTGTAACATTACGGTCGTGATTACAAGAATAGTCTCTGGTCATAATCATACCAAGTCCATCTACATACTACTGAGGCCACAGATGACTTTCAACATAATATAAACATGAGGATGATGACAATGATATTCAATAAAAAACAAGTTCAAGAATTAATTTATCTAGGAACCAATAACATCAAATTGTCGACATGATCTTTGCTTTGTAGAGTAAAATTCAAGAATCTTGAGAAGAATATTTCCATGAAAGGATCTTTGGATGAAGCGCAAATATCGAGGATATTCCACTAATTTCATGGAGTATAGAAGTCGATGTTTTAACTTATTGGGTATAATAAAGAATGGAATAACAAAAGAAATCACCATGCATGCGATAGGCCTTGCACAGGCGAGTTATTCAACGAGAATAATAAATAACGGAACCAGTCGGCGTAAAAGCGTAGACGAGGATATTCCAACAGAATAATAAAGAATGGAACCAGTCCGCGTAAAACACACGAGAGCGGGATGTTCAGCGAATAATAATAAAAATTGGAACCGGTCCTGTAAAAACCACACAGCGAGGATGTTCCAATAGAATAATAATAAAAGCGGCGGAACCCGAATCCGGTGTAAAACACATGAGCGGGATGTTCCAATAGAATAATAATAAAAGGCAGAACCCGATCGAGTCCGTAAAAACGCATGCATGACGGGATGTTCCAACGCGAATAATAGAAGAATGTCACCAAGTATAGGGTAAACCACGTATCTGAGGTTATTCAAACAGAATAATAAGCAATGGAATAACAACAGTTCTCTTCATGAATAAGAAAGAATAACACCCCTTACTTTTGGTAGGAGATTGAATCTTTGCGGTAGTGTAGTAACAAAATACTCTTCTTCTTTCTCTCTTATTCTCTCTATACTTTCTCTCTCTATAGGTTGAATGAATTAAGTGAAAAAATAATGAAGCACTTTAGGCCTCTATTTATAGAAGATTTCTAGCTTTTTTACTTGCCGTGTGAAAAGGCAAGTGGCTTGCGGTGGTGATGTGAAAAGAAAAGTGGTTTGACGCTGTAATGTGAAAACGACAAGTGGTTCGGCCTTTGTAATATGAAACGACAAGTGGTTCTATGCAGTAATGTGAAACGACAAGTGGTTCGGCGCTTTACTAATGTGAAACTACAAGTGGTTTCTATTCTGGTAAAGGTAATTACTATTGACGATGGTAATTACTTATTCATAAAGGTAATTACTATTGATGAAGAGACTCTTAGATGATGACATATGGGCCCCCATAAAATAATCAAACTTACCACAAACGCGTCTCATAATGAGACTCTTTATATACATCGAGGATTGAATAAATATTACCACAAATCATTTTATTTTTAATCAACACATATTTAATCTTTCAACAATTATTAATCATTTATAACTTGTCGTCTCAATTATTGATTTAATACTATAACATATTATCTGAGATGATCTTTGTGACAATAATTGAATCAATAATATAAGAGATATGATCACGTGATTCTTTGTAGCAATAATTGAGCATAGGTGAGTGACTTCTCACGTAAGCATCGATAATCAATATCGTGTGCTTCTTATCTGACTCACGGCGTATTCTTGTACTTTTACTATCGGGTTATTCAACGGTTTTAACGGTAACACCTCTGTAGTTATTATTTTATAGAAAGATAATTTTGTCGTTTTCTAACTACGACAATACTTAGTTAATGGGGTCCACCAATGATTGAGTAGTCGTCACGAATATTTCCACAAACAAAAAGAATATTCCCAGACCAAACGAATATTTTATAACAACTTGCTTACTTTTCAAAATTTATAAATATTACCCACAACTATAACATTATATCAAATTTATTCCATAATATTCAAAAATAATATTTATAGAAAATTCATCTTTATTTATAAAAGTTGGGGTCTTCTGACCTCCCTTTCTTATGAAATTTAGCCCTCGAAATTAGAATGCGTTACACGGTATGTCGAAGAGGTAAGGATACCTTGATTTCATTTGATTCTAACTCCCAGTCATTTCCTCAACATCGTGGTTCCTC
This sequence comes from Panax quinquefolius, assembly GCA_020205615.1. Classification (NCBI taxonomy): domain Eukaryota; kingdom Viridiplantae; phylum Streptophyta; class Magnoliopsida; order Apiales; family Araliaceae; genus Panax; species Panax quinquefolius. Next base: position 75,226,719 of record CM035174.1, read on the forward strand.
CACAAAACTTTGACTTGAGGTATAACCTTGGGCGTAGAATATGTTCCTTCTTATCAAAGATTTGAGCAGAACCTCTTCATCCGTCAAATCTTCCGCTATTTCGTCCGGTTCTAACTTCGATAATGTGGTTGGGTCTTTCACATATTTACGTAACATGGATATGTGAAAAATATTATGAACACGAGACATACTTGGCGGTAAAGCGCGAGTCTATAGGCCACGATTCCTACTCGATCGAGGATTAAAATGGGCCAGATGAATCGAGGATTGAGTTTTCCTCTCTTTCCAAATCTTGTAACTCCTTTCCATGGAGCAACTCTTAACAACACATGATCTCCTATATCGAATTCCACGTCCTTTCGATGAAGATCGGCATAACTCTTTTATCGATTTTGTGAGGTTTTTATACGTTGTCGGATCGTTTGAATCTTTTTAGTGAGTCATACGTACCAACTCCGGTCCCAACAACGTTGCTTCACCCACGTCATCCCGCATCTTTGGAGAACGACACTTTCTTCCATCTGGCGCTTGAATGGAGCCATGCCAATACTTGCTTGATAAGCTGTTGTTGTTGTAGGAAAACTCCACCATGGTAAGAACTTGTCCCAACTTCCTTGAAATCAAGGACACACGAGTCTTAATAGATCTTCAAGAGTTTGAATAGTCCTCTCCATTGTCCGTCAAAATCGAGGATGATATCTTGAAGCTAAATCGTAAATCTGTGCCCATAGCTTTTTGCAAACTAACCCAAAATCGTGAAGTGAATCTTGGGTCTCGATCGAAACTATGGATCTGCGGCATACCATGCGATCTTACAATCTCGTTTATGTACATCTGAGCAAGGCGTTCAAGTGTATAAGTTTCTCGTATCGGTAAAAATGAAGCGGACTTGGTCGATCTATCAACAATGACCCAAATCGCATCTATGCCTTGAGAAACCTTAGGAAGGCCGTAGCTTGAAATCCATGGTAATGTGCTCCCACTTCCATTCTGGAATTTCAAGTGGTTGCAATGGACCTTTTGGTACTTGATGCTCGCTTTTAACTTCGTTGACAAGTTAGACACCTTGAGATAAGCAGCGTTATCTCTCTCTTTCATATTGCTCCACCAAAAATGTATGGCCGAATATCATGATACATTTGGTACTCCCGAGATGGATTGCAAATGGTGTGTTGTGCGCCTCCATCATAATATTATACTTTAAATCGAGTCGTTAGGAACACAAAATGCAGAGTTGACTCAAGTATTCCTTCTTCATCGATTCTTGCTTCGGCGTAGCACCTTCTTGCACTTTCTTCCTCATACGCATCGGCTCAGTGCGTAGCTTGGCGACTTTAACTTTATCGATTAAAGTCGGTTCTACTTTATATACTCGCTATCATCACATCGTCCACAGTCTTTAACTCTATCTCCATCCTTTGCAAGTCACACAAAATGGGCCTTTGCGTTGACAATATCGCACTTGTACTTGCATATGATCTTACTACTCAATCGTCGGCTACCACGTTCGCTTTTCGAGGATGGTATTGGATGGTATGATCATAATCTTTCAATGATTCAAGCCAACGTCGTTTATCGCGTGTTGAGTTCCTTTTGAGTGAAGAAATATTTGAGGCTTTTATGATCAAGTAAAGATCTCCACTTTCTCCCCATACAAGTAATGCCTCCAAATTTTAAGTGCAAAACAACATTTGCCAACTCTAGATCATGAGTAGGATAATTCCTCTCATATTCTTTGAGTTGTCGCGAGGCATAAACTATAACTTTTCCATGTTGCATAGAACACATCCCAACCCTTTGCCGAAGCATCACTTTGTAGATGACAAATCCTCAAAGGCAGGATGGTATTGTCGAGCAGTCTTTGAAATAAGTCTCCTCTTGAGTTCTTGAAAACTCTTCTCACATTCTTCGCTCAATAGAACTTTGTATCTTTTCGAAGTCGGTTTGAGTCGATGGAGTAGCGATTCGAGAAAATCCTTCCACGAATCTCAGATAATAACCGGATAAAGCAGAAAGCTACGTACTTGATCAGCGATTTAGGTTGTTCCCGACTTTGAATAGCTTGATCTTTCTTTGGGTCAGCGGATATTCCATGACTTGATACCACGTGCCCAGGGAATGCTACTTCTTGAAGCGAACTTCGCATTTCTTCACTTGGCATAAAGCTTATATTCACGAAGCTTTTGGAGTGTCGACCTCAAGTGTTGCTCATGATCTTCACGGCTTTTGGAATAAATAAGGATGTCATCAATAAAGGCGACCACAAAGTGATCCAAATATTCCTTGAATACTCGGTTCATCATATCCATGAAGGCGGCGGAGCATTAGTCGATCGAAAGGACATGACTAGGAATTCATAATGCCCATCTGGGAGTTACGAAAGCCATCTTTGGAATGTCGTGATTCTAATCTTCAATTGGTGATATCCGGAGCGAAGATCGATCTTTGAAAAGAATTTGGCTCCTTGCAATTGGGTCAAACGGTCATCAATACGTGGCAATGGATACCTATTTTTGATGGTGACATGATTGACTCCAGATAATCAATACAAAATCGCATACTCCCATCTTTCTTCTTCACGAATAGAACAGGAGCACCCCGAGGAGAAGTACTAGGGCGAATAAAGCCAATGTCTAACAATTCCTGCGGTTGGGTCTTTAACTCACGAAGTTCAATAGGAGCCATTCGATATGGGGCTTTGGAAATAGGTTTTGTCTGGGGTTCAAGTCGATACAAAATTCATTTCATGCTCTGGGGTAGGCGGAAGTTCTTCTTGAATATCGTCGGAAAATTTATTAACAATAGAAATATCGTTCAAAAGCGGCGTATTTTGTTTAAATCGTGACATGAGCTAAGAAAGCTTGACATCCGTTTTTCAATAAGCGAATAGCTTTATGGCTTGAGATGACCGTGATTGATTTTAATGGTTTGGTCACTTGAATTAGCATAATAGGTTGGTTAGGAATATGAAAGCTAACACCTTACGAAAACAATCAATTTTTGCATGATAAGTAGTTAACCAATCAATCCACAGAATCACGTCAAATCAAGTATTTTTAATGAAATAAGATCGACGGGTAATGTGAAGTGCCGATTTGAACCAAACAAGACTTATAAGCGATGGATGTAATGAAGGTTTCTCCCAATGGAGTTTCCACAGATAAGTCAAAGTCTAATTTCTCGGTCAAATTTAATCGATGGCGCAAGTAGGAGAAATAAAAGAATGGGTAGAACCAGTATCAAATAAAGTATAGACTTCATTAGAGTTTATGATAAGCTTACGTGATGACCTCATTCGGGTTCCTTGCTCTCTGGGAGGTCACAACAAACGCTCTCTCCTTGCCTTACTGGGTTTTGACTTTTACGGGACGGACCTTTGGTGCCTCCATCCTAGCTGAATTTGTCTTGATGAATGACAAAATCGAGCTAAGTGACCTTCTCTTCCACAATTATAACATGCTTTGAATGACATGGCGCGGTTTGGGTGATGTGTCCCTCTCCTCGCATTTGAAGCATATGATAGGTGGTCTTTCTCCTTCCTTAACAACGGGTCTTTGGTCTTTGGCGTCTTTCCATCATTGTTGAATCTCCTTTTCTTGAAATGTCCATTCTTATTATTTTGTACGATTACCACCAAAGTGGTTACCATATCGCTTTGTTGATTCCCTCCGCTTTGTTGTCACAACGATGACTACTCTCTCATTTGGTATTATAATTTTGCTTGCATTTGCTCTCTTTTAGTTGCGTTGACTCGTTATCGCGCTCCACTAAGCGAGCCTATTTACAACATCTGAATACAAACACGGTTTATGAGAAATAAGATGTTAACGTATCTCGGCTTCAAACCTCTTAAAACATTAGCGCCATTCTCTTCATTATCCACCACAGTGGGGCCTGGCCGTGATAACTCATAAATTTTGCCTCGTATTGCGACACGGTCGTATTGTTTTGTTCCAACTTGATAAACTCCACCTCCTTCATGTGGCGAATACTTTCGGAAAGTATTTGTCGTTGAAACGACTCTGGAACTTCTCCCAAGATATCTTGATCTGGCGAGTTGAGTCGTTTCTGGATTCCCACCGATGTCTGCCTCTCCGCGCGCATGACATAAAAGGCGTGAAAGGAACCTTTTTTGCTCCTCGGAGCATCCTGAGACATCAAATATCTTGGTAATCTGCTTTATCCATGCTTAGCTTGAAGTGGTTTTGGCTCTCCCTTAAACTCGGTGGTCCCGGCTCTTTGAATTGTTTAGCGGTGGCCTTGAGAGTTTTTCGTGTTTCCACCTACGTTTTGGGCGAGTCGCTCTACTTTCTTTGTTGCATGAATTACATAAAGCCTCTGAACATTTGATCATTCATCATTTGGTCGGTGTTGTTGTTTTTGCGTGAGGATTATCGCCTTCTGATGCACATTATCCACGATTATTGATATGTGGTGAATCAACGATCGCTTTGTGCTCCATTCTTATTCTCAACATTCTCGGATGTCATTTTGAGATCTTGCCACAAAACAAAAGGTTAATTGACGTATAACATATTATCCCTATATTACGTGAGCCAATAAAATAGCACATAAACTTAGGTAGGTCAATACTAGCGAAGAGTATTCCGTCTCTCCCCTCTAGTACTATTCTCACATCTTAGCGGGGATCATATCCTAAGCTCGATACCAAGCTGTGGCCTTTTGAAAATTAGGTATACATCACCCATCTTGGGTAGTCGGATCATAGTGCGAAATTTAAATCTGACTTACTAATATAAGCGTAGTGTACAATCTGACGACATAAAGCGTGAGTTTGAATACAAATATTGTCTACTAGAGATCATCTGAACTCAAAAGGAGTCCTCATTACAATTATTATCACCTTATTTCACGAGAATAGTGAGGACTACTAATCTTATCCTCTGGACCATTACTCGTTCCCAGGCTAAGTCCCGGCTATATTCTCATTTCACGAAGAAACGGTGAAAGAAAGGGTGAGCTCAACTAGCTTTCGATAAGAAATATTATGACTAAGATAATGCGAATAAATTATCATTAGCCTCTGACGGTGTTAAAGCGATAAAATATAATGAACATCAAGTTTAACTATAAGCGGAACCAATGATCCATTAAAAGAGTTAAGTAGAAAATAAAATCTACTATCTTTTATGATTTAAAAGGTTTTCATCAACTATTATAAATTTGAGACTCGACTTTAATAAATATTCCACATCATCGAATCACCCACACTTTTCTGACGAGGATATTCTTTAGTATCACGACCACAATTATTCATGCACTACGGCCGAGAATATTTGTGTATTCATTAATAGTCATGATCATGCCAACAACAAGCATCCATCGATGCACTACACAGACCCTTTGAGGATTTTACCACATCATTTGTAACATTACGGTCGTGATTACACCGAATAGTCTCTCGTCATAATCATACCAAGTCCATCTATGCACTACTGAGGCCCACGAGATGACTTTCAATATAATATAAACATGAGGATGATGACAATGATATTTCATAAAATAAGTTCAAGAATTAATTTATCTAGGAACCAATAACATCAAAATGTCGACATGATCTTTGCTTTGTAGAGTAAAATTCAAGAATCTTTGAGAAGAATATTTCCATGAAAGGATCTTTGGATGAAGCGCAAATATCGAGGATATTCCACTAATTTCATGGAGTATAGAAGTCAAAGTTTTAACCATTTGGGTATAATAAAGAATGGAATAACAAAAGAAATCACCATAAATGCGATAGAATCGCCTTGCAGGCGAGTTATTCAATGAGAATAATAAATAACGGAACCCGGTCCGTTAAAAAGCGCATACCAGAATAGGATATTCAACGAAATAATAAAGAATGGAACCGGTCCGGCGTAAAACACACAGACGAGGATGTTCAACGAATAATAATAAAAATTTTAACCGGTCCTGTGTAAAACACACGCAGAACGATGTTCCAATAGAATAATAATAAAGAGCGGAACCCGGTCGGTGTAAAATGCAGAGCAGGATGTTCCAATGAGAATAATAGAAGAATGTCACCAAGTATAGGGTAAACCACGTATCTGAGTTATTCCAACGAGAATAATAAGCGATGGAATAACAACGAGTTCTCTTCATGAATAAGAAAGAATAACACCCCTTACTTTTGGTGGGAGATTGAATCTGCTTGATGAGTGTAGTAACAAAATACTCTTCTTCTTTCTCTCTTATTCTCTCTATACTTTCTCTCTCTATAGCTTGAATGAATTAAGTGAAAATAATGATGAAGCACTAGGCCTCTATTTATAGAAGATTTCTAGCTTAGCTTTTTGCCGTGTGAAAAGGCGAGTGGCTTGATGGTAGTGATGTGAAAAGAAAAGTGGTTTGGCCTTTGTAATGTGAAACGACAAGTGGTTCGGCCTTTGTAATGTGAAACGACAAGTGGTTCGACCTTTGTAATGTGAAACGACAAGTGGTTCGGCGCTTTAAATGTGAAAAGCGACAAGTGGTTCGACGTCTGTAAAAGGTAATTACTATTGAAGGGTAATTACTATTCACAAAGTAATTACTAAGGTAATTACTATTGCGAAGAGACTCTTAGATGATGACATATGGGCCCCCATAAAATAATCAAACTTACCACAAACGTCTCATAACAGACTCTTTATATACATCAAGGATTGAATAAATATTACCACAAATCATTTTATTTTTAATCAACACATATTTAATCTTTCAACAATTATTAATCATTTATAACTTGTCGTCTCGATTATTGATTTAATACTATAACATATTATACGAGATGATCTTGTGACAATAATTGAATCAATAATATAAGAGATATGATCACGACAATTCTTTAGCAATAATTGAGCATAGGTTGAGTGACTTCTCACGTAAGCATCGATAATCGATATCGTGTCTTCTTATCTGACTTCTGGCGTATTCTTGTACTTTTACTACCGGGTAGTTCAGCGGTTTTAACGGTAACACCTCTGTAGTTATTTTTATAGAAAGATTATTTTGTCATTTTCTAACTACGACAATACTTCCGTTATTGGGGTCCACTGATGATTGGTAGTCGTTTAATATTCCCAAACAAAAAGAATATTCCCCGACCAAACGAATATTTTATAACAACTTGCTTACTTTTGCAAAATTTATAAATATTACCCACAACTATAACATTATATCAAATTTATTCCATAATATTCAAAAATGATATTTATAGAAAATTCATCTTTATTTATAAAAAGTTGGGGTCTTACATACGGAACTTCAATAATTCATAATAATTAGCCCTTTATCAGAACAATTCAAACCACATGTCTTTACGATAGGAAATTTCATTCTCAAAACTTTTGTAAGTTTAATTTTTCCAAATTTCAAAGCTAAATCCAAAGCATTTTATATAAACAAATTTCAATGGGCCTCCATAATTAACATGTTTTTTGCAATAAAATACTCTTCCTCCTCATATACTCATATATCCCACATTCATTGTAAAATATCATCATTATTATATTATAAAATATAATAAAATATTATTTTATCGGAAAAGATAAAATATCGATTTTCAACAATTGTCACTTTAAAATTTTCTCCATCTATATCCACATAAAATGAATATTTTTCTCATCATATAAATCAATAATTAATTATTCACAAATAATATAATAGAATCACAATCATCGACAACTGTGTCGTTTAAAGAAAGAGGGGCTTTCCAATAAGAATTTCTCCTTACTCTTGGCCAATTAGGTGACCAAACCTCTCCTTAGAGCGAAACTTTCTAGACATTGCCAATAATGTTATCTAATAATATTATTCAGATAATATGAATTATTGCTTTGACAATGGAAAATCTTGTAGTGACAATTATTGAAGCAGCGGTAATATAGAATATCAATGCAATAATTATTGAATCAATAAAATAAAATCTTGAGCGATAATTCTCAGAACAATTATGGAGTAGTGCCTTTTTACATAAGAATCAATAATTGGTGCAATACTGGTAAATATCTTCTTGTCAACAACACGTATTCTTCGTGTTTTAACCACTTTGGGTATTCCAACAAGATAATTGTAATAACTTCGCCAGTTATTTATAAACAACTTATGCTTGTCGTTTTCTTCATCCAATCGCTTTTCCGTTATGGGGCCCACACAAGGTCATGGCCACCGCATTTAATATTCCCAAACAAAGAAGAATATTCCACGACCAAACAAATATTTTCCAATAAAAAATGAATATTTTATAACCACTTGTTTATTTAAAATATTTGCGCATTTTACCCATAACTAACCACATTAATCAAATCAACCCTTACTATTTCAAAATGATAAATAGAGGAAATTAAATTTCATTTATTAATAATTTTGGGTCTTACAGAAATCTAGTAGCTTGATGACCTTAACATCTGACTTAACATGATTCTATTGGTTCAGACTTTAGACAGCACCTATTTGTCTAAGATTCTAGATTTCTGATTTACCATCAAATGTCCTCGTTGATCCTTGTTGTCTAAAAATATATAATAAATCTATTACTCCCTCCGTCCCAGGATAAAAGTCCTGGTGGACTTTTCACGCATATTAAGAAGAAGAATAAAATGACAAAATTGTCCATAATAATGTCATTAAATATGGAGAGAGAATTAGAATAAGAAAAGTATGAGATATTTAATGCTACAGGCATAATAGGAAAACATATGTAAAAGTTTGGTTATTAAAGGAAAGTGGACATTTAACATGGGACTACCCAAAATAGTAATAAGGACTTTTATCCTGGGACGGAGGGAGTATATGTTATACATGTAACCAACAATTAATATTGGTTCAGTTGGATAAGAGAGAGATGTTGATATGAAGGACTTGGGTTCAAGTCATGGCAACAACATTCTTATATATATATTTTTTTTAATAAAATTGCAAAAAACTCTTGGATTAGAATTAATTTCTTTTTTCCTTTGGGTTTGAATATTTGAATTTTTTAATAGTTTGATGATGAATGTGTTTGTTGACATTAATTAGGTGGTAATTGCCAACTGTAATCATGTCAGCTGATCGAACTTGGATGACACGTAGGGCATGGGATAATGGGATTGGGGTTTCTTTTGAGTTTCGACAAGGTGTGGAAGAATTTCTTAATTTTGCCTTTGACAACCCAAAATTTGTACACGCGGAAAAGATTAGGTGCCCATGTAGATCATGTATGAACTCTTGTTAGTTAAGCAGAGGCGAGGTTAACTTTCATTTATTTAAGAGAGGTTTTACAGCTGGATATAGTCGATGGACTCACTATGGGGAATCTTTTTTTGTGGAACCTAACACTCATAATGTTCGAACTGATTTCAGGTCTAATAATGAAAGTTATCAATGTGGTGATATGGTACTTGATGCTTTGCGTCATGGATTTGATCAGCAAATTGATCATGATCTCCATGATGATATTGTCGAGGAAGAACCTACTATAAGTGCAAAAGCATTTTACCAAATGCTAAAAGATACTGAAGTTCCATTATATAGTGGTCATGAGAAGCATAGTAAATTGTCTGCTGTTACTAAGTTGCTGTACTTCAAGTCTGAGAGTGGATGTAGTGAGAAACACCTTAACGACTTGTTAACACTTATTAAAGAGTTCTTGTCGGAGGATGATGAGTTGTCGGGATCTTACTACTTGGCAAAAAATTGGTTAGAGGACTAGGTTTGGGGTATGAAAATATAGATGCATGTAGAGAAGATTATATGTTGTATTGGGGGGAAAATAAGGATAAACAAAAGTGTTTGACTTGTGGTCTCCCAAGGTATCAGCCTAACAGCGGAGGTAAGGGGAAGGATATACCATGGAAGGTCTTGCGATACTTTCCTATTGCACATAGACTTCAGAGGTTATATATGTCAACAAAGACCTCCGAACACATGAGATGGCATAGTACCCAAACCAAATTTCCCGGTGAATTGAGACACCCTGTAGATGGAGAAGCCTGGAAAAACTTTGATGCTACACACCCATCATTTGCAAAAGAAGATAGAAATGTAAGGCTACGACTCACCACCGATGGTTTCACTCCATTTGACCTATCAAGCACACCACACTCTACTTGGCCTGTAATTCTTGTTCCTTATAACCTCCTACCATGGATGTGTATAAAGGATGCATACATATTTTTGTCGTTACTCATTCCTGGTCCTCAAAGCCCAAGTAAAAACATCGATGTATACTTGAGACCGTTGATAGATGAGTTGAAAATGTTGTGGGAGACGGGAGTTCACACCTATGATGCATCTTCTAAACATAATTTTCAAATGAGAGTTGCAGTCATGTGGACTATCAACGACTTTCCTGCATATGGTATGATGGAAGGATGGAGAACACACAAAAAGATGGCATGTCCAGTGTGTAAAGATGAAACTAAAGCTATTTGTTTAACTTATAGTGCAAAATCAAGCTTCTTTGGATCACATCGTAGGTTTCTACCAATTCAACACAGATTTCGAAGACACAAAGATAATGCTCATAGAGACCAAGAAAAACATGTTGCACCGATTTGATTATCTGGAGAAATAGTAAAGGCGTGGTTAGATCAATTGAAGTTTCCACCTCCCGAAAAGGTCTATAAAGATCATAAAGCTGAAGGGTTTGGTGAATCCCATAATTGGACCAAACAAAGTATTTTCTTTATGTTGCCGTATTGGAGTACACTCATGCTCCGACACAACTTAGATGTGATGCATATTGTGAAAAATGTGTTTGATAATGTCTTTAATACGGTGATGGGTGTGAAGTCTAAGACTAAAGACCACATTAAAGGACGAAAGGATATGGAAGAAATGGGCATTCACAATGACTTGCATCCTGTGCCGAGTAAAAATGGTATCAAGGTGATCATGCCAAAAACAGCCTTTACATTGAACAAAGTGCAAGTAAGACAAGTTTGTCAGTGGGTGAAATAATTAAAGCTCCCTGATGGATATGGCTCTAACATATCTCGATGTTATAACCTCAAAGATAGTAGATTCTATGGGTTAAAGAGTCATGATTGTCATATATTCATGCTACGTTTAATTCTAATTTCTTTCTGTGATTTATTGCCTCCTCAAATCATTGATGTTTTGTCAGAACTTAGTCATTTCTTTCGTGACTTATGCTCAACGGTACTACGGGAGAGTGATATGGATGTACTTGAAAATAAAATTGTTTTGATAATTTGCAAGCTTGAAAAGATCTTTCCCCCGTCATTCTTTGATTGTATGGAGCATTTACCCATTCATTTGGCTTATGAAGCAAAGATAGGTGGGCCAGTGCAATACCGATGGATGTATCCATTTGAGAGGTATTATTTTTCTTTTTCTTTTTTCACGATAATCAAAAGACTTATAATTTTACTCACTTTGTTCAAATAACATCATATGTTTATTTTTTTTTAATAAAAAAATCAGATGTATGCGCCGCTTAAAGAAGAAGGTTACTAATAAAGCTCATGTGGAGGGTTCAATTGCGGAGGCATACATCATTGAAGAGCTCGTAAAATTTTGCTCTCTCTATTTTGAGGTTGACAAAGAAACAAAACATAATCGTGTTAGTCGTAATGAAGATATAGGAGAAGTAGATTGTGAAAACCTTTCTATTTTCAAAAATGTTGGTCATGCTATCTCTGGGAGTACACAACGAGATTTAACTGACGAGGAGTATCAAGCTGCAACATTATATAATCTTATGAATTGTATAGAGGTCGGACCATTCATCAAGTAAGTTAGGCATTTTATAATTTGTGTATTAGAAATATAGATATACATATATATATATACACAAATATGCTACACATTTCAATTATCTGCATTAAGACGGTAATGTATACACAGGGAGTTTGATGAAAAACTTTTGGCATCTAATCCTAATATATCTGAGAAACAAAGGGTAGAGTTGGAGAACAAATATTTCATCAAGTGGTTTAATAAACGTGTAAGAACATGATGATTGGGTAATATACCCATGAATTAGATATATTTGGACTTAAATTATTGCATTCTCAAGTTATTTAGAAGCATTTTTATTGTGTTTAGTTGTTGTATTGCAGATTCGGGAGCTGCAGGGACAAATTGGGGAGTTTAAGCTACAAAAGGGCATTATGGTAATTTTTGGTCCTCGGGGGGCCACTTCACGTGATGTATTCCAATGGCCGAGCCTTTGAGCCTAAATCGATTATTTGGATCGCGTTTGACTTTCTATTTGACTTGGTTTGGCTTATGGAATGCAAAGTTGACTTGGATTTGGAGTGGGGAGCAATATGGGAAGTATATAAGGTTTATGTTGCTGAATTAAAAGGGGATCTCATCAATTATTTTCATTAATTGGAGGCTACACAAAAGGGTTACTTGAAGACTAAGGATTGGCTAAAGAGTTTTCTTCTTCTTCTCCTTATTTTTAATTTGTAATTCTTTAAGGATGATTTGCAAACGATTATTGGTTTTTATTTCCGTTATGAACTAATTCTTTAATTAAGATTTCAATTAAACCTTTTATGGCTATAAATTAGTTATTCGATTTATTCCAATTATTTATGTTGAAGTGAATTGTTTATCATGTCTTGCATCTATTGATTAATTATTTGGCCAATAATTACCTTGTTACTCTAGAAGGAATTGAAAGAGGAATTCTAGGGTTAGAACTGGCTTTGATAACGTGTGACTTATTTATTTGCACAGTGAATAAGTAGGTTTGTGAATTGAATAGAAATATCTGTTCACCGCATGTAACACATAAGGAATTGGAATTGAAGGAGTTTAATTCACTTGTTTTGCATAGGAATATAGCAAGATTAATCTGGATTAAATAGAAGTCAGTTGATTACTTGGAAAAGGACTTTTGACAATTGAAAATTCCTGTTAACAATTCAGTAGACATAATAATTGGGGTAATTGGATAATTGAGTTATAGTTCATAGTTGGGGATATTGAAGTCTTAATCCTTATTTATCGGAAATCATTCATTTAAATTTTAGTTTATTTAATTACCTATTTTAGTGTAATATCTTTAATTGTTTAATTTAGTTTCAATATTTCAGAAAATCATAATTTATCATTGTTTAAATTAAATTAGGTTGATATAGTGCTAGTAGTTGGAATTTATTAATTAGAATTCTCTGTGGGATCAACATTCTATTCTATCACTTTATTACTTGTTAACCGTGGTATACTTCACCGTTTTTATTGATTCAAAATCAATCAACAAGTTTTTAAGCGCTTGCTTTATCTTGAGAATTTTATTAATATTAATTTCATATTAGTTATAATCAATTCGATCTTAATTTAAACGTTACTTATTTTTCTTCTTGAATTGGCGAGAATTCTTGTGAGTGTATGCACTAGATCGAAAGCTAAAAGGAACTTTTTCCAGTATCTGAAGCGATATCGAAAGGAAGTTCCAGAAATTGCGGTTGAATAGTGAGGTTATACATTTGGAAGAAGAACTGGCAGACCAGGAAATACCCGTGAACATGGCAGGGAACGAACAAAAATCACTTAGGGATTACGCCATGCCGAATGTCACGGATATACAGTCAAGTATTAGGAGGCCGGCAATCAATGCGAACAGTTTTGAGATAAAACCGGGAACAATTCAGATGCTACAGAATACATGTCAGTTTGGGGGTAATTCGATAGATGATCCTAATGAGCATATCTTGAGTTTCTTGGAAGTTTGCGACACCTTCAAATTTAACAATGTATCAGAAGATGCTACAAGGTTGAGAATGTTCCCATTTACTTTGAAAGATAAAGCGCGAAGTTGGTTACACTCTTTGCCTCCTGGCTCAATCACCACTTGGGACAACTTAGCTCAAAATTTTTTAGCTAAGTTCTTCCCACCAGCGAAGTCAGCAAAACTACGGAACGATATTCACACTTTCGCACAATTTGATTCAGAGTCGTTATATGAGGCGTGGGAAAGGTTCAAGGATATGCTCCGTAAGTGCCCTCATCATGGAATTCCGCAGTGGATGCAATTAGGAATACTTTGTGATGGTTTTCATGCGTCCACGAGGTCTAGTATTGATGCAGTAGCAGGAGGAGCGATCATGTCTAAGAGTTTTGATGAGGCATATCAGTTGTTAGAGACAATGGCCACCAACAACTATCAGTGGCCTATGACTAGGTCTAATCATCCGAAAGCATCGAGAAAGTATGAAGTGGATGCGATGACGACATTAATGACACAAGTGGCGCATGATGGCTAAGCAAATGGAAATATGGCGTCCACAATCCACACAAGAGTAGCGATGGTTTACTGAATTGTGTCTTTGGGAGTCATGCTACGGATCGATGTGCCATAAATTTTGAATCGGCCACGGTTAAATGAGGGAGCTATAATCGCTCAACTCAACCATATCCAGACTCAAAATGCATATAATCCGGGTTGGAAAAATCACCGGGGTTTTCATGGAGTAACACTCAAGCAAAGCTGACCCAAGCACCTGAACAACAAAACACATCCGGTTTCAAAATCGGACTCAACAACAACCGGAGAGAAATCAAGTTGGGAAGAAGCCTTGGAAAAATTTATTAGAGCATCGACAAAAGGAGCGAGGAACAAGACAAAAATTGAATCAAATAAAGTTGAATATACAAAGCGAGGTGCATCGATAAAGAATCTGGAGAATCAAGTGGGACAAATAGCACATGTCATTTGAATAACCGTCCACAAGGAACACTCCGAGTGATCTGAGAAATAAATCCGGCGAACTTGAGCATTGCAAGGTCAGTAACTTTACGCGATGGGAAGGACTTGCAAGAAACGATTAAGGATAAGGAAAAGGGGACAACATGACGGTTGAAATAGAAGAAGTTGTGGAAACCGGGAAAGATAAAGATGAAATCGTAGAAGCGAATGCACCGAACCAACTATCACAATGCCACCCATACCATATCCGCATGAGGTTTCGAAATCCAAGTTAGATAAGCGGTTTTCAAGATTTTGGATATTTTCAAGAAATTGCATATCAACATCCCATTTGCCAAGCTTTAGAACAAATGCCGAGAGCTACGCTAAGTTCATGAAGGATGTGTTATCAAAGAAAAAAGAAATTGGTGATTTTGAAATAGTGGCAGCTAACCAAAGAATGCAACGTAATTATCTAGAACAAGTTGCCTCAAAGTTAAAAAGATCCGGTAGTTTCACTATTAGTGCGACATTGGTAATCGGGTTTTTGGGAGAGCATTGTGTGATTTGGGGGCGATATAAATTTGATGCCATTATCGATCTACTGATCGGTTTGGACTCAAGGCACCAAAACAAACAAATATCGGTTTATTGTTGGCGGACCGATCGATTACATATCCACGAGGTATCGTTGAAGACGTATTAGTAAGGGTGGATAAATTCATCTTCCCAAAGTGATTTACGTTATCTTGGATTGTGAAGCGGATAAGAAATTCCCATCATTCTCGAGCGACCATTTTTAGCAACGGGGAGAACATTGATCGACGTACAGAAAGGAGAATTGACGATGTGAGTTGAAGATCAACAGGTCACTTTTAATGTGTTTAAGTCAATGTCTTATCCAAAGGAAAAAGGTGAGTGTTTGCCGGTGGATTTAATGGATGAGTTAGTTAATCACAAGTTCTGCGGAACTTACTCAGAGGACTCGATAGAATCCATGTTGTTTGGCATAGACGACTACAATATTGACGAGGACATTGAGCATATCAAATGGCTAGATACAGCTTCATTCTTCCGGAAAAACAATAAACCATTCGATACCCTTGATAAGTCCAAAACAGAAGGTAAAAAGTGCAAACCTTCAATAGAAGAGCCACCAGTGTTGGAATTAAAGCCATTTTCCTCTCATCTGGAGTATGCTTATTTGGGGAAAGATGCGACTCTACCCGTCATTGTTTCTACGGAGTTAACTGGCACACAAAAGGAGAAACTGCTACGGGTTTTGCGAAAGTTCAAAACAGCGATTGGGTGGACTATAGCGGATATTAAAGGTATTAACCCATCTTTCTGTATGCATAAGATTTTAATGGAAGAGGGGTCAAAACCAACCATTGAGATGCAAAGAAGGCTAAACCCCATTATGAAGGACGTGGTGAAAAAGGAGATAATAAAATGGTTTGATGCCGGTATTATTTACCCAATCTCAGACAGTTCGTGGGTAAGTCTTGTATAGTGTGTACCAAAGAAAGGGGCTATGAAGGTGGTGAAGAACGAAGCTAATGATCTCATCCTTACTAGAACTATTACAGGTTGGAGAATATGTATGGATTACCACAAGCTATATAAAGCCACACGCAAGGATCACTTTCCCTTATCGTTCATTGATCAAATGTTGGACAGGTTAGTGGGACATCAATTCTACTTGTCTGCTTAGGGTGGATATTAGGGTAAACAAAATTTGATAGCTCCCGGAAAGATCAAGAAAAACCACTTTTACATGTCCATACGGTCCGTTTGCATTCGGCGTATGTCTTTTGGTTTATGTAATGCGCAATGACCTTTTCAACGATGTATGATGGCGATCTTCTCCGATATGGTCGAATGAACAATTTGGAGGTATTTATGGATGACTTTTACGTGTTTGGTGATAGTTTTGACTTATGTTTGAAAAAATCGATTTTAGTGTTGAAGCGATGCGTGGAGACTAACCTGGTGCTTAACTGGGAAAAATGCCACTTTATGGTGCAAGAAGGAATTATTCTGGGGCATAAGGTTTCTGCATCAGGATTAGAGGTGGATAGAGCAAAAATTGAGACGATTGAGAAACTGCCTCCTCCATCATCTATGAAGGAATCTGAAGCTTCTTGGGACATGCGGGTTTCTACAGACGCTTCAGTAAAGATTTTTCAAAAATCTCGAAACCCCTATATTCACTCTTAGAGAAAGATGTGCCATTCAAGATGGATCAGTTATGTATAGAGGCATTTGAGGTATTAAAGAAGAAATTGGTCTCTACTCCAATTATTGTGGCGCCCGATTGGTCTTTACCATTCGAATTGATGTGCGACGCCAGTGACTACGCAGTGGGAGCAGTGTTGGGACAACGTCACGACAAGATTTTTCACACTATCTACTACTCTAGTAAGACGTTGGCGGATGCCCAATTGAACTACACACCACCAAAAAAGTTACTTGCGGTGTGTTTGCCTTTGACAAATTGAGAGCATACCTCATTGGGACCAAGGTAATTGTCTATACTTGATCATTACGCCATTAAATATCGATTGAGAAGAAGGATGCCAAACCGCGATTAATCGGTGGGTACTATTATTACAAGAATTTGATCTGAGAGATCCGGGATAGAAAAGTCACCAAAAATCAAGTGGCGGATCATCTTTCTCGGTTGGAAAATGCAGAGAAGTGCGAAGGAAGACAACATATTAATTAATGAAAAGTTTTTGGATGAACAACTGTTCCGAGTAACCACAATATTGCCTTGGTATGGTGACTATGTGAATTACGTGGTTGCCAAAGTATTACCCCCGGATCTGACCTCACAACAACGAAAGAAGTTCCTCCACGATGTGAAGCAATACTATTGGGACGAACCGTTTTTGTTTAAGGCTTGTGCAGATCAAATGATAAGACGTTGTGTGCCTCATGAATAAATGGACAGTATATTAGGCCATTGCCACTCCTTAGATTACGGAGGTCATTATTCCAGCGATCGAACAGCAGCAAAAGTGCTACAATCGGGATTTTTCTGGCCTTCTCTATTCAAGGACGCTTACTTATTTGTACTGAAGTGTGATCGATGCCAACGCGTGGGCAATATCTCCAAGCGCAATGAAATGCCACTCAACACAATTTTGGAGGTTGAACTGTTCGACGTATGGGGAATCGATTTTATGGGACCTTTCCCATCATCTTTCAATAATCAGTACATTTTGTTGGCAGTCAATTATATTTCCAAATGGGTAGAAGCCGCAGTGTTACCCACGAATGATGCCAACGTTGTCCTCCGATTTTTAAAGAAAAACATCTTCACCCGATTTGGGACACCGAGGGCAATAATAAGTGATGAGGGGACTTATTTTTGTAATAAGCAGTTCACTAAATTACTTGTAAAGTATGGGGTTCGTCATAAAATTTATGCCGCATATCATCCCCAAACCAATGGTCAAGCGGAGGTGTCGAATAGGGAGGTCAAGCGAATTCTAGAAAAAGTGGTCAATTCGTCACGAAAAGATTGGTCATTGTGTCTTGACGATGCTCTATGGGCATATCAAACAGCGTACAAAAATCCGATCGACATGTCACCTTATAGAATGGTATTTGGAAATGTGTGTCACCTTCCAGTCGAGCTAGAACATAGTGCACACTGGGCCATTCAGAAACTGAACTTTGATCTAGAAGCGGTGGGTGAGAAAAGGTTACTGCAGTTAAACGAGATGGACGAATTTAGGTTCAATGCCTACGAGAATGCAAAGCTTTACAAAGAGAAAAGAAAATTCTCGATCTGACATTTGAACCGGGCCAACAAGTATTACTATTTAACTCCCGCTTGCGTCTATTTCCTGGAAAATTGAAATCCCGGTGGTCCGGGCCATTCATGATTATATCTGTCGCTCCACACGGAAACATTGAGGTCGAGGAACCGAACTCAAAGCATACATTCAAGGTTAACGGCCAACGTCTGAAACATTATTGGAGTGGTCCCATCAAACGTCAAGCTACGGTCATGTACTTCTCCGAACCCATGAACAATTGAGCAACACCAGCCAAGTCGGGCTGACGACTAAAAACCAAGCGCTACAGGGAGGCAACCCAAATTTTTAGTTATTTTATTTTTATTCATTTACAATTTTTGTCCTTATATTGTAGTTCATTTTTATTAGAATTGCTAGCATATATTCGTGAATAACACTCTTCAGTGAATTCTTGATTTCAGAGAGAGGAATGATGCCCAGCACTTGAACACAATATGTGCTGCATGATCATCAGCACCCCAGCGCTCCCAACAAAGAGGATTCCAGCACCCCAGCGCTAGGCACCAGAATGTGCAAAAAGAACCCAGCGCCCCGGCGCTGGTTTTCAGTTCATCATCGGTATACCGGTGCTATACCACTCCATCGGTTTACTTTAACTTGACGCCCCGGCGCTCTGTACCTGATAAAACCCAGCGCCCGTACCGGGATCGAATCAATCATTATAATTTAAAACCCCTCCGTGTCCACACTTCTATTCCAAATAAACTACCCACGTCGGCACATCCCAGGTTTCAGTTACGTGAATATTTCTCTCCATTCTTCTCCCATAACTACTCCACTTACATTTTTGAAATCCATTTGCTTAATCATCTTGCTCGTTCAAATTACAATTCTACAAGATTCAAGGTACGTTTCTCACCATGATCAATCTTTGTGAATTGTCTTCTTCATTCTGGAACGGTAGGGTACTTATGCCTACGAATTGCTGAATTAAGATCTTCATGTAATGTTTTCTCTCTATTGTGCCTACTACAGCATATGCATCCGGCTAATAAAATGGCTTGCACATTTGGTGTTTGATATTATGCCTGAATGAATTGTTGGAACCAAATACCACACAACACTACCCATACACTGAAATCACGCCATATGTTTACCCCAACACCATCGGTCCTCTGTCACACATATATATCACTATTGTGGGGGGTGGAAAATATATGGATGCATACATGGGATAATATTGATTTACATGGTATCTTTCTTGAGCATAACTTGTGTGACTGTACTTAATCTTAGTGGAAGAATTCCCAATCGAATTCACTCTTGTAATCCTATGCAAGTCGAAAAGCCGTATTCACTAAAAGCCATAATTTAGTATAACACCTAACGTCCGTATATATATATCCCATACGCATCGTTTCTAAATACTCTAATACACGTGATTGCTATTTTTGCAGAATTTTCTTTACAGGGCTTCAAAGCGTCAATGGGGAGACAGTTCTGGGTCCGTCTCGGCCCCGCTGAGATTTGATAGCTGACGATTTATCTTCGCCGAGGCACAGGAATGCTATAACCGCATGGCCACCCGCTCATTAGTCCCCGAACGTGGTCTACGTCCCAATCAATCCAAAGATAGGGAAATAGCGGTAATGATAGCTGAAAGAAATTGGTTCTCCCTAACTGAACAACCTGACCCAACCGTGATTGCAATCGTGAAAGAATTATATGCCAACGTTCCAGAACACGATCACTATGAAGTGTTTGTCAGGGGAAAATGGTAGAAATCGGGGAAGAGGACATAAATGGGTGCTATCACATGGATTTGGAAGATCTTAACGATGAATATGCCGGTCTTCTGAGTCAAGGTCCAGACTATGAGAAGATAATACGTGAGCTTTGTCAACCGGGCACCACATGGATAGTGCATGAGCGTGGCAGCATAACCTTCCCTCATTCTCACCTCAGTCTATATGGGAAGGCGTGGTATGCCTTTATCTGTGCCAAACTCATGCCATGCACACATGTGAGCCATGTCACCAAAGAAAGAGCGGTGCTGCTATATTCCATTATCCAAGGCTTGTAAATAGATGTCGGTCACGTGATCCAGCAGTCCATTCTCCGAGCATCTCGAGGTGGAACCACAAGAGGTTTACCCCATCCTTTATTAATTTGTGTTCTATGTGCCAAGTTTGGGGTAAAATGGAAATCGGATGAGATGATTCAAATGCCTATGCCCGTGTTGGACCACAAGTTGATCAGCAGGTATAAAGTGTGGACAGGTGGGGAAAATCACCCTAGGGGTTTAGGTTTCATAATTCCCCAAGTAGAACCTACACACGCCCCACCACCTCAAGCTCCACCTACTTATGGCCCATCTACAGCAGCTCATCGTGGTGTGGTTCCCGAAGCTGTCCAGCGGGAAATAGACGGCTGGTTTTACAACATGGAATCCCAGAATGTACGCTTGTCTAAACGTCAAGACGTGATTTTCAAATTCTTAGTTGACCAATTTGCTGCACAGAATGCACTGACCGTCCGACTTCATCTGGGCGTTCCCCTTAGCCATTTTCCAACTGCTCCTGTTCTACATGTATTCCCCCCTTCTGATCAAGAGATGAGCGAGGATGATGATGCACCACCCGAGGAATAAGCTCGTTAGGGAAGTCCTCTGTTTTATTTTGTTATATTTTTCGCATGAGGACATTTCTCTAGATTAGTTTGGGGGTAGTTAATTTTTATTTCGAAGTTGTAGTTCGTTATTAGTTTGTGGATTTGGATTGTTATTGTTAGTTAAACATTGCATTTAGGATTGCATGATAATTCTAGCGTTTGATAGTGCATTTATTCGGGGGCCAATGATGAAATTAGAATTGCATAAACAAGTTTAGTAAGGAGTGTTGAGCTAGTAAGATAATGTTCGTGACATGAATTGAATCTTTATCTGTTTGACACTGATATTATAGGAAAGCACTTTGAAAACGACCATGTTGGCTATGATAGTTTAAATGGCTAGATAATAGAGTTCTAAACGATGATTGCTAGTGAAATGCAAGGACAATTTGAATAGCTAGAGAAGACTGAATTTAGACATATACTCAAGTTTGGGGGAAAATATTTGGAATATATAAGCTTAAAAAAAAGAATAAAAACCGTGGCGTGCTTGTCTAGTTTTGTGGCCTTTGTTACTTGAGTAAGTAAGCCCTAGGGGATTGTCTTTACACCTAGCGCCCTAAGGTCTTAATGGTCTGGGAGTCATTGGTCGAAAGCTCGTTAAGGTAACACTGAAAAGCCTAAGAGAATAAGACAATGCATAGTCATGAGATAAAAAAAATAAATACAAATAAAGCGGGAAAAGTGCAAAAAGCCCCCGTTATAAAAAGAAAAGAAAAGAAAAGCATAAGTATTCCATTTTGACTCTTGAATTCGGGTAATTGTTTGATTTTAGTTGAAACAAGTATATTTGATGAGTTCTCAAGTTTACAATGTATGATGCTTACTAAGAAATTTATTATCTTTCATATTTTTGCCTTTCATGGGTTAGCATGGTTGTTGAACACACACTCACAATATCAGTAATAACAGATTTAGATTCATTGATTGTTGGAATATTATCGAGCTGCAGTAACATGGTGTATTAGCATGTTTTTTGCGATTTTTTGAGGCCTAATGAATATATTTGTGCTATTGGATTGCTGGAATTAATGACATATAGATTGTTTGCATTTGCACGATGTTTAGTATTTCGTGTTGTCTGTGCTTTGTTGCTTGAGGACACGCAACGATTTAAGTTTAGGGGTATTTGATGATTAGGTAATATACCCATGAATTGAATATATTCGGACTTAAATTATTGCATTCTCAAGTTATTTAGAAGCATTTTTATTGTGTTTAGTTGTTGTATTGCAGATTCGGGAGCTGTAGGGACAAATTGGGGAGTTTAAGCTACAAAAGGGCATTATGGTAATTTCTGGTCCTCAGCGTCGGGGCGCTCAAGACAGTGTATTCCTCAGCGTCGGGGCGCTAAGCCTCGGCTGCAATTGACTGGATACGCGTTTGACTTTTTGTTTGACTTGGTTTGGCTTATGAAATGCAAAGTTGACTTGGATTTGGAGTGGGGAGCAATTGGGGAAGTATATAAGGTTTATGTTGCTGAATTAAAAGGAGATCTCAACAATTATTTTCATTCATTGGAGGCTACACAAAAGAGTTACTTGAAGACTAAGGATTGGCTAAAGAGTTTTCTTCTTCTTCTCCTTATTTTCAATTTGTAATTCTTTAAGGATGATTTGCAAACGATTATTGGTTTTTATTTCCGTTATGAACTAATTCTTTAATTAAGATTTCAATTGAACCTTTTATGGCTATAAATTAGTTATTCAGTTTATTTCAATTATTTATGTTGAAGTAAATTGTTTATCATGCATTGCATCTATTGATTAATTATTTGGCCAATAATTACCTTGTTACTCTAGAAGGAATTGAAAGAGGAATTCTAGGGTTAGAACTGGGTTTGATAACGTGTGAATTATTTATTTGCACAGTGAATAAGTAGGTTTGTGAATTGAATGGAAATATTTGTTCACCGCATGTAACACATAAGGAATTGGAATTGAAGGAGTTTAATTCACTTGTTTTGCATAGGAATATAGCAAGATTAATCTGGATTAAATAGAAGTCAGTTAATTACTTTAAAAAGGACTTTTGACAATTGAGAATTCCTATTAATAATTCAGTAGACATAATAATTGGGGTAATTGGATAATTGAGTTATAGTTCATAGTTGGGGATATTGAAGTCTTAATCCTTATTTATCAAAAATCATTCATTTAAATTTTAGTTTATTTAATTGCCTATTTTAGAGTAAAATCTTTAGTTGTTTAATTTAGTTTCAATATTTTAGAAAATCATAATTTATCATTGTTTAAATAAAATTGGTTTGATATAGTGCTAGTAGTTGGAATTTAATAATTAGAATTCTCTATGGGATCGACACTCTATTCTATCACTTTATTACTTGTTGACCGTGTATACTTGCACGTATTTATTGATTGCAAAATCAATCAACAGAACATATGGTGCTTTTTATTGTATCAATGTAATATATGGTTGACTCAAAAAAATTATCCATGTCATATAATAATAGCAGTCTACTGTATTTATAGGTACTCGATGATAACAACACTGATGAAAGTTTAAGAAGACTAGCTCGTGGCCCTGGTAAAACAATTAATGTGTATAAGGTATTCGTTATCAATGGTTTTAGATTCCACACAAGTGATATAGCAGCTAATAGAAAAACCTAAAGTGATGGTATTATGGTGAAAGATAGTTTTTTTAACAACTCTGGTCAAGATTATTACGGGATCTTATCAGAGATTGTTGAATTGCAATACTTTACAAAAAAAGTTGTAATGTTTAAATGCAACTGGTTTGATACTCGGAAGGACAAGGGTTTTCGCGTGATTGGAAATGAATTGATACAAGTTAATATAAAGTCAAGGCTAAACTCATATGATCCATTCATCCTAGCAGTACAAGCCACACAAGTTTTTTTTGCGAAAGGCGTTACAAAGAAAGATCCCAATTGGTACACCGTTATAAAAACTAAGGCTCGTACGGATTATGACATCCTTCAAAATACAAGAATTGATGTTTATCAAGAGGATGATAATGGTTCTGTAGTGCCTAACCAAAACTTAGATGATTTGTTTAATGTAAATCTACATGTAGCGGGTGATCCTGGAGAAGAAGTGGATCTGAATGATGAAAATGAAGAAATTGAAGAAGAAGAGCAATATGATACCGAAGAAGAAGATGAAAATGAATACGAAGATTAGATATATCTACTTTTTGGTTCAACTTGTTCTTAATTGTAATTGATTTTATTAGAAATTACGCATTTTGTTTTTTTTATTAATCGATTTTATCATATTAGCCTATTAGGTTACTTGCTTATAATTTATGTTTGCTTATCTGGTATTTATGTTTTTGTTACTTAGTAAGATTTATATTTATACTTGACTTGAATAGGTTTCATTTTGTTACCTATAACTTGAGAGGTATTAACAGGTTCCATAGAAAAAAGGTCCATTTCAAAGACGTCGTTAGTCATCCGACCAGAGTAATATACATCCATTATTGTCTTCTTGATTGGCAGCTTAATATTCTAATTTAGCTTTAACTAGAAGTCCCTATTTTAATTTAACTTTTGTTAACTCTTATATCATATTATTGCAGGCAACTATACTCGATGATTCGTAGACCCAATATAGGTCGTCGAGGTGCTAGCAGTTTTGGCAAAGTATATGGTCATGACAAGTTGATTTCTCATTCAACTTCTCAAGCAGATGTTCATGTAGATCATGTCAATCCCCCTCCTCCCCACCATCATCATCATCATCATATGATTCCTCTTGAGGTACCTGTTATAAAGCCCCATAGTTCAAGCGATGTAGCGCATGAGATGCAGTCCGAGGCTGTACCTGATAATATTGTTTCTCATACCGTAGTTATTGCTAAACCTCATCGTTTAAGAGGTGTAACCCATGGGATTCAGGTTGAGAATGATCTGGAGTTACGACCACTATGTTTGATTAGCGATAATATGTATTTCTTTTAAGAATATTAATTAGCTCAAACACACATTATTAATTTTAACAATGTTTAATTGTTCTAATGTTCATTTTGCTTTTACAGCTTCATTATTGAGAAGGCTCGAAATAAGTGTGGGTCTATTTTGAAAAGCCATATAAATGAGCCTTGGGTACTTTGGAAACAAGTGCCTGAAGATGTTTTTGAAGGTTGTTGGGAGGAGTTTTCTGTAAGTACAAGTTTTTATATCAACACTAGCAAAGGGACTAATAGGTTTTAGTAGTATTTCTTTCTCTAATCTTTGTTCCCTGCAAAATATTGACTCACAAGCCACTTATATTCCATTAAGCACCCTGTTTTTTGTCTTCCCTTCTTATTTTTCTTCTTCAAGTGTTTTTTTTGAAATTTTTGGTTGTTGAAAAATACCCCTCCTCTGCTGTTGGTTTCTTCTTCATGGTCATTTAAGTTAAGCCTGAACCCTACATTATTTGTCTTAATAAATAGCAGTGTGTCATAACTAAAACAATTATTGGTTCTATTTTAGTGTGAAAATGAACTTTAAATAATGTGACACACTGTATGCCTACTATCATCATTAAAGTTGAACAAAAAAACACTACTTCAAAATCTAAACTTCAAGTCACCATATATATATATATATATATGCCTAGATCAGTACTGATGCATATGAACTAGCATTAGTTTAGAATTAGGCAAACGATATTGAACCCATTTATAGCACCTATTCTCAACAATTTTAGTGTAACAAATTCAATTCCTATACAACAATGGTGGAGGAATTACTAGGAAAGAATTAGGCACATACAGCAACATTTTTGGCTGGCTGGCATGTAGCATCATAGGTGAAGATCCCTTGTAATATGCATACCCCCTAGCTTATACATCATAGGTCAAGATCCCTTGTAATATGCATATCCCTTGTAGAATTTCCAGAAGAAGATGCTGTTGATGAATTTGCATTATTAGTTTGAGACTCTGAGGATGAAAACAAACTACTGAAAGGGCAAGGGAGTGGTACAAAAAATCGTCTCCCATTTCCATTTCCATTTCTCCGCTCCCCATCTCCCTCTTCACCACTACTATTGTTCCCGTTGTTGTTGTTGGTTTCATCAATGTTATGATTACTGATATTATTACTCTTGATACTTCCGAATCGAGCTTTGATTAAATGCAGAGTAAATGTGATGCTGCAGACTAGACACTGAACTCGTGTAGCTCTAGCAACGACAAAATACACCTGCTATGGAACCTATGTTCACAGGGCATCTCCTTCGCTTCAAATTTCAATCTCAAAGTCTTCCAAGCAAACCCGAACAATCGCAAATTCTCCTCAATTTTCACACTAGGCATTGCTTCGCTACATCTTTTTGTGCTAGTGGGGTACCATACCTGTTGGAATCATTCTCTGCCAAATGTTGCAGTAGCAAGTCTAACCCTGGACCTACAAAATAATCTCCCAATGACCCAATTTGATTCTGATTCTGGTTTTCAGAGTTGTGTGAGCCATAAGAACTCTAGACAATGATCGTCTGATTGAAGGGATTGATAAGAATTACGCGTTCCCTGTCTCTATTATTACTTCGATCCCTATTCTTAATATCAGAGTCAACATTATTCTCTGATTCAGATTTTATTCATAAGCAAATAGTTTATGTTCTAGAATTAGCATTAAGTAATATCAATCATGCCATTACATAAAGAGAAGTGATCATAAATTGTCATTAATGTCCATTTCATTTTAATTGGACATTTTAATGTCCAATTAAAATGGATCGATTATGTATAATTTAACAGGGTATTATGAATTTATATAGACTCTTATCTGAATTGACCTGGTATTAACTTTGCAAGAGTTAACAGTGTCTAATGCTTTATTGTTTCTGCGTAGTTTTAACCGGTTGTTCAGTTATACTTATTTTAAAACAGGACTTTTCATACTCATGGCAGTGTTTAATCTAACAACTTTATCATATTGTTATTATAATTAATCAAGTTATAACATTAATATTTATTGCTTTATTTCTTTTCTTCAATACTTTCTCAGGCTTGTTTTCGGTTTCGCAAAGGGGAAAATGAGAAAGTGAAGGAGGTCTTTCATAACCATTATAAAAGACTTTATTCAAAATGGTTAAGCGTTGCAAGGCGTGAAGCTCATAAGAAGGCTCATACAGATGAGATGTGTGATGCCTTGAAACCATATAATCCCAGTTGGCTTTCACAACAAGTGTGGACAGAGATGATTGATGTGTGGAATGAGCAAGCTTGGAAATCAAGGAGTGCAACGTCTAAAAAGAATCGAGCAAAATTGACAGTAGGTCACACTGGTGGTTCTGCAACATTTTCCAAGCATATAATGGATTTGACAATAGCTAAGAAAAGAGCTCCAACTTTGGTAGAGGTATGGGATAGGACCCATAAGAAGGAACAGGGTAATGGAGTTTATATAAACTTCCGTGCTAAGGAGATTGTAGTAAGTCCTTTTTATTAGCTTCTGATATTTTATTTGATATTAACTGATGATATAAATCTTTTAGTTCAAGTTCAGGTTTGATTAATTTATTTTATAACATTTGATTTGTGTTCACCTTTATTTATCTCTCTCTCTACCTCTCCCTTTCATGCATTCATACAGGACCGCCACTTTATTAAACCTGCCCTTCCTTAAAAAATATCTCCCTCTGTCTTTCTGCCCACTTTATTTCCTTGAGGCCATTAAACTTACCCCCTTCCTTAATAAGAAGAAAGAGAACAGAGATGAATTATAATTTAGTGTTGCTAAAGGCTTAGTTAAAGTAGTCCTAATCTGCTTTTTTTAGACCGGTTCTCGGAGGAACTAAAATAATCTTTCTGAGAGTACCATTGCTTTTACAAAGATATTGGGCGAATGTGACCTCTGCATAGCCTAAAAAGCGATCAAAGGTCGGATGAAATATATTAGAGAAGCATATTAGTTTAGAGCAACATATTAGTGCGGCATATTAGAAGCGACCTCTTACGACATATTAGAAGCGAAGGCAAAGATATTAGAAGCGAAGATATTAGTGCGAAGGCATATTAAGCGAAGATATTAGTGCGAAAGATATTAGAAAATGACCTCTTCTGACATATTAAAAGCGATGCAAAGGCCATCACTTACTATTTATAAGAGTGGAGAGAATTCCTAGAACAATTGAGAATTACTGCTTGTGTATGAAATAAAACTCACTTACTATTTATTTTAAAAAAAAATTGCTTGTGTATAAAATGAAACTCTTATAAGAACCGAGCAGAAACTAATAGCTTTTGTTCCCATGTCTTGGTTTCTTCTTGGCTGCTCTAAAATACAATCATCGGTATAGAAGAAACTAATAGCTTTTGTTCCTTGTGATTGACTTTGTTGATTACCTATGTTTATTATCATCCACAACTGTTTCAGTTTAACTGAACTGAGGATTCTTAGGAACTCAACTATTGAGCACAACAGTAGGTGCGAAAGAATCTCCTGCCTAATAGCTTTTTTGAATCTGTTCGCAACAGTTGGTGCATAACAGTAGGTATAGAATAAACTAATAGCTTTTTTGAATCTGCATCCAGATAAGTCTTCAACTATTACCCCCTAGGATGACATTAGGAGTTGTTTCATACTAGTTTGGATGCCTATCATTTCTATTCTAAGCCTGCATTCCGCATTCCATTATGCACGATATATTGGGACTTGATACAGGCAGAGAAACATTGATTTTTTCTGAGCAGGGAAAAGGCTATAATACTTCAGCCATAACTCACTACCTATTTCCTTTAGTATGTCTGCCTGATTTTTAGTTTAGTCAACCAATATTTACAGTTTCAATTGCCAATTGATGTGCATTTTTATGACTTGCAAATGTACTGAGGTTGGCGGTCCTACAGAGGACGGTACACCAGAGGTAGATGACTTGGCTATTTGGATTGAGAAAACTGGTGGGATTAAAAAAAATAGGATACTTTATTTTCCAGGATATCGCACACAAGACGTGCTCGGTACTCCTCCTATAGTGCCACCGAGTATAGGTTATTCTTCACCGCAACAATCTACTGGTCCTAAGGAATTAGAGAATATGATTGACAAGATTGTCCTCCGTCAATTGGGTATAAAGTCTATGGATGATGCTTCTACCAATGATAGTACACCAAAACCGTCCATTGGTATAGATATTACTGAACATGAAACTAAATTGGTAGAGAAGAAGTTTACCAACTTCCTTCAAACATTTACCAACTATGATTCACTTGAGGTATTTACTAATAATTATATTTTTATCTTTGTCCTTCATTAATCTCTCTCTATCTATTAATTCAAGTTCACCAGTTTTATTTTTTCTTATTCCTCATCTTGTTGAAATTGAATTTTGGTGTTTCTTTTGCAGGAGGTACTTTACAGGCCCAACCTTGATTTTCTTAAAGAAAATAATGATGAAGTGCACTTAACATGATGTACACTTCATTCCTTCTTGCTCGTTATTTTTTCAGTTTTCTTATGTTAGTTATTAAATATTGTAAGTACTATGATCCTTGGGAGATCAAGATACAATAACAAATTTTGTACTTATTGTGACTGGAGCATTATCTATTTATATATGGAGTATTAGTTTTAATTTTGGCACTTTATGCAGCTTTATCAATTAGTTTGAAACAAGTATATATGATATGATCTATATTAACTTGAAATATTAAATTTAATATTTATTATAGCATTTAATAATAATAATAAATATGAAATCGGTGATTTGAAAATTAATTATAATTTGCAATGAATTTTGATTATTTATCAATTAATTTTTTTTTTTACAAATTTATTATTTCTCAAGGATTTTACTTGAGAAATGGATTTTAATGAAGGATTATTTTCCTCACTAAATCTTTTCAAGTTAATTAGTTAGTTATCAATGAAGGATTATTTTCCTCACTAATTTGAAGATACATTCTCAATTTATAATTAGTGAAGAAAAATTTTCTCCCATTAAATAAAGTTGTTCTTCACAATATATTATTTGTGAGGGAATAAAGTTATTCACTAATTTCAAATAGTCCTTCTTAAAATATTATTTGTGAAGAAAACCAATCTTTCACTAAATAACAATATTCCATTACTAAATACAATTTGTGAATAAAAAAGTTATTCACAATATATCCTTCACAAAAAACATTTAGTTACTACTTAGCGAATGATACCCAATTGCGAGGAGGTCTAATGCGAGCACTCGTGTGAAGGAAATATTTCTTTGCAATAAATCACTTGTGAGTGATATAGGGCCTTTAGTGAAGGATTTGTCCCTCAATAGAGGTCATTTTTGGTGTAGTGACATCAAAGAATTATCCTTGCACTACGGGCCAAGGATATTCGTTAGTATCACCAATGGTCATAATCATGCCAAACAACTGTCCATCTATGCATTACGGGCCAAAGAGGACTTTCACCACATCATTTGTCTGTAACATTACAGGTCATGATTATACCAATACTAAATTCATGGTCATAATCATACCAATCAACAGTCCATCTATGCACTACGGGCCAAAGATGACTTTTACCACAACATAAGCATGAGGATTGTTAGGAGAATGCATAGTATGATTTGATGTTTAATGTATATGCTTATGATTATTTGTAAGGTCCTTAAATGAATATATGTACAAGGACTTAGTGATAGATCAAGATTGTTAGGTTGATCTAAGCTCTCAACGTGTACCATTCTGTTAAAGAATGTATAGATAGAAAGATCAAAACTGTTAGGTTGATCTTGAGATGTAATAGATTAGTCTTGAAGAAATCATAGTGCATCAATCTGATCAACATTGCAGAAGTCAAGGAAGAAAACGTAGAGCCTGAAGATCGTAGTGTGCCTGCCTTGAAGGGAACTCTTCGGACATCGTAGAGTGGTCCTAACGTTTGCCGACCAAACTCCACGATCGTAGTGTGATAAAGGAAACATGAAGTTTATAAGTCCACGATCGTAATGTACTCTCGAAAACGTAGAGTTAACAAAACGAGCAAGAGAAGATCGTAGTGGGCTCTCGGGGACGTAGAGTCGACAACAAGAACAAGAGAAGATCGTAGTGTGCAATGATGTCAAGACGCTAGGATCTGAATCGTAGAGCACCACGATCCAAATCGTAGAGCATCATCTGTCTCATGTCAGAAAATGTCAAGCCTCATGATTTGTGATTTCAACATGCGAGGAATGGATCCGAGAAGCTGCAGTGCTCATCAATCCCAGAATATATGAAATATCCTTAGTATATAACAAAGAAGCGTATTGGAGAAGCTAAGGATAGTACCATGGGTAAGTGGGACAAAACACCTTTTCAGGTGGTAGGTGAGAAAGCGATCTGCGATGTCGGGTGGGCGTAATGCGAGAATTCAAAAGATGTGCAGAAATGTCTCCATTACAGTACAAAAAGTTCAGACGCAATTAATTCCACAACAGATGGATCCAACGGATAGTTTTCAACATCACATATATACAGATCAGACAGATGAGAGAGGATCAAGCAAGCAATCAAAGATTCAATGTGAAGAATTCTCTAAGGCTCAACTCTACGATTTGAGATATTGCAAAGCTTGCTCAGCAATTACCAAGTCTAAGGGTAAATACAGGATTTAAAACTAAGCAATTACCAAGTCTAAGGGTAAATACAGGATTTATTTATACTTTTATTCAACCACGAGGGCATTTTTGCTCTTTCTCGTGTTTTTTTTTCATTTTTTTTATTTTTCTCATAGTTTTGCAATGTCCTATTCCCTTAGGCTTTTCAGTGCTACCTTAACGAGCTTTCGACCAACGACTCCCAAGCTATTAAGACCTTAGGGTGCTAGGTGTAAAGACAATCCCCTCGGGCTTACTTACTCAAGTAACAAAGACCACAAAACTAGACAAGCATGCCACGGTGTTTATTCTCTTTTTCTGGATTTTTTTTTCTTTTTTTTCTTTTCATCATTTCGTTTCCTCTTTTTTTTCATTTTCTTTTTTCTATATATATCCCATAGATTCCCCCAAACTAAAGCTTTTACGTCATTCCAACCTTTACCGCCAGTTCATTAATATCCTTAAATTTTAACCAAGATTTTCCCTTAGAAACAAATTATGAAACACTTGAACCAAGTGGATTAAAACAGTTAAACTTTAAGTGCTAACCGGTTACATAAGTTTCAGACAAGCTCAGATTATCATCATGATTAAAATTAGAACTCATCATCAATTATCAACACTGTTCAAGTTAACATGCAAAACCAATCTTATCATAGGCCGAGCTAAGACCACACCAACCTATCACACAGATTCATGCAAAAAAAATGCAATTATACTACATGAACACATACTTATATAACCTATGTATGCATATGCAATTAACTACTATGTATTATATGCAACCTAAAAAAAATGCTAACACATAAAAATAACGAACTACAATGCAAATAACTAACTATATGCAGTACGACACTAAAATACCCCCAAACTTAAACTAGACATTGTCCTCAATGACTAAAATAGAAAAAATTAAAGCAGAGGACTTCCCTGAAAATATAGCAATCTTCCTCCTTGTCCGCTAAGTTTGGAAAATAGGCTAAGCACATGGAACAAATTGGGCACCACACTTGAATTTGACTTGAATAACCTGTAAACCATGATAGACACAATTTTATTAAATCCTAAACTACTAATATAAAACCTAATAAAAACTAAAAATAAAAATTATACTTGGGTTGCCTCCCAATAAGCGCTTGTTTTATAGTCTCAGCCTGACTTCTTCAATTCGCTATCCAATTCCCCTACGAAAATTGAGGAACCCTCCATCAATCAGTAATAATGTCTCTTTTGGGAGGTTCCCATTAGCAAAGACCCTTGAATTAAAGTCACCTAGCATGCTCTTTGTAGATAGGCTCCCTATTAAGAACGTCCAACAACTAGGTGTTTTCTCCATTATGTCTATGATCAGATTGGGGCATTCAAGATTAATAAACATAATGGGATCTTCCTCTATCTTCTCCTTTTCATCCCACCATGACTCCACAACTGTACTAGCTCTTACGTCACCAAGAGCTTTGCCGATGACATGACTGCCGATTGGGCATGGTTTTCCAAAACTGCCCGGATTCTTGAACTTTGGTGGAGAAGGTACATGGGACACTATCAAAATTGGCTCATCTTCGTTGGTACTCAAAGTTAGATCTTTGCCGATCTCCTTTTGTTGGTCTCCAAGTCTTTCCTCTCTTTCAACATCTATATCATTTGGCACATTCAATTGCAGATTTGGTTCGGGCTCATCATCAGTCTCGTCATCCATGTCATAGAGCCAAGTGTATTGAGGACAGTTGTTCAACGCATGTGCTATCTGCCCCAATTGATTTTCTAGATTCTTGATCAACGCCCCTTGGCTTTGCAAATTCAGCTCTACTTGATTCATTTTCTTGTCTTGTTCCTCGTTCATTTTTTCAGAAGCTTTAATAAATTTTTCCAAGGCTTCCTCCCAATTTGAATGTTCTTCCTGTTGTAGTAGAGGTGGACACGAGAAATCCGGTGGGTATGTTGGACTTAGAGCATAAAATTGATCTTGATTGTTACTCCATGAAAAATCCGAGTGATACCCCCAATCCTGATGATAGTTGTTGGGATAGACATAACTGTTGCGGTAATCACCACTATACTGTACCGGCTCGAAATTGATGGAGCATTGATGACTCATATGATTTCCAGCACAATAATCACAAGTAACCGCCACACTTTGACGACGTTGAGCTTCAAAAGCTTCAAACATCCTCGAAAGTGTCTCCATCTCATCTTGACAATGCGAAAAAGTTTCTCGAGTCTGTCAATCTTCGCTCCCCTTGGTTGAGTCATGTTCGTGTATGGCCATTGATACGCAAAGTCATCCATTGTACCTAAAAAGAGAGAAATATAGGAAGAGAATGAAAAATAAAAATAAAAATATTTAAATTAAGACTAATTTGATTGAAATTAATATTGGTAAATAATTATTAAACTAATTCCCGAATTGGCGCCAAAAAACTTGTTGATCGATTTATGAATCAATGAATACGTGCAAGTATACACTACCAACAAGTAATAAAGTGAAAGTAGAGTATCGTTCCCACGAGGAATTATTTAATAAAAATTACCAAGTACTAACTCTTAACCAAATCAATTTTATTTAAACAACCATAAAATGTGATTTTTATAATTAAGAAAATTAAATTAAACAATTAAAGAGATTATTCTAAAATAAAACAAATAAATAAAACTAAGATATTAACGAATGAATTCAGATAAATAAGGATTAAGACTCCAATATCCCCAATTATGAACTGTAAATCAATTATCCAATTATCCCAATTATTATATTTACTGAATTGTTAACAGGAATTCTCAAATGTCAAAAGTCCTTTTCCAAGTGATCAATTGCCTTCTATTTAATCCAGATTAATCTTGCTATATTCCTATGCAAAACAATTGAATTAAACTCTTTCCAATCCCAATTCCTTATATGTTACATGCGGCAAACAGATATTTCCATTCTATTCACAAACCTAATTATTCACTGTGCAAATAACTAAGTCACATGTTATCATGCCCAGTTCTAACCCTAGAATTCCTCTTTCAATTCCTTCTAGAGTAACAAAGTAATTACTGATCAGATAATTAATCAATAAGCTCAAGACAAGATAAACAATTCACTTTGACATAAATAATTGGAATAAATCGAATAACTAATTTATAGACACAAAAGGTTCAATTGAAATCTTAGTAAAAGAGTTAGTTCATAATTAATGAATTAAAACTAAGAATCCACAACTGAATAGACATTAAAAGATAAAAGTATGATAAGAGAAGAGAATAGAATCTGTTGTCAGCAGATCTGATGCTCCCCTCTTGTTCTTGCTCTTGCTCTTGATCTTCAGTATTCTCCAAGTTGCTTCAATCTCCAAAACTAATAAGAACTAGGATTAATGTCTAATCTAATGGAGTGTTTTATCTAAGCTAAGCTATGTAATCTCTCCTTATTTTATGCCTTACATCGTGTATTTATAGGTTACAAGTCCAATTTTTAGCTTAGGAACAAATCCAATCCAATTTGGAGTCAAAAAGGTGTCAAAATTCGCCCCAAAACGTGTCCAAGCCTTTCCAGGCTCTTCCCCAGCACTGGGCACGGCGCTGGGAATCTGCCCCCTAGCGCCCCGGCGCTGGGCACTTTTCCAGAAATTTTCTGCTCCGACATCTTTTGGGAAAATGGCCATAACCTTTTCGTCCGAACTCCGATTTTGATGATTCAAGATGTTCCAAAAAGAGGAGACGTAGATCTACAACTTTCATTCTTTAAGTATTTCGAAATAAGGTCCCGAACAATACGCAAATTGGCTCTGAAGTGACTGATGTGTAAATGGCAAGCCGAAAACGCGCATCTATCCACCCCAAACGTCGATCCAAGTAACTTTTGTCCTAATTCCTTCAATGTAAAACATGCATGAATAGACACAAACACTTAAAATCAACCAAAAGATTTAGCTCAAATGCACTCAATTATGAGTATAAAACTCACTCATCGGCTATGCATGCTATATTCTCAACAATGGAAAGCAGTATCTGACAAAATTCCAGCCCAAGTCAGACGAAGGGATCTTTCTTGGATATGCCACAGACAGCAAAGCTTACAGGGTGTTCAACAAGAAAACACTGAATGTCGAAGTCTCAATACACATCATCTTTGATGAAACTGACTTAGACAAAGCAGTGCCTCAAGACACTACGACCGATAGTGCAGACACTACGAATGAAGTCGTCGAGCTTAACACTACGATCGTAGTGCCAAATAGTGAAATCGTAGAGCATGGTAATGAAATCGTAGAGAGGTCCATCCAAGACAGCGAGCCTCCACTCCAAGAAGAAGAAATAGACCTTGAAGACCTAAGACAGGAAGGCATCAGGACAGATGTCCCAACCGGGAACAGATGGGCAAGAGATCATACTCAGGATCTAATCATTGGAGATCCAAGTGCAAGAGTCAAAACAAGAGCTGCTACTCAGAATGAATGCTTTTAACTAAGCTTCCTGTCATAGATAAAGCCAAAGAAGATAGAGGATGCTATGGAAGACTCCAGTTGGATAGAAGCCATGCAGGAAGAACTCAACCAATTTGAACGAAGCAAAGTTTGGAGATTGGTACCCAGTCCAAAGAGTCATCCTGTAATAGGAACCAAGTGGGTCTTCAGGAACAAAATGGATGAAGACGGGGTCATTACCAGAAACAAGGCAAGATTAGTGGCAAAGGGCTATTCTCAAGAAGAAGGTATTGACTATGATGAGACATTTACACCTGTTGCCAGACTAGAAGCCATCAGAATCTTTCTTGCCTTTCTTTGCCCACATGAAGTTCAAAGTCTTCCAGATGATGGATGTCAAGAGTGCATTTCTAAATGGAGAGCTTCAAGAAGAAGTCTATTAGAAACAACTTCCGGTGTTTCATCAATCCATCTCTTTCCAATTATGTCTATAGATTAGATAAAGCTTTATATGGTCTTAAACAAGCACCTGAGCATGGTATGAAACACCCACTAACTTCTTAACAGAAAATGGGTTCACTAGAGGTAGAGTAGACACCACACTATTCTTAGAAAGCATAAAGACAAAGTCTTACTAGTTCAAATATATGTTGATGATATCATTTTTGTTCTACTGACGAAAAGTTATGTAAGAGATTCTCTAAGCTAATGCGAAGCAAGTTTGAAATGAGCATGATGGGTGAGTCAATTTCTTCCTTGATCGCAAGTGAAGCGCATCGATGAAGGAATATTCATCAACCAAGCCAAATACATCAAAGATTTACTAAAGAAGAATGGCATGGAGTCCGCCTCTCCTATGAAAACACCAATTGCTCCTGCAACCAAGCTTGACAAGGATGAGAATGGTAAATGTATTGATATAACTCAATACAGAGGTATGATAGGTTCTCTTTTATACCTAACTGCCAGTAGACTAGATATAATGTTTGCATCATGCATATGTGCTAGATTTCAGGCTAACCCTAAAGAGTCACATTTGTCTGTTGTAAAGAGGATCTTCAGGTATCTCAAGGGTACACCCTACTTAGGGTTGTGGTATCCCAAGGAATCCTCATTTGAACTAATAGGATATACATATGCTGATTTTGCAGGATGCAAAATAGATAGAAAAAGTACCAGTGGCACCTGTCAACTTCTTGTGAACAGACTTGTGTCCTGGTTTAGAAAAAAGCAAAACTCAGTGTCTACTTCAACTGCGGTAAGGTTGAATATATTATTCTTTGGCAAATTCACCGTGCTCGATCCTATGGATGAGAAATCGACTAGTCGACTATGGGTTCGATTTCAAATCTATTCCCATACACTGTGATAACATAAGTGCCATAGCAATAACTCATAATCCTGTCATGCATTCTAGGACCAAGCATATAGAAATAAGGTATCACTTCATTAGGGATCATGTGCAAAATGGAACTATATCTTTACAATATATCCCTACTGAAAATCAACTTGCTGATGTTTTTACAAAACCACTAAATGAATCCAGATTTAACAAGTTAATAAGTGAGCTAGGCATGCTAAATCTTCAACCATAAAATGTATGCTCTAGATTGTACTAACCATGATAGATATAATGGTTGTACTCAAAATCGTAGACATGATCAAGGAAAGTTCACGATCGTAGAGCTGAACAGACAACTACCTCAACGATCATAGCAAAGACTCAACTATCATAGAGCAGACTCGACGATGACCAAAAGCCCTTTCAACAAGGAAAGTGAATCCTGTGATGACAAGCTTCATAACAAAGCAATCTCTCTAAGAGGTGCCTCAGGGACAAACCTAACCCTTGAATCACACCAAGAGGTTGGCCCTTCCTGAGTTACCTTAAAAAGAATGCTTAGTCAAAAATTCATCACAAGGATCCAAACAGACTCGACGATCGTGGGACAGACTCTACGAATGTTGATCAGACTCAACGACTGCCGAACAGACTCGACGATCGCAGGACAGACTCTATGAATGCTGATCAGACTCAATGACTGCCGGACAGACTCGACGATCGCAGGACAGACTCAACGACTGCCGGACAGACTCGACGATCGCAGAACAGACTCAACGAACAGAAGACTACCTCTACGATCGTAGTCATCCTAAGGACACCTCAGCTCTGAAGACTCAAAGGGCAAATCAGTACATTCCTGCACAGTCAAAATCGTAGAGCCAAGCAAAAGGCGACACCTATCCCACTAAGTCAAAAAGAGAGAGGGAAGTTACAAGTACAAATTGAAACCGTGTTTTTGAAATCTGAAGTTCAAAAGATTATCTCTCCCATTCTCTCTCTCTCTCTCTCAAAGCAAAACCCTAAATCAAAAGAAAGCTCAGTCGTATCTCACTTTTCAACTACAGAATCAATGGCTGCTTCAAATGTAATTTCAGGCTACAGACTCTGTTTCGACGAGTTCAAGGATGCTCCACAAAAATTTCACAAGACCTTAGCGCTACTGAAGAAGGCAGGTCTCGAAGAGGCGCTGAGCACCGACACCCTCATTTATCCCAAGCTAGTGAAGGAGTTCTACAAGAATGGTGTACGAACACAACACCATCGCTACACAAGTAAAAGGAGTAAAAATGAGGCTAAGGGAAGAAGACTTCAATCTGGCCCTAAGATTCAAGAACGTGGGGCACCCATTTCTAGACAGCATAAGCTTCCAAGAGGGATTGAAGAAAATGCACCACAAGAAGAATCCCTCTGTGAAAGGCTATAAAAAGGAGTTCCCTCAAAGGTACGAATTTTTGGCTGACATTATTGGGAAATGCATCTGCTGTAAAAGCTCAGGTCATGACTCAGTAAATGAGACTCAGCTTAAGCTCATGACTACCATGGTTCATGGTACACAACTCAACTATGGGGTTGTATTGCTCGAGTGGATCGTAAGTGGATAGTCAACTCAAGAAATCAAAGAGCACTCAAGATGTTGTATGGGAGATTCATAAGCATCATTCTCGCAATCAGCCTTTGGGTGACAAAATTGGGGATGATGAAGGAGAAGCCATCAACCCAAATCGAAGAATGACACAGCAGTTGTTTAAGAACTGGGAAAGGAACCCTGTTGAGTATGTAAGAATGATGACTAAGTCCAGTGGAAGAACTGGGGATCTGAAGAACGCATGTATTCTAGGAAATATGTCTGTTGTACGGGAAGTTGAAGAAGAAGGAGAAGCAGACAAGGGAGAACCCTCTGCTCTTGCCAGAAAAAGCAAGGGCAAGAGAAAGATAAGGGCAAGACAAATTGAAGAGCCTCAAGGATCTACAACTGACATTCCTGTAGAGTCCTCTGACATAGAGACTCTAAGGAGGCTATGGAAGATGCAACAACAAGAAGAAGCTGAAGAGGATCAAGCCACCATATCACAGATCCTAAAGAAGAACAAAACTGGTCATAAGTCCAAAAGACCAACAGTTTCTTCGATCGTAGAGTCTCTGCTGTTCTCTGAGACCAGGCCAAGTGTGGCAGAAATGGAAGAAGCTGTTTCAAGAAGAGTGGTTGTTCAACATAGCAAAGCAAAGACTCAAGAGAATCCAGAAATGGTGGCTAAACCCAGCAAATCAAAGAGGAAGCTGGTCAAGAAGTATATTCTTGAGAATGAAAAAGTACTAAAAAAGGAAGCCAAGAGTATGGCTGCAAAAGTAGAACTGCCCCAAGCAAACGAAGAGGACAGTGCTCCAGCTGAGGGGGAGATCCCTGAAATTCTCATGATTGAGTATACACCAGCTGAGGGGGAGAAGTCTACAGCTCAAGAAGATGTTCATGCTGAGGAGGAGCCTCATGATATCCCAATGGTTGAAGAAGAGGTCCTTGCTCAAGATGAAATTGAGCCAATGCCAAACCTTCCAGAGACCATTGAGATAATGGAATCTTCAGAAGAAAACAAAGAAGAAAAAGATGATGATGATGATGAGCTTGAAATCACTGGTGTAGGGAAAGATGGATTTAGGAGCTATATGTACACTCAACTGTTTTCCTACCTACCCATGATGGCATACCATCAAGCTCAAATCCTGAACTCATGGGATCACATGTTCTGGAGCTTCAAGGAATATCTAGCAATCTCAGTTCTGGCTAATGGATTTCTAGGGAAATTCATCTTTGCCAAGAAGCTGTTAACCAACCATTCCTCATCAAAAGACAACTCTGAGGTATTGTCTATTCCTATCAAATTCAGAGCTAATCACTTACCATCATCTTCATTTAGCTATTTCTATGAATTTCCTAAATGGCTGGAAGTGATTCTCAATCCAGTAAATCAGTTTTCAGTTGTAGAATCCCAAAATTCTGTAACTGAAGAACCAGAAGAAATCAACCTTACCCTGCTCCATCAAATCACCAACTCTACGATTCCAGACTCAAGCCACATCGTAGAGTCCAATATTGAAATCGTAGAGTCACCTATCCCAGATATCCAAACCCAAGCCCCTCCAGCTGATATACCATCCTCCTCAACATATGATTACTTCAGTCTTGATCTCGCTCTGTACAATTTGCAAGATCAATCCCAACCAAGAACCCCTCCAATGGACAATCCTCAAGCAAATGATACCTTCCCAAGCCTGCCCACCAAGGATGACTTGAAAGAAACTTCTGACCAGATGATCAAGTCTATCGAAGAAAGTTTGGAATCTCACTCTGATCTCCTTAACATCCGGCTGAATCAAATGATAACAGCTGTAAACAATTTCCCTGGCACTATGAACACTGAGCTTACAAAGAGGCTAAGGGAAATTATCAAAGAGATTCTGAAGAGTATGTCAGACAAAGATGAGATCCACTTCCAGGTTGCTGCCAAGCAAAGAGAGGCTGTACTCGAAATACAGAAACACCAAGACCTTCAACACAAAATTATGTTGGACAATATCCTTAACTTGAAAGCTTCTGTGTACGACTTCCAGAAATCTTATGCAAATCAGGAGAAAC
Organism: Panax quinquefolius; assembly: GCA_020205615.1. Taxonomy (NCBI): domain Eukaryota; kingdom Viridiplantae; phylum Streptophyta; class Magnoliopsida; order Apiales; family Araliaceae; genus Panax; species Panax quinquefolius. Next base: position 75,267,741 of record CM035174.1, read on the forward strand.
ATAATGATATGATTCTGTCAGCCCTCCAAAATAAAGAAGCAAGATCTAAAAAATAGATCAAGGAAAATAGGGAGGACATCGCTCAAACCCAAAGCCAACTGAGCGAGCTTGTCCAAGGAGTTAATCGCATGTCTGCAGATATTCGCACCCTTGATGCTGACATAAAGTGGGAGAATAAGAAAAGGAAAGGAGATCAAGGAGGTCAAGGCAGAGGAAGAGGTCATGAAACTAAAGAAAGGGGAAGAAGTCAATTTCATGCTCAGACATCACGAAGCCCTCCTGCAAGACATCATCAGACTCAACGATCCGGTCGTGACAGTAATTAGAATACTATTCCTCCGAAGTCGTCAAGAGCCAACTCCCAGCTCACAAGACGTGACTACAGTACGCATAAGAATGCCAACTGGAGATCCTGCATTCATGCGCAGACACGAGGAGAATCCAGTTTTAAGTCTAAGCGAGCTGGAGGAGTTAGCAAGAAATGAAGAAGCTCAAAGGAAAAGAAGGGCTGAGGAGTATGCCAATCCACCTCCACAAAAGAAGCCAAGAAAACAGAGATAAGTTAAAACTTTAAATTCTTATTGATGTAATGCTGAATTGTAATATCTTCTGATCATCAATAAATTCATGCTTATTCTCTAGAAATTTCAGCTGCTCACTAAAATACTAAGTCATGTTTAAATTTCCTGCAAATGCATCTAGTCACTAATAATCATGACAACAAATCTCCTTGGTTATGTCAACATCAAATAGGGGGAGATTGTTGGGAGAATGCATAGTATGATTTTATGTTTAATGTATATGCTCATGATTATTTGTAAGGTCCTTAAATGAATATATGTACAAGGACTTAGTGATAGATCAAAATTGTTAGGTTGATCTAAGCTCTCAACGTGTACCATTCTGTTAAAGAATGTATAGATAGAAAGATCAAAACTGTTAGGTTGATCTTGAGATGTAATAGATTAGTCTTGAAGAAATCATAGTGCATCAATCTGATCAACATTGCAGAAGTCAAGGCAGAAAATGTAGAGCCTGAAGATCATAGTGTGCCTGCCTTGAAGGGAACTCTTTAGACATCGTAGAGTGGTCCCAACGTTTGTCGAACAAACTCCACGATCGTAGTGTGCTAAAGGAAACATGAAGTTTACAAGTCAACGATCGTAATGTACTCTCAGAAATGTAGAGTTAATAAAACGAGCAAGAGAAGATCGTAGTGGGCTCTCGGGGACGTAGAGTCGACAACAAGAACAAGAGAAGATCGTAGTGTGAAATGATGTCAAGACGCTACGATCTGAATCGTAGAGCACCACGATCCAAATCGTAGAGCATCATCTGTCTCATGTCAGAAAACGTCAAGCCTCATGATTTGTGATTTCAACATGCGAAGAATGGATCCGAGAAGCTGCAGTGCTCATCAGTCCCTGAATATATGAAATATCCTTAGTATATAACAAAGAAGCGTATTGGAGAAGCTAAGGATAGTACCATGGGTAAGTGGGACAAAACACCTTTTCAGGTGGTAGGTGAGAAAGCAGTCTCCAGTGTCAATGGGCCAAAATGCAGAATTCAGAAGATGTGCAGAAATGTCTCCATCACAGTACAAAAAGTTCAGACGCATTTAATTCCACAACGGATGGATCCAATGGATAGTTTTCAACATCACATATATACAGATCAGACAAATGAGAGAGGATCAAGCAAGCAATCAAACATTCAACGTGAAGAATTCTCTAAGGCTCAACTCTACGATCTGAGATATTGCAAAGCTTGCTCAGCTACTCAGTTCTTAACGAACCAGTGCTTACACAGCAACTGAGTAGCAACCATCAAGAACTTATCAACTATCAATCAACTGAAGAAGTGTACCAAGTCTGCTGGACTTGAAGAGTTCGTAGTGAACTGTAAGAAAGCCAAGTCTGCTGGACTTGAAGAGTTCAAGAGTGAACTAGAGAAGTTCCTGATCTAATTGGTCTAGAAGGAATCTGTGCGATTCAGAAGATTGTAAAAGACATCCTTAGTGGATATCCTACTCTTTGAGTAGAAGAGTGGACTAAGAGCCTTGAGTGCTCTGAACCACTTAAAAACAACTGTGTCATTTATATTCATGCTATAACTGCTATAACTGCTATATCTGCTATAACTGCCTTACTCGCTCATAACTCCATTGCTTGGTAAAGAAGATTAAAACAAATACTAATTCCGCAAAGTTTTAATCATTATCTAAGAACAAGTTAAAACGAAAAGATTTTCAAATATCTATTCAACCCCCCCTTCTAGATAACTTGTGCCTACTAGGAACTAACAAGGATGATGATAATGATATAAGGAATCAATCAAGTGAGATCGAGGATAAATATTAGAGAATTATAATTCAATTTATCTAGACTTCAAGAATGTCCAAATTGTCAACATGATAACTATTTGTGGAGTAAAATTTAAGAATGATATTCATGTATCAAAAATAATTTGGACAGAAAAGAAATCACTTTTGTCTTGAATAGTACCCCATGAATAGTACCCGAATGAATAATACCTCGTCATGCAAAGTACCCCAAATAAATAGTACTCCGAATGAATAATATCCCGTGAATAGTACCCTGAATGAAAATATTGAAATAAGAAAGTTCAGACCAATGTTTCAATGAAACGATACTAGATGAAGCGCAAAACTCAAGGATATTCTACTAATTTCAGGGATAATAGAAGCAATACTTACCCTAGTAAGTTTAGATTTTAAGAATATGAAAAGAAATAATACACGAAACTACAAATGAATTTTCACCCGTTATGCGGTAATTCGCGTAGATAGATCTTTTCCACAAATAAAGAATGAGTATGAAGGGTTATTCACCATGCATGTGGTAATCCGCGTAGACAGGTTATTCTCATAGATTAAAGAATGAATGCAAAAAATAATATCCCTTACCTTAATAGAAGATTGGATACTGCAATAGTGAAGTAGCATAATATTCTTCTTCTTTCTCTCTATAGTTTCTCTTGTGAGTCTTAGTGAATTGGTGAGAATGAAAGAAGAAATAAGTTTCTATTTATAGGAGAATGGACTAAATAGTAACTGATTCACGGACGGTCCAAATTGATTTACTATTAAAACCACAACTGACGGTCCATAGTGATTTACTATTAAAACCACAACCGACGGTCCATATTGATTTACTATTAAAACCACAACCGACTGTCCATATTGATTTACTAGTAAAACCACAACCGACGGTCCATATTGATTTACTATTAAAACCATAACCGACAGTTCAAAAATTTAGTACATTTCCCCATGGAATAATAAGTTAAACTTACAACAAACATCTCATGACAAACCCCTCTATTTATATCAAAAATTAAATAAATATTTACCACAAATCACTTATCTTTAATAAACACATTTTTAATCTTTTAACAATTATTCATCATTAATATTATAACTCAGAATATTGACAACCAGATCATTCCCAAGAAAGGGAGGGCTTTCCGATAAGGATTTCTCTTTATTGGCGCACAATTAAATAACCTAACACCTTTCCTCGACAAAAATTTCTAGACATTGTCAATAATGTAAATAATAATATGAATAAATGTGTTGTCTCAATTATTTATTTAATAATATTAAATGTTATGCAAATGATACTGTGACAATAATTGAATCAATAATATAAGATACTATGCAGTAACTATTGTGGCAATTATTAAATGAACTGAGTGACTTCTTACGTAAGCATCAATAATCAAAGATATTATGCAATAATCGTGTGCTACTTCTGGCAACCACGCCAGATTCTCGTTCTTTTTATCACCCAGATTTCAATAGTTTAACGGTAAAAGTTTTGCCGTTATTTTTATAAAAAGGTTATTTATGTCGCTTTCTATATCCGACAGTTATTCCGTTGTGGGGTCCACCAATGATTGTGTCGTCGTACGGATATTCCCTGACAAAAAGAATATTCCCTGACTAAACGAATATTTTAGGACAACTTGCTTATTTTGTAAAATTTGCACATATCACTCATAACTATAGCATTATATCAAATCACACCTTATTATTCAAAATAATATTTAGAGAAAATTAAATCTTTATTCATAAAAAGTTGGGGTCTTACACTAATCTCTATGCATTGTGTGATTGAATTTTTTATTGTCTTGCATATTAATTTCTAACATTGCAAATTAATTAACTAAAAATTCAAAAAGGCCTAATATAAATTTTAAATTTATAATAATCTATTCAACCCCCCTTCTAGATTATTATTGGACTTTCAATTGGTATCAAAGCAGTGCTCTTTAACTTATTTTTTGAGTAAATATAGGCATACCTAAGAGTAGATCCACGGTCTACAATGCTATAGGTTGTGAAGAAGGACTATCTATGTCCAAACCTCTACTATTTGATGGAACCAACTTTGTCATCTAGAAGAACAGATTCAAAATCTATGCCAAGTCACAAGGAATCAAAGTTTGGTCTGCAATTGAACGAGGTGTAAAAGTTCCAACCAAAATTCAAGGAGAAAAGATCGTTGAAAAAGATATTGATGAATTCACCACTGAAGATGAAGAGGCTATGAATATAGCTTTTAAATCCGAACAAGTGCTGACTAGTGCTCTCATTCAAAAAGAATACAAAAGAGTTAGCAATTGTACGAATGCAAAAGAAATCTGGGAAAAATTGATTGTAACCAATGAAGGAATCAATCATATCAAAGAAACTAGAAAGGATACTTTAATTCAAGAGTATGAAAGCTTCAAACTAGAAGAAGGTGAAAAAATCATTGATATAAAAACCTGTTTCAACAGAATCATTGACGAACTGGAACAACTCAGGAAGGCATATACAACAAATGAGAAAAATAGAAGAATCCTCAAATCCCTTCCGTCCATATGGAAAGTGAAGGTTACAGCCATCAAAGAAATACATGATTTAACTGTCTATCCTCTTGACACTCTCATTAGAAATCTTCGTGCCCATGAAGACGACATGCTAGTCGAAAAAGCCGGATCAGATACAGATCTCAAAAAGAAGAGAATTGCTTTCAATGCTCTACTTGTAGATCAAGAAAGTGAAGGTTAAGAACTAAATGAAGAACTTCAGAGTTTAGATAATAATGAAGTTGCTATGTTATCCAGACAACTCAGGAGAGTGATTTAAAGAAAAGCCAGAAAATATGGCAAATATTTTATGAAAACAAACAACAACTTCAAAAGCAAACAAATATTCAAGCCAAAGGCTCAAGGAGCAAATTTCAAAGCAAACAACAACAACTTCAGAAATGTCAACTCAAATGAAAATTCAAACACATATTTTGAATGCAATCAACCTGGACATTTCAAAAAGGATTGTCCAAAATTTATCAACAATAAAGTTCTAGTAGCTGAGGAAGGCTGGGATCTAAGTGAGGAAGATGAATTTGCCTAACAAATCGAAGAAATCGTAAATCTTTGCTTAATGGCAGACAGTGATTCATCACCAAGATCTTAGGTAAATTCTGAACATCAATTACCTAGGCATTTCATTTGCCACATATACATTAGAAAATATAAATGAAGGAACATTATGAATTACAGGAAGCATACAACTATTTATATGAGAATAATGAAATAATCAAAGAAGATTTTATCAGATTAAAAGTTTCTTTAGAAAAATTAATTAAAACTAATAAAAATCTTGAAATAGAAAATTCAAATTTAATTATAACTAATGAAAGTTTAAATGAAGAAAAAAATAGAAAATGATTTCTTATTAAAAGAAGAATTAGAAAAATTAAGAATAATAAATAAATATTTTGAAATTGAAAATGCAAGTTTAATTATTACTAATGAAAGTTTAAATGAAGAAAAATTAAAATGATTTATTTAAAGAAGAATTAGAAAAATAAATAGAGATCTTGAAATAGACAATTCAACACTTATTATCTCTATTGAAAATCTTGAAATTGAAAACTCAACACTTGTTGTAATTAATGAAGATACTCAAATACAAGATCAAGTGCTAACTGAAGATATTAAAAATCTTAAAATTAAGAATTCACTTCTAAAAATAGAATTAGAAAAACATAATTCTTTAATTGATAATTTAACTAAAGAACGTGATGATCTAAATACCATTGTTCTTAAATTCACAAAAGGAAAAAAATCTCGGTGTCATGTTAAGTCAACAGAGATGTGGATTTAATAAAGAATGATTAGGTTATATTCGAGAAACAAGTAAAACAAATGATAAATGACTTTATCATGTTAAAAGTAAAGAAAAATAAAGTCATGCGTCTCCTTTTACTAAATGTTCTTACTGTAACAAAAATGGTCCTTCCTTCTATATGTGCAATGCTCGAAATGGAAATTACAAAGGAAAAATGATTTGGGTTCCCAAAGGAACATACACTGCACAAACCATTACAAGAAAAGAATTTCATAAAAATTATTATCATACATCTTATAGTCCTGTTACTCATAGAATGTTTGTCTCTACTAAAACTAATTATCCTATGCCTAGTTTTGTAAAGGAAACTACAAATGTTCCTTATACAAACTGGAAAACTTACCCAAAGGACCCTTCATATTAAAGGGTAATGTTGCCTAATTTATTACTAGCACTTTACACGCAAGTATATGCGGTCGTTTGTAATATTTATCAAGTAAATATATCGTTCCCATGAGGAAATAGATTAAACTTTATCAATTATCAATTCCAATGCAATTAATCCTGTTTTAAACTACGAAATATTGTTTGTGATTTAAAAAAAATAAAATTAACAAAACTAATGACTAAGATCAAAGTTCACAAGATTAATGTAGATTTAATAGGTTAAGATTACAACTTCCCTTGGTATTTCATTTAAATCAATTTACTTCTCATTTAAATCAATTAATTAATATGAATCATTATCCAAGAATACTTTATAGAATTCACGCACTTTTTCCCAAAAACACGTGAACAAATCCTCCTAAATCCGATCCTTAAGACACAGAATTATAAGGAACACCCTAGTTAAATAATTCACTATATTCCTATGTGAATCAAGTTAATTAGGGTTTTACGCACAAATGCTTTCAATGGATACAAAAGACACATAGGTATATTCTTATCCTACATGTTAATCATATTAACCCTATTCAGATTATATGAACAGATGTTATCATATCCAGATCTCAATCTATACTCCATCTTCCAATTTTATATAGATTATGACAGTAATTTTTGGCCAAATAATTAATCAATAAGCAAAAGATATAATAAACAATTTAATAAAAACCAACTTTCATTCAATGGGAAGGATTAATTTAAACTACATACTAATTTTCGTTGCAATCTTAATTAAAATTTAATTCATGATAATAATAAAGAAAAACACCATCCAGATTAATAATCCAAACATCTCAGGTAATTATAAAAGATAAAACTAGAGAAGAGAAGAAGAAACTCTGAATTCTCTCTAAGACTCTCTTTGATCTTCAGCCATTGCAATCCTCCTTCGTGTTTTTCTTCATTGTTCTCTCTGCAATTATCTTGATAATTCCTTGATACTTCTTTTCTGAAGTCTTCTCCTATTTGTATTAGTCCAAACCCCCCCTTAAGATTCCTAATTGGCTTCAAAAACAACTCAGTAGTAAAAAAAATCCAACTTTAATCGTGCATGAGCGCCTAGGCGTTCAACCTAGTACAAATCCAAGCGCCTTGGCGCTTGACAAGGACTACATATTTATAAAAAATGCCACTCAGCTCTAATTTTAATGATTTTTGATCTTTTTCTTCTCCCAAAAGAACAATTTGTCCCTCCAGCTCCAACCTACAAGAAATAAACACAAAAACACATAAAAAGATACCAAAAACACTTAAAGCTAGCAATAATTAAGTTTAATAATAACATATTCCACTACAAAAAAATGGGGCTTCAGTAACAACCGATTTTCGTTGCTAAAGGTGCCAAATTTCGTTGCAAAAGGGTTTTGGCAACGACTTTCTTTATCATTATCAAGGTTTTCATTGCAAGAATGAGCGTTATAATTGTTTCAAGAATCGAACGTTTTTTTTTCGTTGCTAAAAGTAATATATTTTGCACCAAAATTTGGATTTCGTACAGAGACGTCGATCCTTTACCAACAAAATGTATTGTTGAAGATTAATTAAATTTCGTTGCTAAAAACCCCATTTCGTTGCAAAAGCATGTTAATTGGCAACGAAATGAACTCTTTTTTTTTTGCAACGACCATACATTTTCGTTGCAATTGACACCATTTTGCAACAATATTTTTCGTTGCAGTAAATTATGAAAATTGTTGCCTAAGCTTGCTTTCGTTGCGGAATGTAAACTTTTTAGCAACGATTTTCGTTGGTGATTATATTATTTGGCAACGACATTATACTGAAAAAGCAACGAAAATGTTTGTTGCTGGTTATTTTTCAATATCAACATTATATGTTGTCGTTTCTTTATATGTGCAATGAAAGTTGATATAATTTGCAACGATAAAAAATGTTGCATTTTATGTTAGTATTAGCAACAATATCCTCTCTGTTGTTATTAGGTTAATTTTTCGTTGTCAAATATTATATTTTTAATGCCATTAGCAAGGAAAATTTGTTGCTAAATGTATAAAAATTGTTGCTATATTAAAACTTGTCCAATGCTTTGGTAACAAATTATATTGTTGCCAAATCAAAATTTGACATTCTTTTTGTGTACCTGGCTAGCTCAATGTCCCCATAGCAAATAATGGCAAAAATACAAAAAACTAAAATATTATTAACTTAATAAAATCATCCACTACATAATCATTCATTATCTTTACAATTAACCATCTAAAGCTACCACAGTTCTTCAATCAAAATTTATATCTACATATATAGAGAGAGTACACTTCATAATTTCGTCCCTTGTCTTCTGTAAACGTAGCACGAAAATTTGATACCCAGTATTATAAGACAGGTCGTAGAAGCAGTCTTCCTGCACATATTTAAAAATAATAGCAAGTCAAGAAAATGAAGCAAATAGGTCACCAGATGCACTTAGTATTTATAGGTTGTAACCTTGCCCTGTGCCTTTTTGCTGTGATTGCTGAGATTTGAAATTTCCCCATTCTAAGCTAATAACTTGAAAGTTAAAACAGTCCTTAATCATTAGTAATTAGATCTTATTTCTTGTATAAGATAACTAGGAATTAGTACTACTATCAAATTACTGACCATTTCTCCATATTCAGGGGATGGACCATGCCATTTGGGAAATTCTTGAGGTGGTTCTATGTAAGCAGCATTAGTGGTCATACCTAGAGTAATTGTTGTTATGCTCTCATTGTTGTAGGAAACTAATTCGGAACGAAACGTTAAAAGAAAAAGTACTACTATTGAAAAAGCATCCCAATGACCATAACGGGAATGCATTCTAGCCTTGAATGGGGCATCCATTCTACAAAATATAATTATGTGTTAGGTTGTTCTTGCCTTGAATGTTATTGAGGATGAAAAAGTAGAAAGCAACAACTTTGTCTCTCCTTTTACTTTAATTGGAGAATAAAAAGCAAATAATTAGAGCTAATTAATAACATAAGAATATGAGGTATTCATTGTTTGAACCATGAATAGGTCCACACTTAATATAGAAATGAAATTTGTAGAGCATAAGAACAACTTGCATGTGACACTACTAGAAATTCGACCTATAGCGACGGTCGTCGACCCTCGCTATAGACATAAAGACCGTCGTTATAGGATTTAGCGACCGTCGCCATAGAAGTCGTCGGTAAACTCTATAGCGACGGTCTTTAGGCCTATAGCGACGGTCGACGACCGTCGCTATAGACGTTTTAGATTTCAAAAAAAAAATTAATAATGCACATTTATTCAACAAACACAAGTACAATATAAAATAAAACATAAAAAATATTATATACATCATTTAAAATCATTCACATTACAACATTACAATATAATAGTTGGATAATTCATCCCATTACTCCCAAGTGTTGAGGGATGAATACATTGTTATTGAAAAAAAAAATCATAATAAAACCCAAGCTTATAGAAACTTGACATCTTCATTTCATATTCAAAGAAGAAAACCCAACAAATAGTATCAACTGAACACCAAATTCATACAGGCAAATCCAATCATGATACAAGCCATACAGATATTGAATTATTTAGGAGCCACAAATTCCAAACTATATTATACAAATTATACAAAATATAGTATCAACTGAACACCAACCTACAAAATATGTGAGCTTGTCAGTAATGATGATGTAAAGACACCACATACTGAATGAGGTGCAGTCCCAACTCACATGCAAACCAAGAAAGTAAGTTCCAAAATAATGATAACAAAAAGAGAACATATTCTAGCAATAAAAAGAATTTCTGAACTAACAAAGTGAAATAAATAAAATAAAATAAAATGCAAAGCATTAAGTTCACCAGTAGGAGGGGCCAACAACTGAAGCTAGTTACTCAGCAATGCTGGTGATAACATACTCCAGCATACTTAGAATAAAGATGAAAACCAATTAACCATTATAGTATATTCCATCTTATGTTACCAGGGAAATGGGGGAGTAGGACCAAGACAAAAACTAATTTGGCACCAGGTATAATTAGGAAAAAGATAGCTCGGGTGCATGGACCAAGTTGATAGTAATCCACAGCATTATTGCTTTTAATGATACGGAATAGTTTCGTCAACACAGAAGACTAAAATGGAAAGAACATATGGGATAATCACTACAGAAATGGTACCCATGGATAACATTAAGCCCAAAAGAGTTGTGACACTATTAAGTTGCCAGATCAACCCAACAACCAACTAAAATTTTACAAAAGCTGAAGTTACATAGATGTAGCACATATTCTGGACACCTTTTTCCATATTTGGAATATAACAAGAATCCAAACCTCCAAAATCATGTCCAACAAAATAAAAACATTTGAAATTTTCTCTTGCACGTAGGTTTCTGATACATGATTATTTAATGTGAATCCTTACAATTATTTGTATAGTTAATCAGAGGCGGAACTAGGGGTGGGGGGTCATCTGACCCCGGTAGCAGAGGCGCTCCAGGCTGAAGTAGGGGGGCGGGGGCGGGAGCCACTGCTCCGGGCCTTCGACCTTCCGGCGACTCCTTCAGGCTTCAGCGGCGGCTACTGCTTCTTCTTCGGTCTCGTCTGCAACACAGTTTTTTTAAGCTCTCAAGCCCATATGGCCATATGGGTACTTCCAATTTAAGTTCAGATCTTCATTTTTCAACAACCCATTTGCTTCAATTGGCTGAAAACAGTGGTGCAATCAATGCTGGTTTTGATTCAACGGGGTTTCAGGGTTTTGAGCCTGGGGATGGGAATTCTTTGTTTTTCAATAGGTCTAAGTTGTTGTAGCGGCTTGAAAATTTTCCTTCAGTGGGAGCACAACCCACTTTGTTTCAGAAGAGAGCTGCTCTTAGGAAGAATTTGGCAGATAGTGTTTGCAATTTTGGGCTTTTGGGTAATGGTGGAGGATTTGATAGGAGGGAAGTGGGTGAACTCTAATCCTGCAGCTGCTAGTGCTTGGTCCTTCCTTTGGACTTTGGTAATTTCTAATTTCTAATTTCTAATTAAAGTTATATCTTTTAAATTATATTATTTCATGTTAAGAATTAAGTTGATCTCTTTTACCCATTGTTTTAAGTCACAAATTTTAATATTGTTAATAACACACTCCACAGTATGATATATAAAATTAGAATATTAAAGATAATAATATTTGTGGTGCGGAAAATATTAGTAGTATTTAAAATGCAATGTTTATAATATAAGTTTGTATATTAAATAGTTTACATTATTCTGATGATATATATACTTGCGTAAAATAAAATTATGATATACTCTTTTAATTAATTATATTAATGATATTCCATATACCGATCAACCTGGTCGGTATGCATTAGGCCGCTAGTATACTTTCAATTTTTTTCAATCTGGGTTAAAATCAAATTCAAGGACCTTAACTCCGCTCCCTCGCCGCTGCAACCAACACGTCGCTGCTCCGATCCTCCGGTAACCGTCCTCAAATTTTAACCCCCCTTAAATTTTGTTCTGGTTCAGCCGATGTAGTTAATTAATTGTGGTGAATAGAATAAACCAAAGATAAGATACATGACCCACTTTTACATTAGTTAAGTGCATGAAAATAAAAATTAGTGAGGTTGCATAGAGATCGACTGAAAGACACTTTTACCTTTCCTAGAACAGCAGCCATGCCCATTATAACAGAGGCCAGAGCAGACCTCACATGCTAAGAAGAATATGAAGACAACTCCTACAAAATAAAATTTACAAAAAAGAGATTCCAACGTTGGTACTGATTTTTAAATTGGAGTTGGTACAAAAAAAAAAATTAAAAAAAAATCGTTTTTTTAAAAAAGCTTGGGTTAAATTTTTCTTAAAAAAATAATCGCTTTAAAAAAAAGAGATTGCTATGACGGTTCAAATTCTGATGGAATATATGGTAGAAATGTCATGTTTTGATATAAATATTAATCCTTGCAAGATATTAACAGTTGACCCATATTGCTCCAGCGATCATATGACCAAAATTCCAAATCTCTAGAGGCTCAAATTTTAATATTAAATACCATGTCAGACCTGCTGATGTGTGCCACGTAGGCGCCACGTGTGCCACATCAACAACTTATAAGTACAATTTATACAATTTATATTAGTAAATTTTAATTGATTTTTATGATCAATTATGAATGATGATGTATTTGATATGTCTCCCATTTATGATATGCATTTTTACAACCAAGTCGTTCCTAAAAGAGAACTTTTCGATAAGATTTTCTCTCTTATTGGTAGCAAGTATTAGGTGACCAAACCTCTCCTCGATGTAACTTCTGACATTGTCAATATTACAAATAATAATATGAATAACTTTGTCGTCTCAATTATTGATTTAATAATATAAAATATTATGTCAATGATCCTGTGACAATAGTTGAATCAATAATATGAGAGATATGATGCAGCAATTACTGTAGCAATAATTGAGTATAACTGAGTGACTTCTCACGTAAGCATCAATAATCAATACCATGTGCTACTATGCAACCACGCCAGATTCTTCGTGTTTTAACACCGGTGTTTCAACAGCTTAACAGTAAAACTTCCGCCGTTATTTCATAAAAAGTATTTTTGTCGTTTTCTCGATCCTACAATAATTACATTGTGGGGTCCACCAATGATTGTCTTAGATTATCTAATATTCCCTCGTTAAAACGAATATTCCCGACCAATCGAATATTATATAACAACTTGCGTACTTTGCAAAATTTGTAAATATTACCCACAACTATAACATTATATCAAATCAGCACCATAATATTCAAAAATATATTTCGAGAAAATTTAATCTTTATTCGAAAAGTTGGGGTCTTACAACCCTCCTCCAACAAATTAAAGCGCTCTCGTCCTCGGCTTCTACCTTGACGACTAAATTCTCGCAATTTCTCTCTTTGTTTCCTTACTTTATCAACTGGTCTCGGTGATTTGGGTAATGCGTAAACAACCCGTTAGTCCATCGGACCATTTTATAAGGCGTAGAATGAGAATATTGGCAGCTATTCTAGCTGCTCTTATAGTTTTTCTACTCGGCTTAATATGTTCTGTAAGTTTCTGTTTCATAACTTTTCACAGATTCATGTGGATGCCTGCAAATTTCATTTTTGATGCTTCAGAGGAATCCAAAGAAATGAAAGGAACCCATTGGTAAGGTTGGGAGGTTTAGCATTTTAAGGAATCATAGCGTCATGGTTTCTATTTCTTCAAAATCAGATGCAAACAATTAATTTTTATCAAAAAAATATTTTCTTTAGTAGCACAAACTACAGTTGAATCAGAAAATCATTATCCAATTTGACAAGAAAACTAGAACACAACAATGAAATAATAATATGTAGCATTGAAATAGTTCTGATTCAAGATCAATAAAATCAACAAAGATATATATCACTCAGCATCAAAATTTCAAAAAGGAAAAAATCCAATATTCCCATGAAGGCCAATCAAATCCAATTTAAGAGTCGTAAATTTCGCCACTACCTTGGTCCTTCGAGACAAAAAAGATGTTTAGCTAACTCACTCACCAGCAAATACCGAACTCTCACAACCGTCTGGATCTCACGAGATGTGATGGTCGGCTTCTTGTTGTCGCGAAGCCAGCCGCCACGCCTCGCCTCCTCTTCTTAGTTTTCTTCTTCTTTTTTCTTGGCATGCATACCAACATCTTTCGGGATCTTTTTCTCGGCCTTCAATGGCTTCTTCTCTGCCAGTTTCTTCTCTCCTTTGGGTGCCATTAGGGTTTGCTTTGCACTGAGATTGAATAGGAGTAGGAGAGATAAAAGGGAATTAACTTGTTGGTAAAAAGGGGTAATGGAGGAAAAATCATACTGTAGAACAGTTAAAGAAGCTTGAATTGGGGATTGTGGTTTGAGGAGTGAGAAATGAGAGAGAGAGGACGCACGGTTTGAGGAGTGAGAAATGAGATAGAGAATTGTGGTTTGAGGAAGAAGAATGGGATATTTCGGACATTTATCAGTCTTTTTTGACTGTTATAGTCCATTCTCACGCGCTTTTGGCGTCTGACATACACGCACGGTTAAGTTGGATGAAAAAGGTGACGTTTTCACTTCAACTCAAAAAGTCGGGAGTTTAATTGTAGCTTTACTGACTACAGGTGGTTAAGTGGGAAAGCGCCCAAACCCCAGGTGGTTATCTGAATTTTACCCTTATTATAATTATAATTATTATTGATATTATTATTATTATTATTATTATTATTATTATTATTATTATTATTATTATTATAAGAAAAATAATTATTATTATAATTATTGCAATAATAACTATTATTACTATTATTATCACTATTAGTAATTATTATTACGATTATAATAATAATAATTATTATTATTATTATAATAATCATTACCATTATTGTTATTATTATTGTTATTTGATTTGGGCGAAAATTTTTAGTGTGAGATGAAATGTGAACCTTTAGATTAAGTTGGAAGAATTGATTTCCGTAATCTACATTAAAACATAATTTTTCTAATGTAAAAATAAAATTTTGATACCCATAAAAAGTGCAAATTAACACAAAAATTATATTTTTTTCTAAATATTAAAATTTACCTAAAACAAACTTATAAAAATTTATTATTTTAACAATTTTCTAATTTGTTAATATTTGTTCTATTTGATAAAGAAAAGAATCAATTTAATTTTTTTATTATGTTAATTTTTTTTTATAAGTAAATTATGATCTTGTTTTTAATTTTGTTTTCTTACCATTGATATTTTTTATGTATTATACATTTTAAATGTATGCATACTTCAAAAAATTATTATAGTTTAAAATAAAATATTAAAATACCAATTAATTAAGTAAAAGGCAAAGGGTCAAAAATACCCCTGATGTTTATCCCGATGTCCCACTTGCACCCTAAACTAATTTTTCTTCCAAAAGTACCCTTAACGTTATATTTTTTGGGTCGCCCGTGCCCCTGCCATTAACAAAAGACAAACGGGGTTAAAATGTGATGACATGGCATGCTTAAATATAAAATATATTCTAAATAAAATAATATATATCATTTAATCAAAACAAAAAATACTAAAATTCAAAATAAAAAAGCATAACATATTTACATCATTTAATCAAAATAATAAAATTCAAATTATTTTGTTAACTAATCAAAACAACTAATTAAATAAAATAAGTTGTATAACATATTTACATCATTTAATCAAAATACTAAAATTCAAAACATAACATATTTACATCAAATACTAATTAAAAAAAATACTAAAATACTAATTAAAAAATACTAAAATACTAAAGAAATCAAATTAAAAAAATACTAAAATACAAACATTCAAATTATTTTGTTAATTAATCAAAACAACAAAAATTCAAATTACATCATTAAAATACTAAAATCACAATACTAAATACTAATTGATATAAAAAATTTAAATTACTAAAATCATAATACTAAATAATATTTTTTAAAATAAAAAAGTACACACGATTTCCAGATCTATACTCAAAATTTTCGAAAAACATTACTTGATTCAAGTCCCTATCAACAGCCGATCTATGAAATTTTTTGGTCAAACGATAATTCGAGCCTCGAATCCCGTCCCTTGCCAACATATATGGCAAAAGCAAATTGAATCACAAAGAGTCTTTTTTCTTTCTTTCTTTTAAACAGAAGCATATAACCGAACTAAAAATATAATTCAAACTAAAAAGAAGCATAAATAAAGCTACCGGAGAGAGAGATTTAGCAGCGGCGGAGTGTACTTTTTGATTTTTAAAAATATTATTCTGGAAATAAAGCTACAGTACTTTTAGTATTTTAGTATTTTTTTAATTTGATTTTTTTTAATATTTTAGTATTTTTTTTAATTAGTATTTTAGTTTTTTTAATTAGTTTTTGATGTAAATATGTTATGTTTTGAATTTTAGTATTTTGATAAAATGATGTAAATATGTTATACAACTTATTTTATTTAATTAGTTGTTTTGATTAGTTAACAAAATAATTTAAATTTTATTATTTTAATTAAATGATGTAAATATATTATGTTTTTTTTTAATTTTGAATTTTAGTATTTTTTATTTTGATTAAATGATATATATTATTTTATTTAAAATATATTTTATATTTAAATCTGCAGGTCATCATATTTTATTATATAGATTATCTATTAGGAACCTCTCAAAATGGAGCTATATGCAGAAGAGAGGAAGAAGAAAAGGTTTTACAACAACAAAAATAAAATAAAAAAAAAAAACAAATGAAGGATGTATCTATGTTACAAATTAGATGGAGGACTCAACTTATAAATCAAAATCAATAATTAATTTACCCTATGTTCTTTATAAAAACTCAAAACTCAAATACAAAGAAAAAAAACTGATATTTTCACAACAAAAAATAATATTTTCATAATAAAAATATTGTTATAAAATCTATAACAGACAATTTTATTATCAAAATATCATTTTGTGTTAAGAGAAATATCAGTTGCCTAAAAATCTCAAATTGGCTTGACCACATAAAGTTGGACATGGGAATATATATCATATCTACATCCTTGTTTGGATACTAAATTAGTAAATTGTATTAGAGAATAAAGAAACATAAAATTATCTAAACTTGTACCCTCTCTGATCTAAAATTAAAAATACATTTACATAACGACTTTGAGAGAGAGTTTTATATATTCAAATATAACCTTCATATTAACAAAGAATTCAAGTTATTTGATATTGAAAATGATAATAATAAAAAATAATGACAAATTAAAAACATCATATCACTTTATAATTCTAAAATAAAAATATATCTCTAATTTTGAAATAGATTAAAAAATATATATCCCTAATTTTGAAACAGAGATTATTTAATCCAGCAGCATAAACTTACTCCAACGAATTCAGAAATAAAATATGGACTTCAAATCATAAACTTCAACAAATTCATCCATTAAAAGTTTTTCATGAATCCTAAAACCTCCTCAATGTTTCAAGTCATCAGTGAAAAGAATTTATACAAAATAAATGATGTGTAAAGACAAACAATAGGGTGGGATTTCAGGAAGAACACCAAGAGCTAAACCGTAATTCGGCTAAGAAGCGAAGTAAATAATTGCCCGAGAATCATATTTTTCCCCAGAAATACAGTCCAAGTACTCGTAGATCTGCCGATAGAAAAGAGTAGAATAATAATAAATAACTAGCGAGGAGAAGGAAGAATTTACTTGATATCACAGACTAAAAGTTTAATCCAACAGGCACGCAAACACGAGGAACCCTATGAACATGTAAATATCATTTCTAAACATTTTGAGTCTTTGTTTATGGAACCATATTGTTGTACCTTAACAACAGTGTTCTATTTGTCGTGGCTCCACAAGAATATACAATGGCTTTCCATTTAGCCTGCGTTGTCCCTGAAAGGTACAAGTGTGAGTAGTACTTATTGGAAGAAAAATAAACGCTTAGAAATCATATGTCTGAGCTCCATTTGTAGCAACCAAGACAAATATAGAAATCATATGTTTGAGCTCCATTTGAATCAACCAAGACAAATAAGGACGCCTTTCACGGGTGGCACATAAGATCATACACCTTTCGGTGCTTTCATGAACCCAAGCCCCCAAGAGGAGCGAAGGGCGAAATAGAAGAAGTTGCTACACTAAAGAAATGAGATGGGAACGAGGTTGAGTCGAGGGACCCCAGTTTGTTCCAAATGAATGTCAACACGAGGTATTTTATTACATAGTAGTAGCGAGTAAAACAAAAATTATCCTATATCTTGAAGACTTAAACAAACCAATCATTCATCGCTGAACAGGTTTGTAACTTTACTCTAGGTTTACTGCATTGTGCAACTTTTGATACTCGAACCACATTACCTAAAAAAGAGTGGTTAATCCAATATAAGAAAACTACATGCGCCATTTGTTGTAAATACAATTACAAATTTATTTTATACGACACGTAATAACACGAAACCTTTGACGCAAAGCCTGAATATGGCCTTACATACGTAAAATTCTGATAGAACATCTATAATTTGAAAATTTTGGAATTATTCCCAAGTTTGCCTTCTTTTTATGCAGGCTTCTATTTTTCAATGTTAACTTAACAGGAATAACGGCATCCAATCGATTGGCATTATATCTGTGCTAACAATATCTATAGCTGGACTCTGACTCTCTTCCTCCATTCAGTCTAACAGAACTGCAGCAGTCACATATCATAGTAAAAATCCTCTCTGGCCCAAAATGGAAGTCACTTCAAGAATTTCAATGCACTAACATTTTCTATGACCTGTATTAACCTTTACAAGTTAAAGCAAAAGTTTGGGATAATGGTCCAAAGGTTAAATATTTTCATAAATAGACACCAAAAATTAGAGATACATTTTGACTTTTTAAAGTCAATTCGCAAAATCCTAAAATTTCAAATTGATATAATTTCATTCAAGTTTTGGAAACAACAAAGATGATAATTAATAGTACTTTATAATTAGTTTACAATTATTATATTTGTTTGTATTAAAATTAAATAACTTCATATCAATTTTGAATTTTAAGATTTCGCTAATTCACTCAAAATGTCTAATTTTAGAACAGAGGGAATAATATTTTATTGATCTTGGTATATAATGACATATTGTCATAATAATTTCATTATTATATTATTATTTTTAAATTAACAATTTTTTTATTGAACATAAAATAAATATATATTTATAATATTTATAATTTAAAAGTTAAATTATTTTGGTAGAACATAGAGTGTAAGTTGTGAATTTAATGCAAGTTTCAAAGCGTGAAGAAAAAAAAAGTTACATGTATACTTCAAAAGCATCATTAGTTTATGAAATATGAAATCCACACAAAAGCAGCATTAGTTTATTTTACAGCCCAAACATATTTTCTTATGTTCAATCATTGAGGATAGCTGGACAACCTGTTTTCGGTGCAGTTTATAAATATATGAAAAATGGTTAACCGGTTTGGGCCCATATTTCTTTTTATAAATATGGGTCCAAACTTTATCCAACTTAAATAAATAAAAATAGTTAACCAACCCATTTGATTCCAACAGTTACCAACTATATTGTCAGGTCTACTTGTATGTAAGCTTTGTGTGTTTTTATTATCACTGAATTAGACAGCAACTCAGCCATTGTGGCAATTCAATTCAGAATGTCAAACCTTCAGATACAGCAGTATCAGACAAACGGCACTTGAGCCTTTCAGGATGTACTACGAGTCAAAAACAAACTATGAAAGGCAATGATTTGAGATAAATATTGCAGCTTTCTAACGTGACGACACAACCACCAAATCATGTTACGGCCAGTTGAAATGAAATAAGTCTAACCAAATGAATTTCTCCATCATGCTGGTTCAATTGTCAGTCTTTCTAGACCATTAACGTGATATAGACTATCGATATAGATGCCAATGTGCAAACTAGATTTTAGTCCCTTTTAACGCTTTCGATTGTAATCGGCTTTTTGAAAATTGGCAGCTTGACACATGCAGTTGGTTAATTTTGAGTTAAAACTGAAGTAGTAACAAAAATATTTGGCACGAGCAATAGATAGGTATCGCTGAAAATTGTACATCTAGTCCAATTATTAACGAATTCACTTTTTGATAATAGTTTACACTAGTGACCAATCAACAAATAGCAAACTTTATAGAAAGAAACTGGCATTGAAGTGAGAAAAGACGAGCAAAAGTTATAATTGTTAAAAAATTACCTTGACTTCACGCAACCCAATAACACAGGCACATTCAACCACTTCAGCCTCCATACGCTCTGGAAAACAATATATATGCTGTTCATTAGAAGAGATAATAACAAAGGAAAAAGATAACAGTCTGATCATCCCCTTACCTAAAAGATTTATTGCTGCAGAAAGAGTACCACCAGTGGCTACCAAATCATCAATAACCACTGCCCGTTCCCCTGGCTGAACAGCACCAACGTGCATCTCTAAACAATCAGTACCATACTCTAGCTCATATGCTTCTGATATTACTTGGCCTGCAAATTCCGTTTTTTATATATCAGGAAGGCAGTATATTATTTATCCCCCCAAAAAATAAATTATTGCATGAATTCCCACAATTCAGGGAATAACACCCGGTGTTTTAAAAATTCCTGCCTATGTCCACTTAATCCCCGCCCAGACCCTAAGCAGGTTTTCTAATACCTAGATTTGGCTAGGAGTCTAGGCCCCTACCTATGCGAAATCAGATCTCTACCGCATCAATTTTAATAAAGGATTTGAAGCTGTAAAATACTTCAAATGAATTTGTTAAGCATTGAAAGATTTTCTAGTTCGGTAGTGTACATATTAAATTTTAAAAATTACACCTACTATATGCGTTTTGTATATTATAACAAGTACATACAATAGAAAAATAAGTTTCCATATTCATCTTTTGGAAAAGGTATTAATCAAACCGTTCAACAGAAGCATGAGTATGTGTGTCCCTCTACTCCTCTGGTTCTTAACATTAACCTTCATTTAAGAAGATGGAATAGCATATTACAAGAACTAGCTCCTATAAATTAAAGGGTGCAGAAAATGTATTGATTCTAAAGAGGAAACTCAATAGCTTGGCATGCCAAAAAGTTTAGTAAACTCTCGTAGGTATATTTATGTGACTTCTTGAAAGGTATTAACAGTCGTTTTCTGATTCAAACTCAGTATTTTATTCCAAAAAAACTGTTCTTAAAACTAAGATTTCTTTAATTGAATAAGTTAAAGGAGCAATCGAACTGTATACTACCAACGAGATCAGTCCATTTTCTCGCTAATAAAAGAAGAAAAAGGAAAAAAAATCAAGGCACTACCCAATTCTGAATTACACAAAGAATGAGTATACCTGGCAATTTTCCAGGTTTACGTAATGGAACAAACTTTGCACCAATAGCTAAAGCAATAGATGGACCAAACATGAATCCTCTGGCTTCAATTCCTGCAATAAATTGGTAACATGAGAAACCCTTCCAACAAACAAGCATATATACGTAAAACAATGCTTTTTTAACACATGTAAGATATTACTCAACTAGGCCAGAAGTGCCAAGAAAAACACTAAGAAACCTCATGCTAACCGTACATTTCTTACAATAAATATGCCTGTTTCTTTCCTATATAATATATGGCCACAATACCCCAGTTTAGCAGACTTCTTTGGTTCACCTCCAGATTGGCTTTAAAGGCATAGTGATAAATACACATAGTTGTGCCTGTCATTGATATCAACATAAAGGTCTACAAACACGGTAAAGGTCAAAAGAAACTATTTCTTGAAAAAGATACGGCACATAAATCAAAAGCCCTCCACTTAGAGAAACATGTTTCACCTACACCACATTGGAAATTACTTAATTGACAATTGACCCTAAAAAACAATCTTTTCTGGTGTAAATTCAGTATTTGATGGTCGTGCAACATCGTAGTCATTAGTTTTAAGTTTTCACGATGTTCTAAAAGGCGCTAGGCGGGAGGCCGCGGCCGGCCGAGGGGGGCCTAGCGCCTAGGGGGCCTAGGCGGGATTTTTTATTTTAAGGTAATTTTAATATTTTATCTTACATTTATCCAAACAAAATAATAATATAAAGCAAAACAATCTATAATAAAGATAATAAAGGTCTTTTCTTAAAGTTCAAACACATATCCATATTGCTAATGTCAAAGTTCAAACACATCCATATTGCTAATGTCAAAGTTCAAACACAAACATGCAATTGTTCAAAGTTTAAACATATTTTTAACGTATTAGTTTTATTTATAAATAAGATTGCTATTAAATAATAAATTTTAAAATTTCAAGAATTTAATTCAATATTAAAACTTAAGAAACTAAACATAAATTTAAGAATTATAAAATAGAATTAAACTAAATATTACAAATGTATCCTCATTCATATAATTTGAAGTTGGTACAAGTTCAAAAAATTACAACTATAATAAAATTATCCATTTTGACTTGATATTGTTCACTTCTTGTTGTGATTTGATATGCTACAACCTGTATTATGAATATGGTAATCATTAGAAAAATAAATATATCAAGATTTGGTTTTGATAGTTATTAAAAAAAATATATATATCTCCGCCTAGAACCCGCCTAATTTTCTTGAGGAATTTTTTTGTCGCTTTGGGCCTAGGTAAGGCGCTTGGGGGCTTAGAGGCGCCAAGGGGGGCCTAGGTCCTAGGCGGGGAGCCAAGAGGGGGCCTAGGCGGGGATTTTTAGAACAGAGGTTTTCCGCATGTAGATTGATGGTAGTGCAAGGTCACTGTATTACAGATTGATGGCAGTGCAAGATCATTGTAATACAGATCAATGGAAGCCCATGGTCACTGTATTTTCAAGTTTCCTACATGTGAATGCATCATGCTATTAATAGTCCAAAACTTTGCAAAAGCCAGGTCTTAAACTTGCATCAAAGTCTAGGCTTTTGTTAAAAAGTTGTCTTCTAATTGTCTGAATAAGGGAATTCTCTAACAGAATATAGATCTACTGAACAATAAAATAAGAAATATAGATGAATAAGGCATTCCTTATGGGAAAACATAAAGAGCAAAGTCATAATTATGACTATTTTGAATTTTCGACAATAACCTATTGCAAGAAATGATAAGTGGTCAAATTATAAGAAAATGCCCGAAGCAACGAACACGGATTAAACAAGATGAAGGGAAATGGGATTGTAGCAAAGACATAATTATGGAACTACTTATGCAGCTGAACAAACAAAACGCAAGCTTTTGCTTTTGTAAAGTGAACATTTTGAAGAGGGAAAAGGATTAGGAAGAAATCAGTCAAGTCAGCCAAGCAGTGTAACTCAAAATTCACAAAGCAGTGGAAGAATGAACGATAAAAATGACAAATCAAGAATAAAAACCCTGGTCAGAACTATCTTCAAAGAAAGTAGGAGTTGAAGTTTTACTGAACAATCACAGATTAACAGAACAAGATTTCTGAGTTCCGGACAATTTGTATTCCACTCACGAGTCAGGACCCAACAAAATAATATCATAATACTAAAAATTTCAGAATTTTTTAAACAATTGTGTTATTCTCCAACAAAACCATGACAGGTTAATGGGTTCAAAAAACCCAAATAGAGTTGAGGGGAGAAACAAAAGTTAGAAATAATTATGCCTTACAGAACAATGGAAGCGAAATTTTAAATATAAAACTTGATATTTTTGAAAGGTCCTTTTCACACAAAAAATAAGGGTACAAGTTCAGAAAGATTTTATACAAACTGACTATATAACCCAAAGTTGCTCATCTGCTGATCTACTTGACAGAAACAAGATAAACTATGAAATAAACTAAAATTTGTCATACATTTTAATCCCTCCAGTAAGTTTTTAAAAAAATAATTCCCCCAATAATGCTACACTATAAATGCGGAAAATAAAAAATAAAAAACAACAACAAATATATGAACAAAAAAAAACTGACCAAGAAAATTAAACAAGAGAGATAGAGAGTACCAGCAACAACAGAGATGCCCATGTCTCTGTACCTATCAACAAAGATGTCCACAGTATCCTTGAAGGCCTTGGGATTCAGTAACAAAGTTGTTATATCTTGAAACATTATTCCTGAAATTAATTTAGACAAAAATAGTTATTACTTCTACATACAAAACTTTTCCAAAAACGTAAATATATATACATATAATACTAAGCCACCGAGAAAAAAATGGGAGAAAAAAGACCTGGATTTGGGAAATTAATCAAGACAAAATACCCATTACTTCTACATACAGAACATTTCTAAGAACATATAAACAAAGTGGAAAAATCAAGAAGAAAAAAAATTAATCAAGACAAAATACCCATTACTTCTACATACAGAACATTCCCAAAAACATATTAAAATTTTGAAAAAATAAAGGAAAAACAAATTAGGCCACCAAGAAAATAAATGGGGAGAAAAAAAAAACCTTGCTTTGGGAAATTAATCAAGACAAAATACCCATTACTCCTACATACATACAACATTTATAAGAACATAAAACAAAATTTGAGAAAATCAAGGAGAAGAAAAATTTAGGCCACCCAGAGAAGAAAAGGGGAGGGAAAAAAGCCATGCTTTGGGAAATTAATCAAGACAAAATACCCATTACTCAAAACTTTTCCAAAAGCATACAAAAAATTGACAAAAATCAAAAGTAAAAAAAAAATAGGCCACCCAGAAAAGAAAACCTGGCTTTGGGAAGTGAGGAATGACTCTAATTGCTTCAGAAATTGCTTGAAGTCGTGGGTCTCCCTTGAGTCCATTTTCAGCTGCAAACATTTTCTTTTTCTCTCTCCAGAAATTGTCTCCCTCTCTAAAATTGAAGGAATACTGGAATACAAGTTTCTCTGGTATTGAGCAGCTGCTCTGAACTAATCTCTCTTTCTCCCTGTTCAAAATCTTTATTTTTGATATTACAACAGGGCTTTGGATTCTAAACAGAGTTTTTGTTTTCCCTCCCAATGTCAGGTACAAAAGAAGAAGAAAGATCTCTCTGTATTCTTGTGTGTGGGAATGTGTGTGTTTTCAGTGTTTTTCACTTAAATAAACTCTCTCTGTTGGCCAATCCAAGGCAATATTGCTGAGCTGATTACTACTGATGGGAGTGAAGGACTGAGGGTGAGGCTATATCCTCAGTCGCCATTGAGCGCGTGTATTCTACTCTTAACCAATTTTTTGTAGTATTTAGGAAATTTTGGTTTTGGTTAGGGTGAAGATAATATACTAATTTATAGTATAATTTTTCATTATCAATACTATAATTTTGATGTAATAAAAAATTATATAATTTAATGTGGTGAAGTTGGTTTTCAGCTTCACTCTAACCAAATCCGGAAATTTTATTTGCATCTTCCTTCCTTCGTTAAAATTAGAAATATATTTATTTTAATTTATTTTAATATTACAAACATATATATATATATATATATTAGAACTATAAATTTGGATAAATATATAAATTGTCATTTACTTTTCTACTATAATTATTAACATTACATTTCCATCGTTAAATTCTAAATTAATATTAAACAATTACGAAATTAGGCAATTGATGTGATCAAAGTCAAAAATATATATATTCGTAGTAAATATATATTTAACGACACTTTTATAATTATTTTATTAATATTTAACACTTTAACTTATTATTCTAGCAATATTATTTGTCTAAAATTATTCTTAAAATTTACCTTTACACTAGTAGATGATAGAATTGTGATATATTAAACATTTATTTAGTAAAAAGAACCCTTATTTAAATAAGATGTTACAACTCTATTACTGCTTAAGAACATTTTATTATATTTTCGGTTATTAGTACACCAAATTTTGGTTCAAGTTATATTAATATGAATTTGTATTTCACCTTTTAAAATGATGTAGACTTACTTTTATAATAGAAGGCTATGAATAAAGAGGAAGTATAATTATTTATTAGTTTACACAAGTTATTTACTAGTTAAATAAGATTATATGTAACGTGAGAGTCGAACTTAACTTTTATTATTATTAAATTAAATTAAGAGACACATTGTGAAATTAATATATTTTCTTATTAAAAAATAATATTTTTAATAAATTAGTACATGAAACTAAACTAATACCACAAGATAATGCAATCTATAAGTATTTTAATCAAGGTTCTCAACCGTTTATCAAATCGAAAAGGTATCGGGTGGATGGAACACTGATCTAATCAGTGGTCGAACTGTTATTGACACAGTGACGTTATTAATATATAAAAATATTTATTATTAGTAATTAATAAAAAATTAAAAATCTCATTTTTTATGAACTAAAAACATAATAAAGATGAGTTACAATATTTAATAAAAGTGGTTAATTTTAATATTAAAAAAATTGGTAAAAAATAAAAAATAGGTCAACTGGGTCAATTAATCGGGTTTACATGTTGGACCGGTGGTCAACGGACCAACACGAAGTTTGACTGAAACCGGGTCATTGATCCAAATCGGACCGAAAGACAGACCAATTTCAATTTTTACCGGTCTGATCCGAATTTTAAAACACTGATTTTAATGATATACCTAATTGTGTACCTAATGATGCGCTAATACTACTCTACATAATTTAAATTTAAGTTTAATTATTAACAACTTAAATCTAGGTAGGGTTTGTTCGATTACCAGCATTTGCAGTGTTTTGTTTTGAAAGCGTTTGGACTTCCAAATGTACCGAATTAATTTTAGTGTGTTGCGTTTGTAGGTTAAATGCTGCTTTATGAGTTAAATAAATTACGTTTAAAATAAATTCTTACTAAAAGAATAAAAAATTAAGTGGGTTTGAATTTTTAAACACTCTAAACGTACCAAACAGTGAGTAACCAAATATATACCGATACACATAAGCTTACAGAGATTAGGCATATCTATTGCGGGGTATTTTTGAATTAAATGACAAAATGAATTCAAAATTTAAAAAATTTCATTGTGGAAGATGAACATTTAATGAATAAACACTGGAGAAAACTATTAATTGTATAGAACTAGAGTACAACTTTATGCTACTACATTTGGTAGGTGAATTGAGATAAATGGAAGTGAAGCCGAAGGACCAACAATAAATTCACAAACTTGTACTAGAATTCATTCACTACTGTTGAAGGAGGAATAAGGGAACGCAATTGGATATAAGAGCATCTTTAGCAGATGGACTATTTGTTGGACTATATTTTGTTCATATGACATCATCAATTATTCTTTAGTCTTTAATCTTTCCAGCAGATAGACTATCCTGTGGACTATCCGGTGGACTATAATATAAAAATATTAAAATAATCAATAAATAAATTAAAGAGTTATTATCAATAAAAAATAAAAATCAAATATAATAAAAATATAAATTATTATTAATAAAATACCTACAATTGTTAAATATTGAAGTAGTTAATTCAAAAATAAAAAATATATTGACTTATTGTAAATATTTATAAATTTTCTAATTAACCTTTCAATTTATATCTGTTGCTATTTTTTATTATTCTTTATTACTGTTCTGATCTAATTTTTATCTGTTGCTTTCCCCTTCTTCTTCACTTCTCCTTCATCTCTTTATTCAACATCCATTCCTCTCAGACTTCTTCTATCCGTTTGTCTCTTCTTCACTTTCACTTCTCAGACTTCATCTCCTTCTTCTTCCTTTGAGAGCTTCTTCTTCTTCAAACAGAGTTTCTTTTTCTTTTTTTTTCTTCATCCTCTCTCCCATTTAATTATATTAAATTTATAGTCTGCCTATTTTCTCGTTCGCAGATTTAGTCTCTTTGAGCCGCCGGAAAAATAGGTCGACTAAATATAATTCATCTGCAGGAGTAAAATTAGTTTTCTAGACTAAATATAGTCTACGAATTTGGCATCTCCGACTTGCTGGAGTTGCTCTAAGGCCTTAACTATGTGAAATTATACTATAATAATCATACTAATAGTATTGTAAATTATTTTTTATTTAAAAATAGCTAATTATATAATTAAATTATAATAATACATAAATAAAAATAAATCAGATGTTAATGCATAAAATAATAATAATTTCATTTTTACTAATCAATTAAAATAATTTAATAATATAAATTTCATCAAAACATGTTTAGTTTATTTAGTACTACAATATTTATAAGCATGCGAACATGGGGGTCTAGGGGAGTCGTATGACCCCCACCCTAAAATTTTTGGGGGTTATTTTTTTTTTTTTTTTTTTTATGTATTTTTTTTTCTCCTTTATTTTTTTTTATTTTTATTTTATCATCAAAGTGAAGCAAAAAAAAGTGATAACAATTCTCTCTGTAAACTAATTAAAAATAAAAAACTAAAGAAATAAAATAATTTTTTTTGGACCCTACTATAGTGACCATAAGTTCACCATAGTTCTATCCTATCAAGATTATTAAATCTGTCTTCTTCTATTTTATTTTTTGTTGTTGCTGGAATTCATTATTTCAAGCTAAATAATCCCATGAACCACAATATAAGGTTTTGAATATATAATATTATAATTTATAATTTATCTATAAAAGTAGCAAATCAGTTGACTAAAAATTTCAAAGTCTGATTAATAATCTCATAGTTCGGAAAAAATTCATAATATATATTTAAAGTAATTAGACTCACAACTCAAAAGTTGCTCAGGATTGGAATAGGATGTTGTGGAATACTTTAATTGGATAAAATGAATTTGAAAGAAGCACTTCAAGCGTTAATAAATAATTTTTTTATTGATGTATTTTGACCCCCTCTATAAATATTCTGATTCCGCCACTGTTTATAAGTATATACATATGCAGTCCATCTCTCCCCGTTAATGACCATTCACTCAATTAATATATAACTATTCGGGGTCGGGAATTGAAACAAGACAATTAGACAACCATACCTCTATTTTTAAATAAGTGATGATTTAGAAAGTTCAATTTTTTTAAATATATTTGACGATAAATTTTATTTAGAAAATATTAATTACAATTTTTTCTCTATTTCTTTTAAGTATATTTCTATCTCATTTATTTAGATAATTTTATACATATTTTCTTAATTTATATAAGGAAAATTGTGATAATACATATAAATTTTAATGACATAATTAGAATAATAAATAATTTTTTTATTAATTAATTTTTTTTAAAAACGTTATTTATTTAGGAAGGGGGGTAATATCTCCACATCCCTACATATTACAATTGGATGATTTTTCAACCCCTATTAAAGACAAAATAATTGCCTCATTCAAGGCAGGGTATAGGTATCATCGTGAGAACAGGGTCAAGTTGTCATTCATAAAATCTACAAATATAATTTTTAAAAAATTACTTTCTTTTTTTTTTCTTTTTTTTTTATAAAATTTAAATTCCCTCCCTTTCTTTTCTTTTCAAACACCCTTTAATAGGATTAATATATAGAGATAATTGAGACTCAGAATTCCACAGCATTAAAAGAAATCAACAATTTTGTATTTTGTGCATATTAAATGTGTAAAATAAAAAAACATATTCATAAAATATTATTTATTGTTAACTCTTTTTTTTAAATCATAAACTGTTAAATTACCTAGGACCCTAATAATATATTTGTCCAGTAAAAAATTAGTTTAGTTTGAATTTTAAAGTCAAATTGACCAATTTTAGAATCAAAATTTATCATATTTTCTTTATATATAGGTAAAGAGATTAAATTACTATAAGTTTACAACCACCAATTTTTGAAAGTTCAAAATTCTAAATAAATTTACTTAATTATTAATTTTAAAATTAATTAATTTGACCAGAAAAATTAAATTAAATCAGTTTTTGTAGGATAGAGAGTAGATAATAATAATCTTTTGTATTGGTTATTTGGTTCTAGTAAAAAGCATTGCACTTATGCATACAGTTGTCATTTAATATTATTATTATTACTATTATTATTATTATCAAATTTACATAAACTTGAGGGTCTTTAAAAAGATGACATAAATAAATCTTCTATATAAATTAAAAACAATATATAGAAAAAGAGAGTAAATTTTTTTATATCAATACAAGTATGTAATAAACCAATATAGAGGGAAAGAGAGTTAAAAAAAATCATTTTTGTTGAGATGTTTCAACAACAAAAATAGTTATCAATTTTAAATTTAAAAATATTTTAAATTTATCTTTTAAGTTACTCCCTCCGTTCTTAAAAGATTGTTATTTTAAAAAAAAAATTTTGTTCTAAAAAGTTAGTCGTCTACAACTTTTGAGGAGAATAAATTATTTATTTTCCTATATTACCCTTATCTTCTCTTCTTGTCCTAAGAAATTTTATCCCTTATATTATAGTGATAGAATTTCAAACAAATTTTATTCGGTAAATGATACTTTCTTAATTCATGTATCAAAACTTTAAACGACAATCTTTCAAGAACAGAGGTAGTAATATTTATTGATTTTATATTAAAAGACGAGGCATGGGTAACATTGACGGCTGATGATGCATAGAGAATCATGT
The DNA here is from genome assembly GCA_020205615.1 of Panax quinquefolius. Lineage (NCBI taxonomy): Eukaryota > Viridiplantae > Streptophyta > Magnoliopsida > Apiales > Araliaceae > Panax > Panax quinquefolius. The sequence continues at coordinate 75,298,341 of CM035174.1, forward strand.
AAGAGCAGCTTTTGAGATTCTGTTGTGGGCCCCCCAGCCCAACTCAAGCTCTGGCTGTCACTTACATCTATGACATCCAATTTGGCGAAGAGTAATGCGGAAATGTCTTAAATATTTTCAATATATTTTTGATTTACTAGTACTCCAGTATTTATTTTATTATTATTGTGGTTAGTATTCGGACCAAACATTGTTTGAAAAGTTACATTTGGAGATAGAGGATCTGCTCTTTTATAAAGAATTGCTCAAAATTTGCTTATTTAATGCAGACTATAGTAGTATTATATTTTTATTATTACAAGGTGACACATGCGTTATTTTTATTTGGCGAGTTAGTAAGGTTTTAAACGAGTCATACAGTTCGGATTCGATTCGAAAAAATACGAACGATACTTGAATTTGTTAATAATATGACTCAAATATGAGCATAATAAAAATATTACTAGTATAATCTGAACAATGTTATACTCGACTCGTTTAAGATTCAAGTTAGTCGAATTCTCGATTATGATTCGATACAGATTCATACTCGATACATTTTATTATAATATATACATAATTAAATCAAATTAGGATAAATAATAATTATTAATTTATTTTGTTTTAAATTTTAATTGTGATTTTATATTTATAAAGTGTAATAGTAAATATATTTTCTCGTTTTTAAGTAAAATAACAAATTCAATTTATAACTATATTTATTATAAAGCTAGTTATTATATGAAACTCCATGACGCCCCCAAAATAATAGTATACACAACACCCATTCTCGAGTCGCCAAATACATGGTACAAGAAACAAACTACAACTTCATAAATACAAATGTCGTGTGAAATACGACAATATATCTTATGAGTTTAAATATAATATTGTCTTCTGCATAATATCCACACGCAAATAAATCCCCATCATAATTATTGATACATTATTTTACAAAAATGGTGAGGACTACTAAACAACTCTCTCTAGAACCTTCATTCCATACCCCACTAAGACTTCACTACATTCTCGCCTCCCGAGAAGAAAAATGGAACAACAAGGAAAAGGGTGAGCTCAACTAGCCCAAGAAAGAATATTATGACTAAGATAATATACAACAAATTATCGTTAGTCTCCAACAGGAAAAAATCGATAGAATACAATAGACAACAAGTTTCGGATCAATATTCGCGGTAAATAATAATTCATAGAAGAGTTACGTAGAGAATGAAATCTACTATAATCTATGAATTTAATAATCCATCATCAATATTTTATCCTCGTAACATCAATCAATATTCATCTCAAATCAAATATTCATCTTTGCACTGGTGCCAAAGATATTCATCAATCGATCATGTTCATCTCAACACTGCTCATCTTTGCACTAAAGGCCAAAGATATTCATCACGGTCATATGTTCATTTAAACACTGCTCATCTTTGCACTACAGCCAAAGATATTCTTCAGAATCATTCATCTTTGCACTACGTGCCAAAGATATTCAATAATATCATCATTTAAGACCGAGGATGATGAAAATATTTTTAAAGAACGAATCCAAATAAACAAAATGACAAGGATTAAGGATTAAGGATTCAGATTTTTTGTTTTATCCATATCCAACAATACCTCAAAAATAATCATAGTGGTGTAAAATTCAAGAATGATCAAAACATGGATACAATCAAAGCTAGTATCCGTAATAGATATTTTGACGAAAAAGAAGAAATTTTATTTTTCTATGAATAGTCACAGATATCGTGAATAGTCTTGTGATATCGTGAATAGTAACTCAAACACCAAAGATAGAAAATTCTACAAAAACATCTTCACGCTTCATGAATAGTACTCGTGAATAGTAACTCGTGAATAAGAACTCATGAATAGTAACTCGTGCATAGTAACTCATGAATAGTAACCCGACATGAAAAAGTTCCAAATTTGATAAAAAATTCCAACCAATATTTCAAAGATAATGATATTGAAGAAATAATATCATTACAAAAAAAAAAAAATATCCCTTACCTCAAAGAATCAAGATTTCTAAGGAAAGGTTCAAGTGATCTTTGAATGAAACTTGTCTTGAACAACAACTCTCAAAGTATCTAAATACTCACAAAATACGCCAATAATAATATAGAGAAAGAGAAAACTTTGTTTCTACGGTGTGATTTTCAATTCTAACTTAGCCCTCTATTTATAGGAAAATGTTAGCCGTACCGGGCAGACTTGACTGACCACACCGATGGCTTTACCTCGCTACTACTATTGCCACCCACCACATTTGAAATAAAATTCAGCACATTTTTTCACCAACCACAAGTGGGGCCCACCAATTCTAGAATTTTTCACCAAAATCATTTATAACCTAATTTACGAATCACCACCTCTTAAAATTCATAATAAATTATACGCTCATTTTAACGGTTCAAAATTTGTGGACATATACTCAACTTATATATGTATAACATATCCAAAAATTACAACGATCCAACTATTCGGATTAAATATTATAACTCACACAATAAAGTCAGTAATAACACCAATTTGATCTTTTAATACCTCCAATCCGACAAAATACAAATAAAACATCTCAAAGATTAATTCCTTCATTAATAACCACATAAATAAATCCATCATTTATATTCATATAAAATAAATATTTCCTTATCATATGAATCAATAATTAATTATTCACAAATAATATTACGAATCACATTTATGACAACCAGTCGCTCCCGTGAAAGAGGGGGGCTTTCCAATAAGGATCTCTCCTTCATCGGTAGCGCAATTAGGTGACCAAACCTCTCCTTAGATGTAACTTTCTAGACATTGCCAATAATGTTATCTAATAATATTATTCAAATAATATGAATTATTGATCCGATAATGGGAAATATCATGCGATGACAATTATCAAACATCAATAATATAAAATACCAACGCAAAGAATTATTGAATCAATAAAATAAACTTTTGAACAAGAATCATCAGTAATAATTATTGAGTAGTGCCTTCTTACGTTTAATCAATAATTCAACAATCTTTGTCTAATACTGCAGTGCTACTTTGTGCTGACCATGCGACATCAGATTTTAACCACCGGGTATTCCAACAATCTTAATTCAGAATAACTACGCCGTTATTTATAACCACCCAAACTTTGTCGCTTTCCTCATCCAATCGCTTTCCGTTATGGGGCCACACACATGTCATTACTTGGTCGCATTTAATATTCTCGACAAAGATGAATATTCCACGACCAAACGAATATTCCCAAACAAAATGAATATTTTATAACCACTTGCTTATTTTGAAATATTTGCGTATTTAACCCTTAACTATCCACATTAATCAAATCAACCCTTACTATTTCAAAATAATAAATAAAGGAAATTCCTTTTTATTTAAAAAATTTCGGGGTCTTACAACCTCCCCTCCTTATGAAATTTCGTCCTCGAAATTGACGTGACGTACTGTGTTTTCAAAAGGTGAGGATACCTCGCTTTCATTTCCGCTTTCCAATTCCCGTGTCATTTCTCTATAGCATGATTCCTCCACAAAACTTTAACTTGTGGTATGACCTTTCTTGGCGTAGGGCATGCCCTTCCTATCCAAAATCTTGACAGTACCTCCTCATACGTTAAGTCTTCGGCTATCTTGTCCGGTTCTAACTCTATAACGTGGTTCGGGTCTTTCACATATTTACGAAGTACAGATATGTGAAACATATTATGAACACGAGACATACTCGGAGGTAACGCAAGTCTATAGGCTACATTTCCTACTCGGTCAAGAATTTGAAATGGACCAATAAATCGTGGATTGAGCTTTCCTCTCTTCCCAAATCTTATAACTCCCTTCCATGGAGCAACTCGCAATAATACATGATCCCCACACTAAATTCCACGTCCTTTCGATGAAGATCCGCATAACTCTTTTGTCGATCTTGTGTCTTTAGTTTGTATCGTTGTCGAATCATTTGGATCTTTTCGGTGAGTCATACGTATTAACTCTCGGGTCCCAACAATGTTGTTTCACCCCAACATATTGAGAACGACATTTTTCGTCCATATAATGCTTGAATGGAGCTACACCTATACTTGCTCGATAACTCGTTGTTGTAGGAGAATTCCACCAATGGTAAATACTTATCCCAACCGCCTTGAAGTCTAGGACACGTAGTCTTAATATATCTTCAAGAGTTTGAATAGTCCTCTCGATTGTCCGTCCGCTTGGGGATGGTATGCTTAACTAAATCGCAAAACTGCGCCCATAGCTTTTTGCAAGCTAACCCAAAATCTTGAAGTGAATCTTGGGTCACGATCCGAAACTATGGATACAGGCATGCCATGCAACCTCACAATCTCATTTACGTATACATACTAGTAAGACGTTCAGGGAATAAGTCTCCCAGATCGGCAAGAAATGAGCGATTTGGTTAATCTATCAACAATAACCCAAATAGCATTGATGCCTTGAGAAACCGTAGGAAGACCCGTGAACGAAAATCCATGGTAATGTGTTCCCACTTCCATTCCGGAATCTCAAGTGGTTGCAACGGACCCTTAGGTACTAGATGCTCCGCCTTTACACGTTAGCAAGTTAAACACATCGAGATAAACTTTGCAATCTCTCTCTCATATTATTCCACCAAAATGTATGTCAAGATCACGATATATTTTAGTACTTCCAGGATGGATTGCAAATGGTGTATTGTGTGCCTCCATCATAATCTTGTTCTTCAAATCGAGTCGTTAGGAACACAAAGTCTAGAGTGGACTCAAGTATTCCTTCTTCATCAATTCTCGCCCTAATAGCTCCTTCTTGACTTTCTTCTTCATACGATCACCCGGCCTTCGGGGCTTGAAAGCGACTTTAACTTTATCGATTAAAGTCGATTATACTCAGATATCATCATCACGTGGGTACCTAGAGTTTTCATCTCCATCTCTATTATTTGTAAATTATACGAAATTAGTCTTTGACAATATCGTACTTTCATTGTATATCGATCTTCTACTCAACACATCGCCTACCACGTTCGCTTTTCCAGGATGGCATGGTTAGAACATGTGCTGAAATGAGTCTCCTCTTGAGTTCTTCGAAGCTCTTCCCACATTCCTTGCTCCATTCGAATTTTGTATCTCTACGAGTCAGCTGCGATAATGGAATAGCGATTCGAGAATATCCTCCGATAATAACCAACTAAGCTTGAAAGCTACGATTTTACATCGACTTAGGTTTGCTCTCAACTGTGACTCATATCCCAACCTTGGATAGCACGTCACAATGACACCTATCAGTTTACTATCGCACGAATATGACGTCCCCTACAGAGAGTCTGGCTTAGGTGAATTCCACAAAGGAAGTCACAAGATAAAGGCTCATGTACCAAATTCTATAGTTGAATTTTTAACTCCTGAAGTTCAATAGGAGCCATTCGATATGAGATTTTAGAAATGAGTTTTGTACCGGGTTCAAATTCGATACAAAATTTAATATCAGGCTTTGGGAGTAAGCCAAGAAATTCTTCGAAAAAATACGTCGGGAAAATCAATAACAACAGAATATTATTCAAATCGGCGTGTCTTTATTCAAATCCATAACATAGACTAAGAAAACTTGACATCCGTAATAAACGAATGACTTCATGGCTTGATATGAAAGAGTTTGACTTCAATGGTTTGGTTGCTTGAATTGAATAACGAGTTGCTTAGGAATATGAAAACTAACAACCTTACGAAAATAATCAATTTCGGCGTGATGAGTAGTTTAACCTTAAAATCACATCAAAATAAATATCTCTATAGAAATAAGGTTAACAGTAATGTGATAGTGCCAACTTTGAATCAAGCAAGATTTTTAAACAACGGATGTAATGAAAGTTTCTCTAATGGAGTCTCCATAAATAAGTCAAAGTTTAATTTCTCCGTAGTCAAGTTCAAACGCTGGCCTGAGCGTAAGCAAGAGAGATAAAAGAATGGGTAGAACCGGTATCTAGTAAGGTATAAACTTTGCAAGAATTTATAATTAACTAACCCGTGCTAACTTCGTTCGGGTTCCTCGCATTTTGACCGGTCACGACAAACGCTCTTCCAGGAATCGTTGACTTTGACTTTTCTGTATCCGCCTCTGGTGCCAACGTCCCAACTGGACTTGATTTCGCTATAGGACAAAATCGAGCTATGTGACCATCTTTTCCACAACTAAAACATACCTTGAAGGCTTTGAACAGTTTGACCTTATATGTCCCTCCTCTCTCCACATCCAGAGCATCTAACCGGCGATCGTTCTCTTCCCTAGAATTTGTTGATGGTGTTGATCTTCACTTTGACGCCTTCCCGTCATCGTTAAATCTTCTCTTTTAGATTGGACACCTCTTTCCATAATATCAACGCGTCGTGCTTGCTTTTTACCCATGCATCACTCATTCTCACTGCTCGCTTATTTCTTCTTTCACCAGATTCCACTTTTATCATCTTATACTCGCCAAAGAGTGCTTCGCTCAAGCATCACGATCGGGTAACACAAGCTTGAATCGTTGCATCCTTTTGCTCCACGATTTTCCTCGCAATTCTTCACCGCTTCTTCTAACTCATGAATACGATTTTGTAATTCTACATTTTGATCATAAAATACCTCTAATAAACTCTCTTCGTACCTCTTCTTCCTCTTCTTCCTCACTCTCAAATTGTTACCTTTCATGACTATCTCTAAATGTAACTATCAATTCTTTACTCACCACATGGATATCTCTAATTCCTTCTTCACCGACACATCACATTATCCTGTTTTGGCGATTAGAGGTGTCTCCACGATCTCATTCACTCCATTGTTAACGTTCTCAAAGCAGACCATTCTTAAAAACTATCATAAAACAAGGGTTAATTAAATAAATTAACAAATCACATAATACCCCTATATTATGACTAAACCAACAAATAAGCTTAGGTAGGACACACTAGCGAAGGATTTACTCGCCTCTCCCTCCTAGTTCTATTCCCCATCTCCACCAGAGATCATATCCCTAAGCTCGATATTAACTGTGACGCCCCAAAATAGGTATACACAACACCCATTCTGAGTCGCCAAATACATGGTACAAGAAACAAACTACAACTTCAATAATACAAATGTCGTGTGAAATACGATAATATATAATCGTGAGTTTAAATATAATATTGTCTTCTAGACAATATCCACACGCAAATAAATCTCCATCATAATTATTGATACATTATTTTACAAAATGGTGAGGACTACTAAACAACTCTCTCTAGAACCTTCATTCCATACCCCGACTAGTACTACTCGCTACATTCTCGCCTCGAGAGAAGAAAAAATGGAACAACAAGGAAAAGGGTGAGCTCAACTAGCCCAAGAAAGAATATTATGACTAAGATAATATACAACAAATTATCGTTAGTCTCCAACAGGAAAAAATCGATAGAATACAATAGACAACAAGTTTCGGATCAATATTCAGCAATGAAAATAATAATTCATAGAAGAGTTACGTGAGAATGAAATCTACTATAATCTATGAATTTAACAATCCATCATCAATATTTTATCCTCAGAACATCAATCAATATTCATCTCAAATCAAATATTCATCTTTGCACTACAGCCAAAGATATTCATCAATCGATCATGTTCATCTCAACACTGCTTCATCTTTGCACTAAAGGCCAAAGATATTCATCATCGGTCGTATTCATTTAAACACTGCTCATCTTTGCACTACTGGGTGCCAAAGATATTCAATAATATCACCATTTAAGACCGAGGATGATGAAAAATATTTTTAAAGAACGAATCCAAAGAAACAAAATGACAAGGATTAAGGATTAAGGATTCGTACTTTGTTTTATCCATGTCCAACAATACCTCAAAAATAATCATAGTGGTGTAAAATTCAAGAATGATCAAAACATGGATACAATCAAAGCTAGTATCCGAATAGATATTTTGGACGAAAAAGAAGAAATTTTATTTTTCTATGAATAGTGCCAGATACGTGAATAGTGTCAGATATCGTGAATAAAGGCAGATATCGTGAATAGTAACTCTCACACCAAAAGATAGAAATTCCACAAAAACATCTTCACGCTTCATGAATAGTACTGTGAAATAGTAACTCGTGAATAGTAACTCATGAATAGTAACTCGTGAATAAATAGAACTCATGAATAGTAATCCCATATGAAAAAGTTCCAAATTTGATAAAAAATTCCAACCAATATTTCAAAGATAATGATATTGAAGAAATAATATCATTACAAAAAAAAAAAATATCCCTTACCTCAAAGAATCAAGATTTCCGGAAGGAAAGGCTCAAGTGATCTTTGAATGAAACTTGTACCGAACAGCAACTCTCAAAGTATCTAAATACTCACAAAATACGCTCAATAATATAGAGAGAGAAAGAGAGAAAACTTGTTTCTGGTGTGATTTTCAATTCTAACTTAGCCCTCTATTTATAGGAAAATGTTAGCCCGTAGGCAAGCGGACCAAGACTTTCTGCTACCGATGGCTTTTACTCGCTACTATTGCCACCCACCACATTAGAAATAAAATTCAGCACATTTTTTCACCAACCACAAGTGGGGCCCACCAATTCTAGAATTTTCCACCAAAATCATTTATAACCTAATTTACGAATCACCACTTCTTAAAATTCATAATAAATTATACGCTCATTTTTAATTCGCTCAAAATTTGTGGACATATACTCAACTTATATATGTATAACATATCCAAAAATTTACAACGATCCAACGGTCGGATTAAATATTATAACTCACACAATAAAGTCAATAATAACACCAATTTGATCTTTTAATACCTCCAATCCGGCAAAATACAAATAAAACATCTCAAAGATTAATTCCTTCATTAATAACCACATAAATAAATCCATCATTTATATTCATATAAAATAAATATTTCCTTATCATATGAATCAATAATTAATTATTCACAAATAATATTACGTAATCACATTTATGACAACCAGTAATTTCTTCAGAAAGAGGGCTTTCAATAAGGATCTCTCCTTATCTGGCGCGCAATTAGGTGACCAAACCTCTCCTGTATGTAACTTTCTAGACATTGCCAATAATGTTATCTAATAATATTATTCAAATAATATGAATTATTGATCCGATAATGGGAAATCTTGTGCGATGACAATTATTGAAACAACAATAATATAAAATACCAACGCAAAGAATTATTGAATCAATAAAATAAACTATTGAATAAAGAATTCATCGTAATAATTATTGAGTAGTGCCTTCACGCGTTTAATCAATAATTCAACAATACTGTCTAATACTGCAATGCCATCTTTAATAAACCATGCGACATCAGATTTTAACCACCGGGTATTCCAATGATCTTAATTGTAATAACTACGCCAGTTATTTATAACCACCCAAACTTTGTCGTTTTTCCTCATCCAATCGCTTTCAAGTTATGGGGCCTACACATGGTCATTTACCGCAGGTCGATTTAATATTTTTAACAAAGATCACGAATATTCCACGCACCAAACGAATATTCCCCACAAAAAATAAATATTTTATAACCACTTGCTTATTTTGAAATATTTGCGTATTTAACCCTTAACTATCCACATAAATCAAATCAACCCTTACTATTTCAAAATAATAAATAAAGGAAATTCCTTTTTATTTAAAAAAATTTCGGGGTCTTACAGACTCGAATTCGAGCTTGAATTTGAAGCTTGCGAGTAGTTTGAATATAATTCGATCCTAGTCGAATCAAATTCGAATCGAGTCGAATATGAGTAGAATTTTTTAAATACATAATGAATCATAAACTTAATAGATTAAACATAAAATATGACTTTAGATGAGCTAATGTAGACATGTAAACAAGATATAAAATATCATATTTGTGGTAATTTTTTCGTCCCATAATATATGACGTTTTAGAGTTGTGTACAAAAATTAAAAAATGAATGTATAATTCTATCTAATAAAATACAAATGATTTTGAATTTTCCGCTCACTCAATAAATCATTTGGGCCGTCCAAAGTTTGAGATAAATCTCACCGTCCATACAGTGCCGGAGGCACGTGACACATTTAGTATTAAGTGTAGTATTAATTGTCTATAATACTATTTACAATATACTTATGTCATACTCTCTCATCTGTAATATTTTGTCATGAGAGATAATTTTTAAAAAAAATTATAACTAATTTTTTTAAATTATATCAAACGTCAAATAATTAATTAATTTTTTTTATATTATTATGACACGGTGGGAGTATGTAAGTAGTGAGATACCAAATGTTTATCATTTTTGCCACCGGATACTTGGTTTAAATAAGATGCCAAATGTTGACCATTTTTGTGGGAAGTCTTTAGTATGAAGTTTATTTTGAGGTAAGTTGGTCAATTGATCAATAAAATACTGACACACAGATAAAATTATATATGTATTAATATTTTATTGATTAATTAATTAACTTACCAAAAAAATAACTTCATACTAACCGAATCTATTTTTGTGGTATGTAAGTAGTGAGACAGCTGATAACATAGGATCAATCTTAGAATACTTGGGTCCCTCAAAAATAAAAGATCATTATTCATAAGCACGCTTGGGTACTGTAAAAAGAAAGCACGTGATCAATAGAGAACCTAAGATATAGTAAAAGATAGAAGTCCTCTTTTTTAAGTCCTCAAGATCTCGCATAGATTTGGATCAAGATTTTATCCTTATCTCTTCTTAGCTTCTTTATTGTTGAATGAAGAATAGTTGAATCGATTACATTTTTGGGTTGAATAGTTAATATAATTTTTTATAAATATTATATATATATATATATATATATATATATATATATTTTATAATACTAATTATTATATTAAATAAAATTACAATAATTTTAAATTTTTTTAAAGGATAAAATAATAAAAATCTGTTTTTAAAATATATTGTCAAACAATTTTTTTTCATTCAATATTCGTAATTCTAACTTCATTTAAATTATTTAAACATTAAGAACTATTTCATTCAATTTTATCAAAAACCCTTAGAATAGTATAAAACTCTCTCTGTTCCATAAAAAATAACCTTCATAATGTTCAAAAAAATTATGTTAAGAAAAAGAAAATAATTTTTTATTTTATTCACTGACGAAAATGCAATAAGATTTTTTCATTTTTTAAAATGTAATAGATCCTATTTAAGTAATTTTAAGGGTTAAATAATTTATACAATATATTAAATTTGAATTATGTACTTGGAATAATTTTTAAGTTATTGATATTGTTCGTGCAAAAATTATGATGTACGTGTAAGGCAGTTTTATAATTATTTTAATGACATTTTCACTTTAAACTATATTAATTATTTTGGCACTCACAATTGTTCTGAAAATATCAATTATTTTTCTTTTCAGAAGCAATTTTTAATAATATATTTTTGACATCTTTTAATTTCTGGGAGGAAATTGTTAAATTCACAACAAAAATTGTTATTTTCACAACAAAAGTGTCGCTATAGATCTTATAGCGACTATTTTCGCAGTCACTATACACTTATAACGATACTTTTGTTGTGAAAATAACAAAAAGTATTATGGATTTAACAATTCCCTTTGTGGGAAGGAGGGAGTATCTTTTAATTGTTGTTGGAATTGTATGATTTTGATTTGACTCATTTGAGCGGTTCTAATTAGTTTCTAGTACTTGAATGATTAGATTTGTTGGTGTTCCATAAGATCACGCCATATCTTCTTCTACTTTATGTTTCGGAAGCTCAGACAGAAGCATTTAGGTTGATGGACAATGGAGAATTTCATACCATTCACTCATTTTTGAGGAAGATATGTAAGAAAGTTGGTTCCTTGATTCAAACTTTATTAAAATTTTGATCAAGTAACCAAGTAATTTATATTACTCGGAAAGAATCATATATGTTTTAAGTCCCTAACTTTGAGGAATTTTGTTACAGGCATGAGGAATTTTGATAACTAAGAACGAGTATCATTTGAATATTATTCGATCATCATATACAAATACAAATATTCAGTTCTAAATATCAAGGGTAGGGGTGCAACTTGAGTTGGACAACTCACGAGTAATCCAAGCCCGTCCACAATTTTATAATACTTGGACAAATTCTTTTTTACATTTTTAAAAACTCGACCATCCAATAGTCTCATGATAACATTAAGATTTTTCTACGCGCCTCAATCACCGAAAAACGCGTCAAATCCTACACAAAAAACGAGTCAGTATCGAGAGCTTGACGGCTTTGGCCGCCGGGGGATTAGGACTGAGCAAAAAGGGAGTATAACCGAATTACCGAACCAAATTGAAATAATTTAACCGATTTTATTTGATAATTCGGTTATTTTCAATATTTCGGTTATATCCGAATTTTATTACGGTTTTCAGTTAGTTTGTACGGGTTTTACTTTTGGGTTATTCGGTTAAACCGAATAACCGAACAACACTTTACTAAATTCTCAGTAGTCAGCACTTAACGTCTCAGCCCAATTTATTCAATATTCATTACTAATTTAGTACTTTACTAAATTCTCGAAGACTCCAAGTCCCAATCTCTCAGATTCTGTTTTCCATCCGCTTAGACTCGAACTCTCAGACCTCAGTCTCAGTCTCTCAGATCAGATCTCTGATCTCTCTCATCTCAAGTTTTGACTGTCTTGTCTTCTCGAACTCTCAGTATCAGAGTCTCAGATCTGAGATCCCTTAAGTCTCGAACTCTCAAACTCTCGGCGCTGGCGACCCTTCATCGCGAACTCTCGAACTCTCAGATCTCGGCGCCGGCGGCAGCTTTCCATTTGTTAAGGTAATTTTGTTATTTACCTTTACTAAATTCTCGAAGACCGATTGCTTTTAGTGTGGGTGGGTGTCTGTGCATGTGTAATTTCTGAGGTTTTGAAAAGAAATTAGGAAAAAGTTGTATTTTCTTACTTTACTGCAACCCTATTGTAGCAGGAGCTGCTTTGTTGGTTTTTGTTCATTTCTTATTTTTGAGTAGCGGATTACATTTATTCCTTTTTGCTCTATGCTATTCCAAAATTTGAATTATTTTGATCATTGTTTTGGGGGTTACAACACTTGGTGGAATTCCTTATAATATATTAGTGTATCTTTTGCCTAAACTTCATATTTCTGAAGAGTTGTAATTGCATTTATATATATTCAATAGAAGTATTCTTCACGTGTTAGACAAAAGTTACTCTCTTTTAGTGCATACATAGTCCTTGAGACTTCAAATTCACTATTATTTTGGGTTGTAAAGAAACTAACATTTTAGCAACCAGTACTAACATTTCACTATTGTTTGTTTCGTTGTTATTTGTTAATGTAATTTGTTTGAAATTTTCAGATGATATCAAGAAGTATTTTAAACGATTTGCATATGGTGGATGATACAGACGAGCCTGACCTTGATGACCTTGATGCAATTGAACATGAGAAAGAAGGGGGTGACAGTGTTCCCACCCCCACCCCCAATATAGAGACAAGTAAAAAGAGTACGGGACAATCAAAAAATTTAAAGCTGCAAAGAAAGAGGATGACACCTAGATCCAAGGTGTGGACTGAGGGGCACTTCATTCCAGTTAAAGATAATGATGGTAATGACATCAAAGGTAAGTGTACTTATTGTGGAAAAAAATTAGCTGCTGATTCATCTTCAAATGGCACTACTGCTTTAAGAAATCACTTTAGAACTTGTAAAAAAAATTCCATCAACATGGATAAAGCTCAACCCCAACTTATAGGAATTAAAGAGGGTGAGGGGGAGGGAGGGGCATGTGAGAGTACACTCACCACTTGGAGGTTTGACCAAGAAGTTGTTAGGGCAGCCGTTACTTACCATCTTATTGTAGATGAGCTTCCTTTCAAACATGTTGAGAAAGATGGTTTTAAACGACTTATTCAAGCTGCATGTCCTAGGTTTCAGTTGCCTTCACGTTTTACATTTGCTAGAGATTGAATTCGTTTGTATGATAATGAGAAAATTAAGCTGAAAACATTCCTTAGAAAAAATTGTGAACGTGTTTGCCTCACTACTGATTCTTGGACTTCCAATCAATGCTTGAATTATATGTGTGTTACTGCCCATTTTATTGATGAAAATTGGAAATTGCATAAGAAAATCTTAAATTTTCGAACCATCACAAGTCATAAGGGGAAGGACATTGGGGAAATGGTTGAGTCTTGTCTAAAAGAGTGGGGACTTTCTAAAGTTATGACACTCACTGTAGATAATGCTAGCTCAAATGATACGACAACTGATTACTTGAGAGAGAGATGTACATCTTGGAAAACCAATGTCTTGGGTGGTAAGTTCATTCACATGAGATGTATAGCTCACATTATTAATCTTGTTGTGAATAATGGGTTGAAGTTGATTGAGAAATGTGTTAAGAATGTTAGGCGTGCAGTGAAGTATGCAAAACAATCCCTGGCTAGGGTCAAGTCATTTAAGGACTGTATTGAGTATTGTGGTCTTCAAGACAAGAAAGGCTTAAGTCTAGATTGTCCTACTAGATGGAACTCTACTTACTTGATGTTAAGTTTGGCCTTAAAGTACAAAGAAGATTTTGATCGATTTGGATTTGAAGATCGTGGCTTTGTAAAAGAGATGGGGGGCCAAGATATTCCAACGAACTTGGATTGGAATAGGGAAAAATTGTTTGTGAGATTCTTAGAACATTTTTATAATCTCACTATGCGTATTTCGGGCTTATCTTATGTCACATCAAATAATGCATTTCATGAAATAAGTGAAACTTATATTATTTTGAGTGAGTGGGAAAGTAGCAATGATAGAGAATTGAAACAAATGGCTAAGGCAATGAAAAGAAAATATGATAAGTATTGGAGAAATGTTACTAAGAAGAATATGTTGTTGTATATTCCCGTTGTGCTTGATCCTCGGTCTAAGTTGAGTTTTGTTCAATTTGGTTTAGACGAAATGTATGGAGATGATGAAATTGAAGTTGACGATCTGTGACACCCCCAAATCCGGGTACTTCGATTCCACGGGATTTGGTGTTCACTGTACAAATATCATCTATCTATCTACCCATAATAAATGCAAACCATGCAATAGATAGAAATAAAATCTTCCCTTTATAGGTTTCAACATCCTAATCATAAACATAATCCCGTGTTAAACTAACCTTAAACATCAATCGTATGAAAATATAAACAATAAGTCTTAAACAACATCATTAACTCGAGTTTAACATAAATACATCATCAAATAAAAATAACAAGTCTTCATCACTTGCTAACTTTGCTCTTGCCTTTACTAGTGGAAGGTTCATCGGTTCTTTTCGTTCTTAATCGCAATGTTATTATTAAGCAAGAGTGAGCACTATTGCCCACAAGTATAATAATGAAAAATAACGATATAATAACATGCGAGTAAATCAAAGACATCTGAATAAAAGCTCAACTTTTGAATCAAGAATGAATAACAAGAATCAAAAAGAATTACGAGGGTCATAAGACCTTGAACTATGTCCTAGGTTATCAAGGGTTATACTTGAAACCTTTAACGATCATAAGACTATGAACCTTTCTACTCGTGATTTAGGGGATCGATCAAATAGTAGTACCATATCATACACAATATCTTAACGCTAACGATAAGTAAATCCCTTTCCGTGGTTGTTCATCTCGGTTTGACATTCGAGTCCGCACCAAAGGAAGTTTGGTTTGGATAATTCATCAAGGGTTCTGAAATTTAGAACGCTCATCAACTATGGACTAGTCGAATCAATAAGGGTTCGTTAGTCTAATAAGGTTCAATAATAATGATATTCAAATTGAATAATAATCTCAGGAAGTATATAATAGGATAATTATTGTATAACTGAATCATGCTTTGAAAAGATAATCAATCTTTAATATACATTTTGAACATGAATAATAGTAATGATAATTTACTCGAGGTAAATAATAAACTTGAACAATAATGAAAAGTAGGGTTAGGAAACTTGCTTCGTGCGTAGATTACACTTTAACTAAGCACGTTCTTTGAATTTAAATCCTACATACCATTCACATTCACAATACCAGTTAATTATAACTTAACTAATCATCAATGATCATTCTTTTGTCTAAACTTTGGTTATGACTATACTTAGTCAAATTATCACATTGTCACATAATTTGTACTTCATGAATATCAAGCTAATTATGTATTCAATAATTCAATCCACATGTAATTATGTTATTTACATGTTAAACATCTAATTTACATCTCATTATACTTCTAACATGTTTACATGTTCATTACATTAAGTTAACAATACATTGCTAGACTTAACACTTTAAAAATTACATTTCTGGACCATTCTCAGAGAGTGGCTGCTATTTCTACGCTTATATACTAAGTCTTGCATCATGTAGGACACTTGGCGCTTCTGTTGGCGGGACTTAAGCGTTGATCATGGCGTTATACAAGAATCAGAAAACTATTCTGCAATTCGCGAAAATTGCAGAACACAGCAAAAAATTTCCAATTAAATAATTCGTATATAATCATTACCCAACATCTATAAAGTGATTTTAACCCATTAAAACACATAATCACAGAGTTTAAGCATGCAATTTCACTGATTTTTGATGTTCTTAAAGGTTTTGAAAATAAAACATGAAAATTGTCACTACGGATTCGTTATAACACCGAATCCGTTTATTTAAACTTTGGTCTCTTTGTATCAACATGCATAGAAACATACGAATGTAAAATTTAGGGATAATATACGATCAACACATGAAATATCACGTATAAGGCCATATGGCCAAAACCCAAACTCTGTAATTTTGAAAAACATATACGACATGTATTTTAATGAAACAGATGATATGGTTTGCAAAATATATATAATTAAATACGATGTGATACATATTAATACATACATAACCCATAAACATTACTCCTTTCTCAGTTACAGAGGCTTTACAATAGGTGTTAACGCCAAGATCTTTCTCCACGTCCCAATCACCAAGACGCGTCCAATATCCTGCACAGTTCAACAAGTCAACACCAAAAGCTTGACGACCTGACCGTCGAGGGATAGCTCCGGTGTGAGAGTCAGTACAGGCGATCACAAGGTCAACAATGGAGAGAAAATATTATCTAGTGTCTGAGAGAGATAGAATAATAAATCTTAATTGAAATGTGTGTGTTACTTACCCTTTTTATGTGATCTTAGCCCCATGCATACTCCACTCTCCGGTTTACCGTGCCACCCACCACCTCCTGACACCTTTTTCCCTCACTTCCTATCATTTCAAATTAAAAGTAAATACCACCTTCACACCTCATTATTCTTTGCTTGCCACCACGGCCATCCGAGTCCCATCCTCATTAATGCCATGCAGCAAAGTGGCAGACACAATAGTTAACCGTCATTTAGCATAATGATTACTGGTCAAAGTTGGGTTAAGTGACAATTTGTATAATGGGTCAATATAATGACTAAGCCCAAATAATAGAAATGACCCAAGTGACCGGATCCAACCATGACTTAGCATAATATGATCCAAGGGAGGAGCCCAATAATTTTGGCCCAATAAGGAAAAGGATTATGGCCCAACATTACCCCCTAGTCTTATATTAAACAGGGTGTTTAATGAAAGACTATAAGCAGTATAGGCCCAGGACGTAACCAACTATGATAAGTCATAAGAGATCCAAAGTGAAACCTTGCCAAAGCCCAAATTGTTATCGTGTATGTAAGAGAAGCCCAATAGACGCAAGCCCACAAAGGTGAAGATATTTAGGTCTAAAACGATTTAAACCTCTTCCCATTCATCATCATTGCAATTGAATTAAATGTGTCATTTTTAATTACCGTATACAACCACAAGATAAAAGGTAAACTTTACCAATTCGATTTGCTTTTACTCGCTAATTCAAAATTTGAACCTTAGAGCTTTCTTCTTCTCTCGCAAATTTCTTTCTTTGCTTCACAAAATTTTAACAATGGTGACCAAAACCTCCGCCAAAACTCTCCTCTTCGTAACTCTCCCATCAAGATCGCTTTCTCCCAACCCAAATCTCCTAACCAAGAGGGTTCGAGTTCCAACCCTCAATCAACCACCATGGGGAAACCCTTCTCCGACTTCCTCTACCTCGATTTCTTCAAGGATGGGGAACAATTCCCTAATGCCAACATCCGCTCTCGGTCACACCGAATCCGAAATATGCATGCTCAGACTCGTTATCGATTCCCGACATGTACGCTGATAAGGGCTCCTCGCTCTGAAGAGCGATGTACCAAATGATCGGACGGTTGGGTCGCCATGCCTGCCACTCTTCCGAAAAGGGGTTCGCTTTACCTCTCCATGTCTTCATCATTACCCTCTTAGGGTTTATAGGAGTGGGCTTCACCCACTATTAGTGCCCAACTCCTACATCCACATCTTGCATTTATTGCCTTTTGCCATGAACTAGGGATTGCTCCCTCTGTCGATATCTTCTTCACCCTCTTTTCTGCTGGTAGGTCTCGGGAACGAGGCTTCAAAGTGTTGAGCAAGCAATCTCCTCGACCCAACACTAGGTTCGAGAGGAGACCCCTGATGAATACTCCTTCCAGCAACAAGGGTTGGCATGAGAAGTGGTTTTTTATCACGGGACCTAAGATTTCTTCTCTTACAGATTGGACCACCTCTGACCAGGTCTCTGCTGACTTTGGAGACATATCCGAAGAACGAGTGAGGGAGATGGCAGACTTCTTGAGGAAGATTCCTCCAAAAGAATGGAGTTTCACACTTCTGACCAAACAAGCCTGGTTATATAACCACAAATGTAAGTTTTGAATAACTCTGTAATATAATTTCTGAGCTATATAAGTGATACAGGTTCTGATGCGTGGTTTTTTGTAGTGTCTCTGATCAAACCGACTCCCCTGGAGGTGAGAGACCTGGAAGATTTTTTGGCAGGGAAGAATGCAGATGCAAGTGAAGAGCATCCGGCCGAAGAATCTTCCCAGGTTAACCCCCCTATTGCCGACCCACCAACTTCTTCCCTTCAAACTGACGAACCTCAAACTGACGAACCCAACATACCCGAAGAAAACCTTAGACCTCGCCGAAGAAAGAGATCCGCCAAACGATCCAAGACCACCCAATCAGAAACAAACCCTGAAAGTGACCCTGAAACACTTCCTGAAACAACCCCCCAAACAACCTTCTCAACCAATCCCAATCCTCCAACCTCTGAACCTACCCCGGTGAGGAGGAGCCTACTCGATATTCCTTTGCACGATCGGGCTAAGGTCCTTCATGTAAAGAAAATAAGAACCAAAATAACCCCCTTGACTGCCGAAGAGCTTCGAGTCCCTACCTCTTCAGCTGTCACTCCTCCGACCACATCCACAGAAACCCATGTGCCTGATAATGAACCAATCGGGTCGATCCACACTCCTTCCCGAAAAAGAAAACAACCATCGACATCCACCCCGTTCATCTCCCCGCCCTTCGCCAACTCCCGAACGCATACCGCCTCGATCTCCTTCTCCCAAAACCATACACGCAGACTCTCACCCATTCGCGAAGAACCTCCACCTTCTCCGCCAAGAGAACCAACCACCGAGATTGATCGGGAAGCCATGGCCTCTCCAACAATGTGGCCCCGACTCAATGCTCATTTTCCCTTCCAACTGTTCAACACCTTTGTTCGTGAAACCGACGATCATCGGTTCGGGAACAGTTCGAATGGAGATCTACTCAGCGAAGGCATGAGCTACTTGGCGAAGGTAAACGAGTATCTTCTTTATTTCTGAATTTATTTGCATACTTATATATCTGAAAACTGATCAAATGGTATTGGAAACACATAGGCCAATGCAAAGGTTCGGACGCCTCTTCGCCCAAGGTCTCTCGGCCAAGCGTAAGAAGAGATCTTGAGGAAGGAGAATGCCACGTCAAGTCTACTTTCGGCGAAGGAGAAAACTCAACGTGAATGCCTTCTTCATACAAATGAAGGTCTTCAAAAAGAGTTAGCCCAAGCCAAAGGAGATGTAAAGGCCTCCAAGGAAGAACTGTCAACCAAAGCTCAAAGACGAGGAGATCATTAAAATGAATGTTGACTTGGTTCGGAGGAGCGAGATAAGGATGGAGAAGATCGAGGAATTAAAGGTCGATGCTAAGATCTTGACCAAGACTATCCATAAGTCGGAGGCGCAGAGACTCGTCACACGAGTAAGCGGCTCAAACTCAAGAGGAAATCCGAGAACTCAAGGCTCTTCGGACCTTGGGCCCCTTTAATCGACGACCTTCGCAAACAATATGCGAAGAGTACCGAACTCTCTGACGAAATCAACGGGAAATAATGAAGATATACTCCGAGAGTTACGAGCTTTGCCAAAGTCGTGGCAAGAAGAAGTCGTCTCGCAGCCTAACTGGACCCATCCTTACTCGATTCTTCGAGACGAAGATGGCGCTGTCGATGTTCTTTTTATGTCTTTCCGCCTTTAATTTACGATGATTTGTAAAAATTATCAACAAAGTAATTAAATTAAATATTAATGAAAATGACTTCATTCCTTATGACTTCGTATATTTATTTTCCGCCAATACTCCAATATTTATCTAAATGAAAAGATGCACAAACCCCTCTCACGGGTCGAACCCGAATCGTTAGTAACAACTAAATATGCCATATAACGAGATAAGATGAAATGTAAGAATGAAGCTTCCTAAACTCAACACTTAGAAAAATTTTAGGTAATAAAGTAAAGGGATACTTATTAGTTACATCAGTGTGAGATATATCTCGCTTCATCAGAATTTGTTTACCCCTAAAGGCCTAATAAAACCAAAAGATGACATTTGCTTACCACGGCGGGGCCGACAAAGTCTTAAAGTTGACACTTGCCTACCACGAAGGGCCTGACAAGGTCTAAGTGTCGACAATTGCCTACCACGAAGGGCCTGACAACGTCTTAAAGATGACACTTGCCTACCACGAATGGCCTGACAAAGTCTTAAAGATGACACTTGCCTACCACGAAGGGCCTGACAAGGTCTAAGTGACCACCTGCCGAAGAGGCTACCATCGAATGGTCAACAGTCCACCCGAACCTCCTAACACCAATGACGTTTGCCTACCACGAAGGGCCCCGACAAACTCATAAGGACCACTCGCCAAAAGGTCGCCATCGAATGGCCAAATGAGTCCACCCGAATCTCCTAACACCAATGACGTTTGCCTACCACGAAGGGCCCGATAAACTCATAAGGACCACCGCCGAAAAGGTCGCCATCGAATGGCCAAATGAGTCCACCCGATCCTCCTAACACCAATGACGTTTGCCTACAACGAAGGGCCTGACAAACTCATAAGGACCACCTGCCGAAAAGGCTGCCATCGAATGGCCAGCGAGTCCACCCGATCCTCCTAACTTCGTTGAACTGATCAGCAATGAAGACAAGATTTGTTAGAGAAAAAAGGGAACTTTTATTGATGATGACATAAATATTTATAGACTTCCAATGTACGGACATCATTTCTATTGAAAGTACTTTCTAAGCCTGCCAGCGTGCCAAGTATTCTTAATTGCTGACCCATCTAATGCTTTTAATCGATAAGTTCCCGGCTTCGGCACTTCAATTATTTCATACGGTCCTTCCCAGTTTGGCATCAGCTTTCCTATATTCTGAGGTGTAGATGCTTCGGCTTCTCTGAGGACAAAATCTCCCACTTCGAACCTTCAACATTTTACCCCCTTATTATAATGCTTAGCCACTCTTCACGATAGTCGCCAACCCGATTAAGGCAAGCTTTCTTACTTCTTCAAGTAAATCAAGATTCGCCTTAAGCCCTTCCTCATCAGAGATTTCTCCTCAAATGGGTCAATTCAAGACCGGAAGATCCAATTTCAACTAGGACTAAGGCATCGCATTCATAGCCGCCTAAAAGGTGAATCCCGTGTCCCTAGTAGGTGAATCCCACAACACGCTTTCTTTCAAGAATGCCTCAAATTTCGATCCCATTCAACAAAGCGCCATCTGTCACTTCAACTTGTCCATTCGATCAACACCTTAGGGATCCCAAAGAAAAATTTCACCCCACAAACTCCGTCTTCCTTTATAACTTTAGGCACTCCCGTTAAACACCACGTTGATCAAGTATAAACTTTGCCTCCACCCACTTAGTCGGGCGGTTTAATCAATAAAGAATATAATCAATAAGTTTACGACCTTTTTTAGCTTTCTAAGAGTGGACCCAAAGATATCAACCCCTGCATAAATGAAGGGTATAGGAGATAAGATCGAGTATAGCTCTTCGGGTGGCTGATGTGGGATCGGACTGTTGAGCTGACATTTCTCGCACTTCTTGACGTACTCAGTTGCTTTTTTAAAGATGGTAGGCCAATAGTACCCCTGGCGAAGTACTTTATAGGCTAATGACTTAGCTGCCATATGGTCGCCACAAATACCTTCATGTATTTCCCGAAGAGCATATTCAGCTTCAGATGGAGTCAAGCATTTCAATAATGGAGATGAGAAAGCTCTTCGGAATAGATCTCCATCAATCAGAATAAAATTGGCACTTTTATACTTGATTTTCTTGGCGAGCATCCGATCCGAAGGTAAGACGCCATCTGCCAGATACTCTATATATGGAGTCAACCAAAGAATGTTGGTTCGGTCAATGCATTACTACCGATTTATAATGTACACTCAGATGTTGCAAAGTTTGTAAATAAACCGACCCATCAAAGACGTTAACATCCGTAGTGGCTAATTTGGAAAGTGCATCAAGAATTGAATTGTTATTACGCCGATCCTCAAACTCGTAGGATTGGAAATATCGAAGTTGTTCCTTCAATTTCATTAGATATTTGATCATTTTTGGGCCTCGAGCTTCATATTCCCGTAAAGTCGCTTAACGATTAACCGAGAATCACTAAAGATGATTATTCGTTGCACTTCAAGACTCTTTGCCAATCGTAACCTCGCAAGTATCGCTTCATACTCAACTTCGTTGTTTGTTGCTTTGAACCAAATCGATGGCTCATTGTACCTTGAATCCTCCCGACTCGTCGAAATAATCCTCGCACCATCGACATCCGTGGTAGAAGACCCATCTGCATCACAAAACGTCCAAGAACTCGCTCACATTGAAGAACTGCAATCGCTTCGTCCGATCCTTCACCTTCCGCCACAACTTCATCACCTTCGAAAACGAGCATTCAACAACAAAATCAGCCAAGGCTTGCCCTTTCATGGCGGTTCGGGATGATATTCAATGAAAAATTGTGACAACTCCATCGTCCACGCAGCAATTTAATCTCCCGACACACCTCGTGTTTGCCCATAATCTTCTTTAAAGGTCGATTCAGATACACTATTACCAATCTACCTCGGAAGTATTGCTTAAGCTTTCACTAGCGCTTATTAAAGCAAAAGCAAACTTTTCAATGTTCGGTACCTTTGTTTCAAAGATCTCAAGGACATGGCTTACATAATAAACCGGTCGCTTACTTCAACTTCACGCACCAAAACCGCTTCCTACCGCCAATGAACTAGTCCGCTAAGTACAAATATAAAGGTTCAAGAGAACTAAGCCACCAACAAAGGCGCCAAGATAAGTAGGACTTGATGCTCTGAAAGGCGCCCTCACATCAAAGTCCATCAAAACGCCTTTGCATTCTTCTACTTTTTCAATGTATCAAAGAACTAGAGACATCTTTTCCGCCGACTTGGACATGAACCTCCTCAAAGTCGTAATTCTTCCAAATGACGTTGAACATCTTTAAATGACCGAGGAGTCTTCATGTTCGTGATCGCTCAATCTTCTCGTGATTGGCTTCATTCCTCTCTCGATCGACAAGATAACCTGTAAATTTGCCAACCCCTCAGAATCAAGGTGCACTTAGTGGGATTCAATCTCAAATCAGGTCGATTTAATTGTCTCAAAACATTCTTCCAAATCATCCAGATGTTTATGTACCAACATACTTTTGACAATCATATCGCCTACGTACACCTCCATATTCCCCGCCTAACCGATATCCGAAAAACATGGTTCATCATCCTCGATATGTGGCTCCGGCATTGATGAGGCCAAGTTCATTTTCTTATAAGCATATACCGAACGATGCGTAATGAACGCCGCCTTCAGATATCCTCTTGCACATGGAAATTTGATGATATCCAGAGAATGCATCCATGAAACTTAACAAAGCATACCCAAGTGGCATCGATTAGTTGGTCAATGTGGGGTGAGGGTAGAAATCCTTCGGACAAGCCTTATTTAGATCAGTATAGTCGATGTAGACTCGCCATTTACCATTTTGCTTCTGTACCAACACCACATTCGCCATCCATTGTGGGTAGTCAATCTCGAAGATGAAGTCTGCTGCCAACAGTTTTGCAATCTCTTCATCAATTATTCGCCGACGTCAAAAGCGAAAATCCTCCTCTTCTGTTTGACCGGCTTCTTCGACGGGTTCACTCTCCAAATTGATGCTCAATGATATCCCCTGCTACCCCTTTGATATCCCGAGGCTCCCATGCGAAAATATCAACATAGCTTTGAAGGAGCTCCATGAGGTTCGTCTCGAGAGGTTCCGCAGACCAACCTATTTTCACCGCCTTGTTCTCTTTGCCCGGATGAGCTCTATCTCCTCCGCTTTCTTCACCGGCACGACCAATGGTTCTAACTACTCTCTGTGAAGGGTTCGATCTCTATCGCCATGGTCCGCTTCGCGCTCGATATTCCCACTCCCAAGTGATCACAAAGATTTCTATAACATCTTCCGCCGATCCAAGTCCCCTTCACCTCGCCACCCCCATGAGCCGAGGGAAATTTGATTTTGAAATGAGGAATAGAGGTCACAAATTTTGCAAAGAAATTAAAGCAGGCCTTCCCAAAATAGCATTATAAGCGTAATCTATATGTACAACATAAAATTTGCAAGTAATTTCTACCGTTGGGGGCCGCCAAGATGATCGGCGCTCAATAGTTCCAAATGCACCTTAACCGGGTCATTACTAAAACCATATAAAGGAGCCTCCCGTCCCAACTCCATCTTTCGCCCATCTAGGTGCATCCTCCGATAAGCGTTGGCATACGTAATATCTACTGGTAAGACCCATTATCCACCATCATCCGTTTATATCTACCGAACCCACTTGTGGCAAATAACACCAATGATCCTCGTATGCGGTTCGATAACTTCCGGGGGTAATCTTCATCAAGAAAAGAGATTACCAACTTCCTGGATAAGGTCCGTCACTTCGGAGGGTACCCGCCATCGCTACGACCAATCCAAGTAGCTTCTTGCGCTTTTTTCCAACGAAGTTTGCTGTAAGTACCCCAAAGATGACATCTACCACGCGCCTTGCAGTCGCTCCGAGCCGGTAACACTTGGCTTAAATCGGTTGAGCTACGGAACAGCCCTCTCGTCCGCCGTTGATTAGTTCTCGCAACCACATACCAATTAAAGCACCGCCAGACATTCCTTTTCAATAAAGTCCTTCAAACTAGCACAAATTGTCAGTATTATGACCAAGCTTGATGGTAATCACAATATTTACGAGAATTTCCTTTTCAGCTTAATGTTATCTCGAGGTGGTTCAAAATAGGTTGATTCTTAATTTGATCCAAGATAATGTACTCGTCTCAGTATTAAGGCCGTAATGCGTCTATTCACTCTCTTCAACGGAGCGCGATTTAACGCCCTCCACCCCGCTCTCCAATTATTAAACTTTTTCGACCCGCCTTCAGAGCGGTCTTTATTACCCTCATTCTTTCTCCGGTCTTTATCGGCTTCTATCCCGATCCGTCTCCTTAAGCTTCTGGCCCCAAGCAGGACGCTTGAGGCTATCCATGGCTTCTTCCACCACGATATAACCTTCACTTTTGTCAAAGGCTTCAAAGAAGACTCTTCTGGTGATGAAACATCAACTTCTTCACTAACTTCTCCGATTCGACCAGATCTAACCCATTCAAAACAAATCCAACGGCCAGAGATCATTCAAGTCTCACACCGCCGATCGCTTCACTAATCTCTTCACATATCGCCCAAAGACTCATTCAAAAACTCGCTTTAACTGAGCCAACGAACCAGTTGGTTTTCCCTTCTTTGTTGCTCCCGGCGAGCATGAAATTTATCGCATATATCCCCCAAGATGAAATTGAATCTGAGGCAAAGTCCCCATCCACCGCCGCATCCTTTCTCGAGTGTTGTGACAAAAGTATGACACTTAGCAAAGATTGCTAAAGTCATAATAATCCATCACTTGGTCGAACGCTCGATCAGGGTCATAGGGATCCCCTGATCCATCATAACTCTCAATATGGGGAACTTCTTGGTGGGGTCAGCTTTTTCTTTAAGAATCTCTGCGGAAAAAGGGGATGCCTTCTTTCCCAAGTGTCCTTCGCCTTTTGTACTTCTAAGTCGCTCAAGTTCTTTTAACTCTTTAACCAAATACTCTACACCTTCCGTCGAGATGATGCTTCCTTTTCCAAGTGACTCCTTTCTCCTCCGAGTAGATTCTGGCTTCTTACAATAGAACCTTCAACTCTGAAGGGCTTTTTCTATGATTTAGTGTCTACAGGCGGTGTACCCTCAAGAGACTCTCGGAGAGTACAATCTCTAGATATGCTTCGCCTTTTGTGCCCGCACCGAGGCGAGAATATGCAACAACAAGGGCTTTTTTGGGTTTGTGAGTACGATCCTCGGATCGACCTCTTCGTTTCTCTCCGACCGCTCCTTAGAATCGACAGGTGATGATGTACCCTCCTCGATCTCGAGGAGTAGGGCTTCGATCTTCTTCTTTCTCTCGATTTCGGCCTCGAGACTCTCGGGCCCCGAATGAATGAGCAGTGTTCTTTCCACTTCTGTCCTTGCTTTTCTGATCGATTATAACCGAGTTCTTCATCTCTCAACTCACTATCCGCCATCTCGCTCACCTATATCCTCCGCCGTTGCTTCACAAGTACATCCATAACTCTATCCGCTTCATCACCATCTTAGCCGTCGTGAAGCTTTTTCATTCTCGTCCTCTCAGATCGAGTTCTAGGCGGCGTGCTTTCTACTCGCTTCCGACCATGGCAGACGCTTTATCAAGAGGGTAGACTAACCCCACGCTTAGCCTTTCGCCCATCTTCTTCAACCAAAATCTTCGGGGATCGCTTGACGCCGAGCTAGTACATGAACACTTATCACGGCCCCAAACGATCCTCGATGCAGACACTCGGGTGTCGATTCACCGGCAAATTTCTACCGCCTTCTTCGTGTGTAGGTGTTCTACTCTTCACCATGAATATCGACGTAACAACAAACACAACCAGATTGAAAATATTCAGTGACACTAGAACTCACCCTCCTTCTAGCGCCAATGTTAACGCCAAGATCTTTCTCCACGTCCCAATCACCAAGACGCTATCCCAATATCCCGCATACCAACAAGTCAACACTAAAAGCTTCGACTACCGACCGTCGAGGGATAGCTCCCATGTGAGAGAGTCAAGACAGCGATCACAAGGTCAACAATGGAGAGAAAATATTATCTAGTATCTGAGAGAGATAGAATAATAAATCTTAATTGAAATGTGTGTGTTACTTACCCTTTTTATGTGATCTTAGCCCCATGCATACTCCACTCTCCTGCCATCGTACCACCCACCACCTCCCCGACACCTTTTTCCCTCACTTCCTATTATTTCAAATTAAAGTAAATAATCTACCTTCACCCCTCTTCATATCGTTTGCCACCACGGCATTATCCGAGAGTCCCATCCTCATTAATGCCATGCAAAGAAAGTGGCGTATACAATAGTTAAACGTCATTTAGCATAATGATTATTGGGTCAAAGTCAAGTTAAGGACAATTTATATAATGGGTCAATATAATGACTAAGCCCAAATAATAGAAATGACCCAAGTGACCGGATCCAACCATGACTTAGCATAACATGATCCAAGGGAGGAGCCCAATAATTTCGGCCCAATAAGGAAAAGAATTATGGCCCAACAACAGGTTTGAAAGCCATATTTATAAAACTTAAACAACGTGAAATTTAGAATTTGGGAAGAGGAGATTACCCTGAGAATAAGTATAGATTAGTAGGGAATAAATTTCTTCTCAACTCTTCTTTAATCAAAATTCTCTCTCAACACTTCTCAATCTCTCTCTGAAACTCTCTCTGTTTATACTTTTCTAGACATGGGAAAAAATGAAGAAAGAAAAAGACGTCTGATAATTAAAGAAGAAGAACTGACGCAGAAGTGGTCAGTTGGCCCAATCATGGGTTAACTGCTGATAACTCCCCCTAGGGTCTTGTTTGGCTTAGCAAGAATAGATTACCAAACCATTTAATTTAATAAAGCTTTATCATATAGTTTAATCATGTCACACTCCTTATAAAATAAATCCAATATTTTATTTAATTTACTTTAAATAAAATATAATAATTTCTCATACATAAATAATGTCAAATTATTAACTCTCTAATTAATAGTTAAATTAATTAAAATACCATCATGCTTAATTAAATATTTCATTTAATTTAATAAGCTCACATAAATACATATTTAAATAATAATTATTCTCTACATTAATTTAATAAATGTAACACATATAATTAAATTAATCTACCACAAATTGCATCAATTAATTATTTAATCCAATAATTAAATCATCAAAAAATATTTATTTAATTTAATAAATATTAAAATTAATTTACAAAATCTCGCTCATCACATCTTTCCCCTTAAAAGGATTCTCGTCCTTGAATCACGACTCAATAAATTTGACCCGTTACATTCTCCCCCTACAAAGATTCTCATTCCGTAATCGCTTTACATAATTAAGTAAATAAATGAGGGTAGTTCTTCATCATATTCTCTTCGAGTTCCCACGTAACTTCTTCAGCGTTGTGGTTCCTCCAAATTACCTTAACAGAAGGTATAACTTTATTTATGAGAACTTGTTCTTTTTGGTCGACAATTTGGACAGGAATTTCTTCATAAGATAAGTCTTTCTCAAAATTTAGGGGTTCATATTCAATTACATGCTTGTAATCGGCTTTGTAGGGTCGTAAAACAGAAACATGGAAGACGTTGTGGACATTCTCGAGTGCTGGAGGTAAGGCTACCTCGTACGCAACTTCTTCGATTCTTCTCAGTACTTCAAATGGTCCAATGATTCTTGGGCTCAATTTTTCTTTCTTTTCGAACCTGATCTTCCCCTTCCAGGGAGAGACCTTCAAGAAAACATAACTACCTGATTCAAACTCGATATTTTTACGATGTGGATCAGCGTATTTCTTCTGTCGATCTTGAGCTGCTACCAGTCGCGTTCGGATAACTTTGACTATTTCTGCTGTTTATTGTACCAATTCTGGCCCTAGCAATTGTCTTTCGCCGACTTCATCCCAATGAAGTGGAGTTCTGCACTTTCTGCCGTATAGCGCTTCGTAAGGCGTCATGCCTATACTAGCGTGGTAACTGTTGTTGTAGCCGAACTCTACTAACGGTAGGTGATCATCCCAATTTCCTTTAAAGTCCATCACACAGGCTCTTAGCATATCCTCTAATGTTTGAATCGTTCTCTCGCTCTGCCTGTCTGTTTGAGGGTGGTAAGCTGTACTCATTCGCAATTGCGTACCCATGCATTCCTATAGACGTTTCCAGAAGTTCGATGTAAAACGCGGATCTCTATTAGAAATAATTGACACCGGCACTCCGTGTCTCAAAATAATTTCTTTTACGTATAGCCTTGCCAACTGATCCAAGTTGAATCTGATTTTGATAGGAAGGAAGTGTGCGGATTTCGTCAGTCGGTCATCTATAACCCATACTGCGTCGTAGCCTTTCTGAGTTATCAGAAGTCCAACCACGAAGTCCATTGTAATATGTTTCCATTTCCATTCTGGGATCTCTAATGGTTGTAGCAATCCACTCGGTCTCTGATGTTCTACTTTCACTTTCTGACAGGTAAGACACTTGGCAACACATTCTGCAACATCTCGTTTTAAATTTGGCCACCAGAAATGTTGTCGAAGATCTTGGTACATTTTGGTACTACCAGGGTGAATTGAATATCGTGAACTATGAGCCTCACTAAAAATTTCTTCCTTAATCTCTTGTCTCAAAGGTACCCAAATTCTACTCTCAAATCTCAAAGATTCCTTCCTTATCCATCTTAAATCTTGGTTCTGGTTCCTTCAGATATCTTCTTTGTCACCTTTTTACATTCTTCATCCTGAAGCTGAGCCTCCTTAACTTTATCCAGTAGGGTGGTACCAGATTTCATCTGAAATAGCTTCTCATCAATTTCCATAGGATACTTCACCTCTAACTCCAGTTTCTCCATTTCTGAAATTAGCTCCTCCTGAGCAGTTAACATCATCAATTTCTCACGACCCTTTCTACTTAAGGCGTCGGCAACTACATTTACTTTACCTGGATGGTATAAAATCTCACAGTCATAATCTTTAATTAATTCCAACCATCTTCTTTGACACATATTCAAATCCTTTTGCGTGAAAATATATTTCAGACTCTTATGATCCGTATATATTTCACACTTCTCCCCGTAGAGATAGTGCCTCCAAATTTTCAAAGCAAAAACAACTGCAGCTAACTCCAAGTCATGGGTCGGATATCCCTTTTCGTAATCCTTCAATTGTCGTGATGCATACACAATGACCTTGTCATTTTGCATCAACACACAGCCAAGTCCTTTATGCGACGCATCACTATAAACAACAAAATTTCCTGTATCATCCGGAAGAGATAACACAGGGGCCGTACTCAACCTCTTCTTCAATTCTTGAAAACTTTCCTCACACTTATCCGTCCAAACAAATTTCACAGCTTTTTGAGTTAAATTCGTTAACGGAGTTGCGATCTTGGAAAAGTCTTGTATGAACCTTCTATAATATCCCGCCAATCCAAGAAAACTTTTTACTTCCGACGGCGTTCTCGGCTGATCCCAGTTAATAACGGCTTCTACTTTGGATGGATCTACCGAAATTCTGTTTTTATTGATTACGTGACCAAGAAATTGTACTCGCTCGATCCAGAATTCGTATTTCAAAAATTTAGCATACAACTTCTCCCTTCTCAATACTTCCAACGTTAACCTCAAATGTTCTTCGTGTTCTTCTTTGGTTTTGGAATATACCAAAATGTCGTCTATAAATACCAACACGAATTTGTCCAAAAACGGCTTGAACACACCATTCATTCGTCCCATAAATGTTGCAGGAGCATTCGTTAGACCAAACGACATTACCAAAAATTTGTAGTGATCGTATCGCGTTCTGAACGCAGTCTTTGGTACATCTTCCGTCCTCACCTTCAATTGATGATAACCGCTTCTCAAGTCTATCTTGGAAAAGTATCTTGCTCCCTTCAATTGATCAAACAGGTCATTGATCCTTGGTAATGGATATCTGTTCTTAATCGTGACCTTATTCAGTTCTCTGTAGTCAATGCAGAGCCGCATCGATCCGTCCTTCTTTTTCACAAAACAACACCGGCGCTTCCCCACGGTGATACGCTTCGGTTGAATGTACTTCTTGTCCAACAATTCTTGTAGTTGTAGCATTAATTCTTTCATCTCTCTCATCGGTGCCATTCTTGTATGGTGCCTTCGATATTGGAGCGGTTCCGAGCGCTAAATCGATCACGAAATCTACCTCTCTATCTGGTGGAAGTCCTGGCAAATCGTCAAGAAATACGTCGACGAAGTCCTTCACAATCGGTATTTCTTCTACCTTCGAATTCTCTTTTCGACTATCGACTATGTAAGCTAAGTATCCTACACAGCCTTGTCTTAATAACTTCCTGGCTTGCATCATCGTCAGACAACTCGCTTGTCTAGGCGACTTGTTACCATAAAACACAACCTTTGACGAGTCATAAGGTTCATACGCTTCTTTTGGCAATCAATTACAATTTCGTAATTGAATAACCAATCCATTCCCAAAATAACGCCAAATTCCCCAAGTCGAATAGGGATAAGATCTACGCTCATGATATTACCCTTAATATCCACTCTACAATTCTTATATACGCATTTCAACATGGATTATTTCTCTATTCGCAATTTTTATGTTCATGGGGTAATCCAATTCATCCTTAGGCATATCTAAATTCTTGGCAAAGTCATCGGATATAAAGGAACAAGTAGCACCTTAATCAAATAAAACATAAGCATTAATTTTATTGATCGAATGATACCCGACACCACATCATGGGATTGAATCGCATCTTGCAGACCGCCATGTTGAAAGTCCCAAGCTGGCATTCGGTTTTTTGTTGCGGTTGGTCCGGTGATGGTTAAGGCATTTCCACTGTTATTTCCCCGGTTTCCTCATGATCCTGACCCTCCCGATCCCTTCTTGGGATGTCTTCTTGCCGATGGTCCTTCAACCACAAGTAAAACAAGCACCCTTCTTTGGGTTTGGACAGTTTGGTGCTATGTGGCCTTCCTGACCACAATTGTAGCACACTCTTTTTCCTTTCATACAAACTCCCAGATGGGCTTTCCCGCAAGTCGGGCATGCTTCAATTCTTTTCTTTTGATTACCTTGTTAATTTCCCGATGATGAGCTGTCGTTCCACCTTTTCTTCTGATTGAAATTTCCACCTCCTGTGCCACTTCCACTGGCCTTGTTATTAATTTCACCTTCACTCTTCTTCTTCTTCTTCTTCTGATCTTGATTGTACTTGGTCACCGCATCGCTTCTTCCTTCAGCGAGGATGGCCTTTTCCAAAGATTTCCGCAAACGTGTTTAAATAAACATTGATACTTTTTTGTCAGATACCCAAGGCTTTAGTCCTTGTTCGAATCTTCTGGCCTTTCTCTCGTCAGTGTGTACTTGGTACGGGGCGAATCTCGCTAACTCGTTGAATTTAGCAACAGAGTCGATTCGCTTATGTTTCCTCGCTTCAATTCCAAAATTGAACCTCCATCCAGTTCATGAACTAGTTGGGAAATACATTTCAAAAAACATCTCTTTAAATCTCTCCCACGTAATTACACCTTCACCTCCTCGCACTTTTTTGCTTGCCACCAGTAGCTAGCCTCAGACTTCAGCATAAATGTTGCAAAAGAGGTCTTCTGATCTTCTCTAACCCTAGTAACATCAAAAATATTCTCCATCTCCATAACCCACGTTTGAGCTTCGATTGGGTTCATGGAACCTTTGAACTCTGGCGGTCCCACCGCCTTGAAGTCTTTAAACGTTGTGTTTGGTGGAGCTTGCGGTTGATTATTCATGGCTCCAGTCAGTAAGTTAACCAACTGCTGCACGGGATTAGCGTTGTCATTATTGTTATTATTGGTTGACTCTTCCTGAGCCGGTTGACGTTGTTGTCTTCTCCTTGGCAGGATTTTTTTATTAAATAAACGCTTATTAGAATTTTATTTATTTCTCTAAATAGTTAAGGCATTACTTAACAATTTAACATACTTATTTAACACATCATCTCAAACAACTTGATATATTTTCATTCAAATCAAAAGTTTTAACATTAAACGATAGCATAACTGCTATTTACATCAACTATCCTGGAATAAAAAATCCACAGGATTTAAAACATTCAAATATTCTTTCGTTCATAAACACGTCAGAATTTACATCTAAAACTAATTAAGTTCTTCACATAATTAAACAAATCATATCACTATCGGTCAAGGTACGGATTAGCCTTGCTACGCTCCTTTTCTAAGATGCGATACATCGTCATGCGATCCATCATGTACAATGGTAGTCCTTCGAATTGGATCGGCTACCTCAAAACTCGATCTTGAGTCTCATTCATTGCCTTATTAAGTGTAGAGTACGTTTCCCCAATCTTCGCTTTCTTTGCACGACTATCATCTTCTGCACGATCAGCTCGACGTGATTCTCTTACCCAGCCTTCCTCTGCTATGTTTAGCCTTTCGGAGGTTTCCTTCAGTTCCTTCTTCAGCTTCTCTATCTCCTCGGTCTTATCTTCGGTTTGACCCTTCTCATGGACCAAATCCCATTCTACATTTCCCAGTCGTGAGTGAAGAGTTGAAATCTCCTCTCCTTCGCTTCTAGAGTAATATGTTGAATAACCGCCGCTCGACCAAATCCTCGAACCTCGTCCTCAGTAACCCTACATTACTATGCCGAGAGATAACGTGTCATACATTTCAAAGATCAACGGTGTACCGTGGTAACTCCTCTTCTTCCTCTTCCTCTTCCTCAACAAATTCCTCCTCAG
This sequence comes from Panax quinquefolius, assembly GCA_020205615.1. Lineage (NCBI taxonomy): Eukaryota > Viridiplantae > Streptophyta > Magnoliopsida > Apiales > Araliaceae > Panax > Panax quinquefolius. Next base: position 75,332,588 of record CM035174.1, read on the forward strand.
ATCCTCCTCGGATCGGGCCTCTGTGTTCATGCTCCCGACCAACAACGGTGATCAATGGAGATGATTCCCTTTGCACCAGCTGCTCCCTAACGACATGTATGTCTCGGGGCTCCTCCTCTGTCTGTACTATAGGTACACGGGGTTCCTCCACAGTAGGTACTATAGGTACACGGGGTTCTTCCTCCCCAGCTTGACTAGCTTCTCCAACATTCGACATCCTGACAACAAAATTTTAAGTTTTAGTTACTAAGTCGTATCATCTAACGCATACTTTAACACATAAACACATAAGGTCTTTTATTATCTTCAATGAATTACAAAAATTCATTTCTTAGAACCCGATACAAGTTTTCCATTACTATCTTCTTTCTATAAGGCTACTACCTAAGGTTGTTCCCCCACCTAAGGTTCATAACCTACAGCTCTGATACCAACTTGTGACACCCCTAAATCTGGGTACTTCGATTCCACGGGATTTGGTGTTCACTGTACAAATATCATCTATCTATCTACCCATAATAAATGCAAACCATGCAATAGATAGAAATAAAATCTTCCCTTTATAGTGTTACAACATCTGAATCATAAACATAATCCCAGGTTAAACTAACCTTAAACATCTGTGCGAAAATATAAACAATAAGTCTTAAACAACATCATTAACTCGAGTCTAACATAAATACATCATCAAATAAAAATAACAAGTCTTCATCACTTGCTAACTTTGCTCTTGCGTTTACTAGTGGAAGGTTCATCAGTTCTTTCGTTCTTAACTGCAATGTTATTATTAAGCAAGAGTGAGCACTATTGCCCACAAGTATAATAATGAAATAATAGTATAATAACATGCGAGTAAATCAAAGACATCTGAATAAAAGCTCAACTTTTGAATCAAGAATGAATAACAAGAATCAAAAAAAATTCTAAGGGTCATAAGACCTTGAACTATGTCCTAGGTTATCAAGGGTTATACTTGAAACCTTTAACATTATAAGACTATGGACCTTTCTACTGTGATTTAGGGGATCAACCTTAGTACCATACTCATGCACAATATCTTAACGCTAACGCATAAGTAAATCCCTTTGCGGGTTGTTCATCTCAGCTTTGACATTCGAGTCCGCACTAAAGGAAGTTTGGTTTGGATAATTCATCAAGGGTTCAAATTTAGAACGCTTTATCAACTATGGACTAGTCGAATCAATAAGGGTTCGCTAGTCTAATAAGGTTCAATAATAATGATATTCAAATTGAATAATAATCTCAGGAAGTATACAATAGGACAATTATTGTATAACTGAATCATGCTTTGAAAAGATAATCAATCTTTAATATACATTTTGAACATGAATAATAGTAATGATAATTTACTCGAGGTAAATAATAAACTTGAACAATAATGACAAGTAGGGTTAGAAAACTTGCCTCGTGCGTAGATTACACTTTAACTAAGCACGTTCTTTGAATTTAAATCCTACATACCATTCACATTCACAATACCAGTTAATTATAACTTAACTAATCATCAATGATCATTCTTTTATCTAAACTTTGGTTATGACTATACTTAGTCAAATTATCACATTGTCACATAATTTGTACTTCATGAATATCAAGCTAATTATGTATTCAATAATTCAATCCACATGTAATTATGTTATTTACATGTTAAAAATCTAATTTACATCTCATTATACTTTTAACATGTTTACATGTTCATTACATTAAGTTAACAATATATTGCTAGACTTAACACTTTAAAAATTACATTTCTGGACCATTTTGCAGAGTGGCTATGGCCATTTTCGTTTATATTAGAGGTCTTGCATCATGGGCTGCGCTACAAGTATGTACTGCACGGATTATTATTAAGTAGCGTTATGGCTGGCATGTCTTTACATATATAAAGCGTTGATTGGCGTACGTCGTGGCGGCGAATTAGAACTGATTCGCGATTCAAAAAATTGCGTAACACGCCCAAAAATTTCCAATTAAATTATCACTACACGAATTTAATCATACCCACATGTTAGAATTTGTATATAATCATTACCCAACATCTATAAAGTGATTTTAACCCATTAAAACACATAATCACAGAGTTTAAGCATGCAATTTCACTGATTTTTGATGTTCTTAAAGGTTTTGAAAATAAAACATGAAAATTGTCACTACGGATTCATTATAACACCGAATCCATTTATTTAAACTTTGGTCTCTTCATATCAACATGCATAACAACATACGAATGTAAAATTTTGGGATAATATACGATCAACCCATGAAATATCACGTATAAGGCCATATGGCCAAAACCCAAACTCTGTAATTTTGAAAAACATATACGACATGTATTTTAATGAAACAGATGATATGGTTTGCAAAATATATATAATTAAATACGATGTGATACATATTAATACATACATAACCCATAAACATTACTCCTTTCTCAGTTACAGAGGCTTTACAACAAGTTTGAAAGCCATATTTATAAAACTTAAACAACGTGAAATTTAGAATTTGGGAAGAGGAGATTACCCTGAGAATAAGTATAGATTAGTAGGGAATAAATTTCTTCTCAACTCTTCTTCAATCAAAATTCTCTCTCAACACTTCTCAATCTCTCTCTGAAACTCTCTCTGTTTCTACTTTTCTAGACTTAGGAAAAAATGAAGAAAGAAAAAGACGTCTGGTAATTAAAGAAGAAGAACTGACGCAGAAGTGGTCAGTTGGCCCAATTATGGGTTAACTGCTGATAACTCCCCCTAGGGCCTTGTTTGGCTTAGCAAGAATAGATTACCAAACCATTTAATTTAATAAATCTTTATCATATAGTTTAATCATGTCACACTCCTTATAAAATAAATCCAATATTTTATTTAATTTACTTTAAATAAAATATAATAATTTGTCATACATAAATAATGTCAAATTATTAACTCTCTAATTAATAGTTAAATTAATTAAAATAACATCATGCTTAATTAAATATTTCATTTAATTTAATAAGCTCACATAAATACATATTTGAATAATAATTATTCTCTACATTAATTTAATAAATGTAACACATATAATTAAATTAATCTACCACAATTGCATCAATTAATTATTTAATCCAATAATTAAATCATCGAAAAATATTTATTTAATTCAATAAATATTAAAATTAATTTACAAAATCTCGTTCGTCACACGATCCGTTGGAGGGTATGTGAGTAGATCTTTATTTTGATATTGATAATGAAGATAGGGATTTAGAATATCAAACAAGTAATAGGGCCACGGGGATAGAGATTGCCAATGGTGTGAAGAAAGCAATGAAAGATTTGTTTAATGAGTACAAAAAAATTATTCAACTGAAGAAAGTGGGCCAAGTGGCACATCAAGTTTAAGTAACCTGTCATCCCAAGGTTCTAATTCAATGGAATCCCAAAATACAAATAGACTTATGAATAAGTTCAAAAAGCGTCGGACCGGAGTGATACTTGGAGAAAAATTGGAGTTTGACAAATATTTAAGTGAAGATGTTGAAGAAGCCGATGAGTCTTTCGATATTTTGGTGTGGTGAAAAGCTAATAGTGCAAGATTCCCTATCCTTGCACGTATTACCCATGATGTGTTGGCTATTCCCATTTCCATTTCTACCGTTGCTTCAGAATCCGCATGATTTAGCACTGGGGGCATTCTTGATTCATTTAGGAGTTCATTGTCTCCTAATATGGTGGAAGCTCTCATATGTGCACAAGATTGGATTAAAAAGAAGAATTGCATTGATGTGGAGGAAGATAAAGACTTTGCCGATAAACTTGAGTGTGGTAATAATTATTGTTTATGTTTATTTTATTGAACTAATAAAATAATTTATAAAAATAATGTGTTTAATTATTTTTTTCATTTTTCAGCAATTTCCAAGTTGAGCCTTGCTACTAATGATGCCAATGTTTCCACGAGGACCACGACTCAATTTAATTAATGAGGTAAATTCATTATTTTTATGGTGTAATGCAACTATGCAAGTTTGTGAGATTATGTGCTAAACTCAGAAGTAATGACAATTTGTGAGGTGAAATGACATATCCTACTTAGATTTTTTTTGTTAACTGCCTATGGTGTATAATTTTCCTTCCCTTTATTTTACTTTTTTTGTATCTACTGTTGTTCTTCTTCATCTGAATGTTTGATGTTAATTTGTTCTTTGATAATTAGATTATTACATTTGTCCTATATACTGATGTCTATTATTTCCCTTACATTTTGTAAATCAAACTTTATCTTTGTTGTAATGGTTGCTTATAAATACAATATCTAGATCAATTATCTGATACTTCTATCCTTGGCTAGATGGTTAGAAAGTTTAGACTACCACTTCTACAGCTACTGGAGTCGGGAAATATAGATCTTTGTTTTGCCAAAGAGGGTGAAGCGACTAAACTAACGAGGTGATTTGTCGATTCTTTGGCCTAACATATCATGCTAACACAGCTTTGTAATGAAAAAAGAAAAAGGAGCTTTAAGTTGTATTTATCATTGTTTTGGTGAATGTCATGTTTGATGCGATCAGTAGTAAATGCATTTGATGTCCCTTATTACTATTTAGGGGAAGAAGTCACGATCTTGAACAACAAACTCAACAACAAAGAAGAAAAATGCTCAACAAAGAGAACATCATGCTCAACACTCAACAACAACATTATGTTTATGGATTATGTTTATGGTGTTAAACTGTTAATCATGTAGGAACATTATGTTTCATGTTTCGTAATATGTAGTTGATCGTCATTCATGTTTCTTCACCGATCGAGTCTTTTGTAATAACTAATATGTAGGCTTCATAATGTAGTTGAATAGTACCTATTCAATTCACTGGACTGCAGTACTGTTGTTAATTGATAAAGGCCAAGTCTTTTAAATTCTGTTATTAACTGAATAACAGAATAACCTATTCGGTTATTACAAATTTTGGTTACTTGTTCGGATATCTGAAATAGTGTGGTTTCGGTTTTTGGGTATAATCGAACTCCTTATTCGGTTCGATTATTATCCGAAAGCTCACTCCTACGGGGGATAACTTCGGTGTGAGAATCAGTACAAGTCAGAAGTAAGGTTAACAATGGAGGTTCTGTGCTCTAGTGTCTGTAATGAAATTTGCATGTTACCTCTTTTCTATGTAGTGCCCTGTACTTATGTTAGTCTCACCGCCTTGCATACATCATCTCTTGTGACATCATCATCTTGCATGCAATCTTTATCCCCAAATCATATCAATGTTCCCCACTAACTCAGGATTATGCCAAATCCTCATTAATTAAGGTGTTGGATCCATAGTCCAACACCTGTCCATTACAATAATCTCCAGCCCAACTCCAAAGATAATCTCATATAAATAATGGCCTAACATTCCAAAGGCCCAAATAAGTATGGCCCAATAGGTCTAAATAATCATGGCCCAACATTGCCCCCCAGTCTTTCATCAAATAGAATGTTTGGTGAAAGAGTATACAAAAAATTGGCCCAAACAGTAAAGGAGTCCAAATGAATCCGAACAAGGCCCAATTAGTAGAAAACCCAAGTCCAGACATTACCCTTTCAAATTCATCATCATTACCTTCATTAAATGTGCCGCCCTCGTGTTTCGGAAACAACTAAAAGGACAACACTATAAAAACTCAATTCCCCAAATCAGATGGTTTCACCTGCCCATTTGAATTTCAAAGTGCTCTTGCTTGCTCCTACATCCAGATCTTTCTCTCTGCAATCTATCAACAATGGCTTCTTAGAACCTAGATAACTCCACTTCCATTTCTGTAACACCTCTCGTATACATCCTGACTGCACAGACTCCCACTAATGTCACCTCAAAAACAAACCCCAAGTTTACCCCCTCCTCCAGCAAAAATCCTCCACCTACCACCACTTAAAACCCTTCTCTCGAATTCAAGAATGAAGAACAATACCCCTATGCCAATACCCTTTCTGAACTTACAGAGGATGATATCCGTATCATCCGAGAACGCCACCAGATTCCAGACACTCACCACCTGATGTGAGTGCCCACCCCCACCGACCGTATGTACCACCGTCCTGAAGGCTGGACTGCCATCCACCTCACCCTCCTAGAGAAAGGGGTTCGCCTTCCCCTCCATGCCTTCATCATCACCCTCTTAGGGTTCGTGGGCGTTGGATTAGCCCAGCTGGTCCCCAACTCTTACATCCACATCCTCGCCTTCATCGCCTTCTGCGACGAGATATGGATTCCATCCTCTATCGACTTCTTCTTCTCCCTCTTCACAGCCGGAAACTCTCACGAACGAGGTTTCAAGATGCTCAGTAAACAAGCCCCAAAACCCAATGCCAAATTCGAAAAGCGTCCCTTGATGGACACCCCTTCGAGTAACAAAGGGTGGCACAAGGATTGGTTCTTTGTCATAGGACCCAAAATCTCTTCCGTCCCTAACTGGACTACTGCCAAACGCCTCTCTGCAGACTTCAACGACATCTCAGATGAACGCATAGTAGATATGACGAAGCTCTTGGAGAAACTTCCCATGAAAGAATGGAGCTTCGGACTTTTGTGCAAACAAGCAGGTTGTATGACCACAAATGTAAGTCCCAAACTCAATACTTATGTAGTTTCTCAAATTTTCTTTAGTAATTATTCTGAAACATCCTTTTTCATTTTTTTTTGCAGTATCCCTCATCAAACCTACTTCCATCGACCGAAAAGAACTAGAAAAATTCTTTTCTGCCAACCCACCCAAACTCTTACCGAATCCCAAAATATTGAGCCTTAAGATGCCGAACCCCAATCCACCGAACCCCAAACTATCGAACCAATCCCTATTGAAGATACATCATAACCACAACGAAAGAAAAGAGCTGCCAGAAAATTAAAACACGTCCTTGTACCCACACTCAATGAAAGCCTCCTTGACATACTTATCACTGAATGTAAGACCCCAACTTTTATGAATAAAGATGAATTTTTCTATAAATATCATTTTAGAATATTATGGTGTGGATTTAATATAATATTATAGTTGTGGGTAATATTTATAAATTTTGCAAAGTATGCAAGTTGTTTTATAATATTCGATTGGTCGGGGAATATTCGTTTTAACAGGTAATATTCGTACGACAACACAATTATTAGTGGACCCCACAACGGAATTATTTTCGGAATAAGAAAACGACAAAAATATCTTTTTATAAAAATAATGTTGAAATTTTACCGTTAATCTGTTGAAATACCTTGGTAGTAAAGTAATGCGATGTACGCGTGGTTGCATAAGAGCACACCTGTATTGATTATTGATGCTTACGTGAGAAGTCACTCGCTTTCATTCAATTATTACTGATAAAGAATTCTTTGATAGTATCTCACGTTATTTGATTCAATTATTGTCAATATTTTTTATATTATTAAATCAATAATTCAGACGACAAAGTTATTCATATTATTATTTGCAATATTGACGATGTCTAGATAGTTCTGTCAAGGAGAGGTTTGGTCACCTAATTGCGCGCCAATAGGGAGAAATCCTAATCGGAAAGCCCCCTCTTTCTTGGGAACGATCTGGTTGTTAAATATTGGGAATTATAATAATGATGATAAAGGTTGTTAAAAATATTGAAGGGATTTTATAAAGTATTTATTGTAGATTTTGGCGTATTATTTGGACCCCCCATTTACCCATTTTTCAAAATAATCGGTATAAAATTATTCGGTATATATATATATTATATGTGTGTGAAAGTGACGTGGGGTGCGACCCACTTGTGGGTTGAAAATGAAAATGGAATGGGGTGGGGTGGGGTGGGGTGGGGGGGGGGGAGGAAACGTATTTGGGAGGGAGTTAGTATTATATATATATATGTTTTTATATATAAAATGTGTATATATATATATATATTATATTGTTGTTTTGTTGAAATTGCATCTGTGAATGAAACAAGCATCCGTGAATGAAATAACTGTTGCATCCGTGATTTTCTTACAGAGTGCCCCTTCCATTCTCCTATAAATAGGATGCTTAGTTAGAATTGAAAATTACACCAGAATCAGAGAATTCTTCTTCTATAATATTGAGCGCATTTCTTTCGAGTTTTAGAAAGCTTTGAGCGTAGAAAACATTAAAAGTTTTCTTCAAGAATATCCCCGCCCTACCAGTCGGAATACTCTTCTTTTTAAGGTAAGAGATGTTATTTTTGTTCAATAATCATATGAAATAATATTTTCTTCCAAACTCTGTAGTATGTAAGTTGTGAGACCCCAGATTTTATGAATAAAGATTTAATTTTCTCGAAATAATTTTTTTTTATTATGGTGTTGATTTGATGTAATGTTATAGTTGTGGGTAATATTTATAAATTTTGCAAAGTAAGCAAGTGGTTATATAATATTCGACTGGTCGGGGAATATTCTTTTTATCGATGAATATCCGTAAACAATCATTGGTGGACCCCACAACAAAATTATTGTCGGATAGAGAAAACGACAAAAATACTTTATGAAAATAACGGCGGAAGTTTTACCGTTAACTGTTGAAACACCCGGTGTTAAAAGTACGATGTCTGGCGTGGTTGCACAAAAGAGTACACTCAGTATTGATTATTGATGCTTACGTGAGAAGTCACTCAGTTATACTCAATTATTGCTACAGTAATTGCTGCATCATATCTCTCATATTATTGATTCAATTATTGTTATAGTATCATCTGCATAATATGATATATTGTTCAATCGGGTATTCGGGACACTTTTTGTGTTGGAGTACTATTCATGAGTTACTATTCATGAGTTACTATTCATGAGTTACTATTCACGGGGTACTATTGATCACCCCTAAAATATATTTCTTTTCGGTCCAAATCATTTTTGGGTACAATATTATTCCGCGAGGAGATGTGCTATTTTTTCAGACCGTTGGTTGAAGATATAATAGTAAATCAATATGGACCGCTGGTGGAAAGTTATAATAGTGAATCAATATGGATCGTTGGTTTAAAGTTTTAATAGTAAATCAGTATGGACCGTTGTTTTAAGTTTTAATAGTAAACCAATCTGGATCGTCCGTTTAAAAGTAAATCAATCTGGACCGTTCATGAGTTAGTTACTATGCAATCCATTTTTCTATAAATAGAAGCTCATTCCTTCATTATTTCTTACGAATTCACTGAAACTCTAGAGAGAGAATTATAAGAGAACCTATAGAAAAGTATTCTACGCTAGTTCCCAACTCTTATATTCGCTTCTTTTACTTGGTAGGATGTTATTTGTTGTACTCATGAAGAGAACTTCATTATTCCATTATTTATTATTCTGTTGGAATAACTCAGATACGCTGGCTACCCCATACATGGTGACATTCTTCTAATATTCCGCTCTTTATTATTCTCGCTTTAATATCCTGCGTCGCTTTCTGGCGGGACTTGGTTCCATTATTTATTATTCTGTCAGAATATCCTGTCTGTGCATTTACGCCGGACCTAGTTCTATTATTTATTATTCTGTCAGAATATCCCGTCTGTGTGTTTACGCCGGACCTGGTTCCATCCTTTATTATTCTATTGGAATAACCTGCCTGTGCGGTCTATCGCATGCATGGTGATTTCTTTTGTTATTCCATTCTTTATTATACTCAGTTGGTTAAAACATTGACTTCTATACTCATGAAATTAGTGGAATATCTTTGATATGTGCGCTTCATCCAGTATCTTTTCATGGAAATATTCTTCTGAGCATTCTTGAATTTTACTCTACAAAGCAGTATCATGTTGACAATTAGAACGTTATCGCCTCTGGATAAATTAATTCTTGAACTTGTTTTATTGAATTCTTATATCATTGTCATCATCCTCATGTTTATATTATGTTGAAAGTCATCTGTGGCCCAGTAGTGCATAGATGGACTTGGTATGATTATGAGCGGTGGATTATTGGATAATCATAACCGTAATGTTACAAATGATGTGGAAAAAGTCCTCATTGGCCCGTAGTGCATTGATGGACAGTTTTTGGTATGATTATGGCTATGGATTCTCTTTGGTTGTAGTGCAAAAATGAATTGTTTTATGGCATGATCAGGACCGTTGATGAAAACATAATTATCTTAAGCCGTAATGCATGGATAATTCGTGGTCGTGATACTAAAGAATATCCTTGGCCGTAGTGCAGGGGTGATTCGATGATGTGGATTATTTATTAAAATCGAGTCCCAATGATAAAAGTGATGAAAACCTTTTAAATCATAGAAGATAGTAGATTTTATTTCCTACTTGACTCTTCTAATGGATTGCTTGTTCACCGCAGCTTAAACTTGATAGTTGTTATATTTTATCGCTTTAACACCTTTGTTGAAGGCTAACGATAAGTTATTACGCATTATCTTAGTCATAATATTTCTTCTTGGGCTAGTTGAGCTCACCTTTTTTTTCACCGTTTCTCTTGAAATGAGAACGTGGGCTGGGACTAGTCGGGAACAGTGATGGTCCTAGATGGTGCATTAGTAGTCCTCACTATTCTGTGAAATAGTGTGATAATAATTGTATTGAGGACTTCTTTTGAGTTTGTATAATCTCTAGTAGACAATATTTGTATTCAAACTCACAGTTTATGTTTTGTCGTATTGTACACGGCAGTTGTATTATTAAGTTGTATTTTAATTCTGTACCATGTATCTGGCGACTCAAGATGGGTTATGTATACCTAATTTTGGGGGCGTCGCAGTTGGTATCAAAGCTTAGGGATATGATCCCTGGCTAGGATGTGAGAATAGAACAAGGAGGGGAGAGACGGGGAATTCCTTCGCTAGTATGATCTACCTAAGTTTATTTGGTATTTAAATGGTCGGTCAGAATAAAGGGATAATATGTTACATGTTAATTAACCTTTGTTTTGTGGCAGTATCTGAAAATGACATCTGAGAATGTTGAGAATAGCAATGGAGCACAGGAGACCGTTGATTCTCTACAGATCAATAATCAGGACAATGTGCAATAGGATGGCGATAATCCTCCTGTAAACAACAACACTGATCAATTGACGAATGACGGTAAGTTTAGGAGCTTTTTAGAATTCATGCAACATCAGGCGAAGGCGGCTCCTGTTCATAATGCAGGAGGAAACAATGGCAACCCACGGTTGGTCACCACTAAGTAATTCAAGGAGTTGGGACCACCGGAGTTTTTGGGACAGACAGAACCACTTAAGGCGGAGACGTGGTTAAAGCAGATCACCAAGATATTTGATGTCTTGGGATGCTCCGAGGAGCAAAAGATTCCCTTTGCCACCTTTATGTTGCGTGAAGAGGCAGATCACTGGTGGGAATCTGTAAAACGTACCCAGCCTGACGCACTCAAGATGTCTTGGGAGAAGTTCCAAGAGCTGTTCAATGACAAGTACTTTCCCGAAAGCATTCGTCACATGAAGGAGGTGGAATTTATCAAGTTGGAGCAAAACAACATGACCGTGTCGTAGTACGAAGCCACGTTTACCGAGTTGTCCCGATTTGCGTCCCACTTGGTTGATAATGAAGAGAGAATGATGCGGATGTTTTTAAGAGGTTTGAAGCCGGAGATATGTCAATATCTTATTTCTCATAAACTGTGTTTGTATTCAGATGTTGTAAATAGGTCTCAGTTAGTGGAGTGCGATAACGAGTCAAAGCAACCAAAAGAGAGCAGCCGAAAAAATGATAATACCGGTGATAACTGTCATCAAAGCGGTGACAATAAGCATGGAGGGAATCAACATGACAAAAATGGTAACCACTTCGGTGGTAATCATGGTCAAAACAATACGAATGGACATTTCAAGAAGAGGAGATTCAACAATGATGGAAAAACGTCAGCACCAACACCCGTTATTAAGGAAAGAGAACGACCACCTATCATATGCTTCAAATGAGGGACACATCAGTCCAAACTGCACCATGCCGTCCAAAACATGCTATAATTGTGGAAGGGAAGGTCACTTAGCCCTATTTTATCGTTCACCGAAGACAAGTTCAGCTTGGATGGAGGCACTAAAGGATGTCCCAGACAAGCCAAAGCCAGTAGTTTAAGAGAGAGCATTTTTTTTCGTGACGAAGAACCTGAATAAAATTATCACGGGTATGTTAGTCATAAACTCTTGCGAAGTCTATACCGTGTTAGATACCGATTCTAGTCACTCTTTTATTGCACCTAGTTGTGTTCAATGTTTGAAGTTAACTCCGGAGAAGTTAGACTTTGATATATCTGTTTAAACTCAATTGGGAGAAACCTTCGTTACCTCCACTATTTATAAATCTTGTTCAAATCAACACTTTCACGTTACCTGTCGATCTTATCTCTTTGAAAATACTTGCCTTTGATGTGATTTTTGGAAACGATTGGTTAACTACTCATCATGCTTTTCGTAAGGTTGTTAGCTTTCATACTCCTAACCAACCTATTATGCGAATTCAAAGTAACCAAACCACTAAAGTCAATCATTGTCATATCAAGCCATAAATAAAGAGCCCCGATCCTTTCGTTGTTGACTTTCTTGTGTGGAATGCACCGAAGCCGACTTTTCACGTAACGCGTCATGAATGACGATGGCAAGTTGATAGGTATCAATGTGACGTGTTATCCAAGTCTTGGATGAGAGTCACAGTTTTTAATGATATTTCTATTGTTAATAAATTTTCTGACGTATTCTTGAAGACTTCTTAGCCTAACCCTAGAGCGTGAAATCGAATTTTGTATTAACCCTAGTACAAAACCCATTTCTAAAACACTCAAATATTTTCTTCACCTAAAACAAACGTGTAATGTGCCAAAGACGTTGGCTTGAGCTGTTGAAGATTACGATCGTACCATTCAATATCATCGTGGAAGAACAAACGTGGTAGCTGACGTGTTGAGTAGAAGATCATATGCGGTTACAAGTGTGAATATACGAATCCACGTGAATATAAGGAATATACGATTAGAATCGACTTTAATCGAGAAAGTTAAAGCCGCTCAAGCTACATACTCAGAGCTGATGAATGTGAAGAAGAAGGTTCAAGAGGGCGTTATTCTAGAAGCAAGAATCGACGAAGAGAGGAAATCTCAACCCTCGATTTAATTGACCCATTTTAAATCCTCGATCAAGTAGGAACTGGGGCTTATAGACTCTTTTTACCGCCAAGTATGTCGCGTGTTCATAACGTTTTTAACGTATCGATGTTACGTAAATATGTGGACGACCCAAACCACATTATTAATTTAGAACCGGACGAGATAGTAGAAGATTTAACGTATGAGGAGATACGTGTTAGCATCTTGGATAAGAAGGATCATATTCGACGCTCAAAGGTTATACCTCAAGAGTTAGAATTTGAAGTGAAGTCAAGTATCTCACTGCTCTAAGATACCGGTATGCACGTAAATTTCGAGGGCGAAATTTCACAAGGAGGGGAGATTGTGAGACCCCAGATTTTATGAATAAAGATTTAATTTTCTCAAAATAATTTTTTTTATTATGGTGTTGATTTGATGTAATGTTATAGTTTTGGGTAATATTTACAAATTTTGCAAAGTAAGCAAGTGGTTATATAATATTCGATTGGTCGGGGAATATTCTTTTTGTCGGGGAATATCCATTTGCAACGGTAAATCATTGGTATTCCCCACAAATGTAATTATTGTCGACATAGAAAAACGACAAAAATATTTTATGAAAATAACGGCGGAAGTTTTACCGTTAAGCTCGTTGAAACACCCGGTGTTAAAAAATACGATGTCTGGCGTGGTTGCACGAAGAGCACACGGTATTGATTATTGATGCTTATGTGAGAAGTCACTCGGTTATACTCAATTATTGCTACAAGAATTTCGATCATATCTCTCATATTATTGATTGAATTATTGTTATAGTATCATCTGCATAATATGATATATTGTTCAATCGGGTATTCGGGACACTTTTTATGTCGGAATACTATTTATGAGTTACTATTCACGAGTTACTATTCATGAGTTATTATTCATGAGTTACTATTCACGAGTTACTATTCACGGGGTACTATTGATCACCCGTAAAATATATTTCTTTTCGGTCCAAATCATTTTTGGGTACAATATTATTCCACGAGGAGATGTGCTAATTTTTCAGACCGTTGGTTGAAGATATAATAGTAAATCAATATGGACCGCTGGTGGAAAGTTATAATAGTGAATCAATATGGATCGTTGGTTTAAAGTTTTAATAGTAAATCAGTATGGACCGTTGTTTTAAATTTTAATAGTAAACCAATCTGGATCGTCCATTTAAAAGTAAATCAATCTAGACCGTTCATGAGTTAGTTACTATGCAGTCCATTTTTCTATAAATAGAAGCTCATTCCTTCATTATTTCTTACGAATTCACTGAAACTCTAGAGAGAGAATTATAAGAGAACCTATAGAAAAGTATTCTGCTAGTTCCCTACTCTTATATTCGCTTTCTTTTACTTGAGGGATGTTATTTGTTGTACTCATGAAGAGAACTTACATTATTCCATTATTTATTATTCTGTTGGAATAACTTTGATACGCTGTGAGCTACCCTATACATGGTGATATTCTTCTAATATTCCGTTCTTTATTATTCGTTTTAATATATCACGTCTGCATCGCGTTTACACTTTACTGGTTCCATCCTTTTATTATTCTGTTGGAATAACTTTCGCTGTCTGCGATTATCGCATGCATGGTGATTTCTTTTGTTATTCCATTCTTTATTATACTCAGTTGGTTAAAAATTTGACTTCCATACTCATGAAATTAGTAGAATATCTTTGATATGTGCGCTTCATCCAGTATCTTTTCATTAAAATATTCTTCTGAGCATTCTTGAATTTTACTCTACAAAGCAGTATCATGTTGACAATTTGAACGTAATCAGTTCCTGGATAAATTAATTCTTGAACTTATTTTTATTGAATTCTTATATCATTGTCATCATCCTCATGTTTATAGTATGTTGAAAGTCATCTGTGGCCTGTAGTGCATAGATGGACTTGGTATGATTATGAGCAGGGATTATTCGGTATAATCATAACCGTAATGTTACAAATGATGTGGAAAAAGTCCTCATTGGCCCGTAGTGCATTGATGGACAGTTTTTAGTATGATTATGGCTATGGATTCTATTTGGTCAGAAAAGTAAAGATGAATTGTTTTATGGCATGATCGGGGATCGTTGATGAAAACATGATTATCTTAAGCCGTAGTGTATGGATAATTCGTGGTCGTGATACTAAAGAATATCATTAGCCGTAGTGCAGGGGTGATTCGATGATGTGGATTATTTATTAAGCTGAGTCCCAGCGATAAAAGTGATGAAAAACCTTTTAAATCATAGAAGATAGTAGATTTTATTCCCTACTTGACTCTTCTAATGGATTGCTTGTTCCGCTGCAGTTAAACTTGATAGTTGTTATATTTTATCAGTTTAACACTGTTGAAGGCTAACGATAAATTATTCTGCATTATCTTAGTCATAATATTTCTTACTGGGCTAGTTGAGCTCACCCTTTCTTTCACTGTTCTCTTCAGGAAATGAGAACGTAGCTGGGACTAGTCGGGGAACAGAGTGATGGTCCTAGATGGTGCATTAGTAGTCCTCACTATTCTGTGAAATAGTGTGATAATAATTGTAATGAGGACTCCTTTTGAGTTTGTATAATCTCTAGTAGACAATATTTGTATTCAAACTCACAGTTTATGTTTTGTCGTATTGTGCACGACAGTTGTATTATTAAGTTGTATTTGAATTCTGTACCATGTATCTGGCGACTCAAGATGGGTGATGTATACCTAATTTTGGGGGCGTCACATAAGTAATATTATTTCGTTTCAGATTCCGAATTCTATATTCATTTTGTTAAAGTTTTGGCTACTATACTCCATGAAATTAGTAGAATATCCTTGATATTTGAGCTTCATCCAGTATCTTTTCATGAAAATATTATTCTGAGCATTCTTGATATGTTTTAACTTTTTCATGCCGGGGTACTATTCACAGGGTTACTATTCCTAAAGTTACTATTCCCTCGGTTACTATTCACCCGGGGTACTATTCATGACAAAAATTAATTTCTTTTCGGTCCAAATTATTTTTGACACAATATTATTCTTGAATTTTACTCCACAAAGTAGTATCATGTTGACAATTTGGACATTATTGAATTCTGGATAAATTAAATTATAAATCTTTAAAAATTTATCCTTTGATTTCTTTTAATTGAATTCTTATATCATTGTCATCATCCTCATGCTTATATTATGTTGAAAGTCATCTGTGGCCGTAGTGCATAGATGGACTTGGTATGATTATGACCAGGGATTATTTGGTATAATCATGACCGTAATGTTACAAATGATGTGGTAAAAGTCCTCATTGGCCCGTAGTGTATTGATGGACAGTTGTTGGCATTATCATGACCCTTGGTGAAAACACGAATATCCTTGGCCCGTAATGCATGGATAATTTGTGGTCGTAATACTAATGAATATTCTTGACCGTAGTGCAGGGATGATTCAATAATGTGGATTATTTATTAAGCTGAGTCTCAGCGATAAAACTGTTGATAAACTTTTTAAATCATAGAAGATAGTAGATTTCATGTTCTACTTGACTCTTCTAATGGATTGCTTGTTCCGCTGCATTAAACTTGATGTTTATTATATTTTATTAGTTTAACACTTGTTGAAGGCTAACGATAATTTATTTTGTATTATCTTAGTCATAATATTTCTTACTGGGCTAGTTGAGCTCACCCATTGCTTTCATTGTTCTCTTCAGGAAATGAGAATATGATTTTGGACTAGTCGGGAACGAGAGTGATTTCGGTCCGTATGGTAGCATTAGTAGTCCTCACTATTCTGTGAAATAATGTGACAATAAATGTAATGAGGACTTATTTTGAGTTTGAATACTGTCTAGAAGACAATATTTGTATTAAAACTCATAGCTCATGTTATATATTTAAGTTTGTATTTGTATTCTGTACCATGTATTTGGCGACTCAAAATGGGTGATGTATACCTATTTTGGGGGCGTCACACCGAACGTACCCAAATCCTTCGAATCAAAAAGAAACGAGCCAAAATAACCCCTCTTTCTATCGAAGAGCTTAGAGTACCTTCCACTGAAGTCAACCAACCACCAGTCATTCCTGTAGAAATCAACGAACTTGAAGAAGAACCCGAAAAACATGCCGATCCCAATTCTCCCCTCGTCAGAAAAATAAAATATTCTTCAGATAACCATCCAACCCCAACAACTAATCCTCCAACAACTCACACTCCACCCCCAACTAAACAATCAAGACCTTCACCTCAACGTCCTTCTTTCGACACCATGCCCGAAGCCATTCGGTTGCCCACTGTAAGACCCCAACTTTTTATAAATAAAATAAAATTTCCTCTAATTATTATTTTGAATAATAAAGTGTTAATTTGATATAATACTTTGGTTATGGGTGAAATGTGCAAATTTTGCAAAATAAGCAAGTGGTTATAAAATATTCATTGTTGTCGGGGAATATTCGTTTGGTCGTATAATATTCTTGCTGTCGGGGAATATTTGTACGATGGCGCAGCCATTTGTGGTCCCTATAATGGAAAATGGTCGGATGAAGAAAACGACAAGTATGAATTTGTATAAATAACGACGTAGTTGTTACCGTTAACACTGTTGGAATATCCGGTGGTTAAAATACAATAATACACGTGGTTGCACAGTAGCACATGGTATTGCACAGTATTTTTTAATTTTTAATTCTTACGTAAGAAGGCACTACTCAATAATTGTTACAGTATTTACTGTTCAATATTTTATTTTATTGATTCAATAATTGCTACGTTGATATTATATATTATTGTTATTTCAATAATTGTCACTGCACAATATTTCCCATTATCAGATAATAATTCATATTATTTGAATAATATTATTAGATAGCATTATTGGTAATGTCTAAGGAATTTCTGTCTAGGAAAGAGGTCTGGTCACCTAATTGCGCGCCAATAAGGAGAAATCCTTATCGGAAAGCCCCCTCTTTCCCGGGAAAGACCCGGTTGTCATAATTGTGATTCTGTAATATTATTTGTGAATAATTAATTATTGATTTATATGATAAGAAAATATTTATTTTATGTGGATATAAATAATGGATATATTTATTGTGGTTATTAATGAAGGAATTAATGTTGATGTGTTTTATCAGTATTTTGTTGGAAGGGAGGTATTAAAAATCGTCCGTATGTGGATTTCGGATATTTTCTGTTTGGAATTTGGAAAAACATTCTTCTACAAAGTTGTAGAGAATTCGATTTCCTATAGAATGGACATAAAATTCGTATTTTACTGATAAAGGGGCTATTTATTATGAATTATTAAAGTTTTAGAAATAAATATTTTTATTAAAAATATGGTGGGTCCCACTTTTGGTTGGTGAAAAATGTGCTACAATTTTATTTCAAAAGTGATGGGCGTGAATAGTAGCAGGTAAAGCCATCAGATAACAGGTTAGTATGCTATGGCGTTCTAGTATTTTCCTATAAATATGGTGCTTAGTTAGAATTGAAAATCACACCAGAAACAAGTTTTCTTTTTCTCTCTCTCTATATATATTATCGAGGGTATTTTGTGAGTATTTAGATACTTTGTGAGTTGCTATTCAGTGCAAGTTTCCTTAATCCTTATACCCGATATTTCAGCCGAAAGTACTATTCTTTTGAGGTAAGGGATGTTATTTTCTTCGTAAATGATATTATTTTCTTCATTATCATTATGCCAAAATATTGATATGAATTTTATTGGGGAATTTATACCTTTTTGTGTCAGGATTACTATTCACGTATACTACACTATTCACGTACACGACACTATTCACGAATACGACACTATTCACCAGAAAAAATAAAAATTTTTCTTCTTTGTCAAAGATGTCTATTATAGTTACTATTTTTGATTGTATACGTGTTTTGATCTTTATTTTTGAATTATGCTCCGCAATTGATTATTATGGAGTATTTTTGAACTTGGATAAACTGTAATACGAATCTCTAATATTTGTCATTTTTTCTCATCGGATTCGTTTTCTTTAAGATTTTTCATCATCCCGAGTCCTAAATGATGATATTACTGAATATCTTTGGCCTGTAGTGCAAAGATGAATGATTAACTGATGAATATCTTTGGCCCGTGGTGCAAAGATGAACAAGTGTTGAGATGAACATGACGAACTGGTGATACAAATGAATATCTTTGGTCTGTAGTGCAAAGATGAATATTTGATTCAAGATGTATATTGATTGATGTTACAGGGATAAAATATTGATGATGGACTTTTAAATCTTAGAGGATAGTAGAATTCATTCTCTACTTGACTCTTCTAATGGATTGCTATTTTCGTTGCAGTTGTTGATCTTAAACTTGTTGTTTATTATATTCTATCAAATTTTTCCCTGTTGAATACTAATGATAATTTGTTGTATATTATCTTAGTCATAATATTCTTTACTAGGCTAGTTTAGCTCACCCTTTTCCTTTTTGTTCCATTTTTCTCAGGCAGTGAGAACATATCAGGAACTCGTGTTTGTACTCTTGATCTAGTGTGTCATCTTTTGTATTTATTTTGATTCTCGTAGAAAGCACATGTTAATATTTTTGGAGTCTTGTGTTGACGATTCGTTTGATTTAACATGTACACGTTTGAACCCCTTTGTGTTGATATTGTGTCGCATGTGTTGTGACATGATGTTTGTGTTAGAATACCGTAGGGTATACCTGAGCTAAAACCACCTGTGGGGGTACCACAGGCATGTCCTCTTGGCACCGAGGCATGACACCTTCCGTGGCGGTGTGATCAGTCCACGGCGTCTCCGTTTTGTGCTCCAGTGGGATTTGGCCATTTGGTATTTTGTTGTGGGAGGCGTATGGGTCGACCCTAGTTTTTCTGTTCTGTTCTGTTCTGCGGATTGGTGATGTTTGTGCCAAACACGCCTTCCGATTTTGCACGCATCTGGATTGCGCAGTCCGATGTGTGATTGCCTGTGTGGCATTATTTTGATTGCATGTGTGACATTATTTGACTTGCCTGTGTGGCAAGGTATATTTCTATTTTGTTCTGAGATTGGTATGAAATAACACCCAACCATTTGATTCATCCTATTATTTCGTTGTGTTAGTTTCAGTTCGTTTCGTTTCGCTTCATTTCATTAAATTGAATTAGTTATTTCGGTTCATTATTTGTATTCTATATCCGTACTGGGCATTTGGCTCATGCTGTGTTTTTCTTCCGGCAGGTAATCAGGGGGATCAAGGGCAAGTGTGATGAGAGCTCCATTCATTCCAATGCTTTAGAAATATTCTGTTTAGACTTGATGTGCCAGCTTACTTGGAATTGTAATAATTATTTTAGATTGTGGTTTAAGACAGTTTGAGATTTATTATGGTTGACTTGTGGTATTTATCAGTTATTAAGACTATTCTTTTGTGGCTTTGAGCCTTGCTATTAAATTCATCAGTTTTGTAATGTTTTCAGTAACCTCTCTTTCTATTTCGGAAAGGGGGTGTTACACCATCTTTAGGATCAGCAGGTTCTGTTCACCATCTTTAGGATGAACCGACCACCGAACTTCCAAAAAATCTAGTTCGCCATCTTTAGGACGAATCAGGACCCTACTCACCATCTTTAGGATGAGCAGGTTCTTTTCACCATCTTTAGGATGAACAGACCACCGAACCTCCAGAAAATCCAGTTCGCCATCTTTAGGACGAATCAGGACCCTACTCACCATCTTTAGGATGAGTAGGTTATGTTCACCATCTTTAGGATGAACAGACCAACGAACCTCCAAACAACCAGTAGATAAAACAACATTGAAGAAAAAAGCTTCTTTTATTGATAACTGTTGGCATAATTATAGACTTTTGTATTCTAACACTGGCCCTACTAAAAATATTTTTGAAGCCTCCTTGCATGCCAAGTATTCTTTATCTCAGACCCTTCTAATGCTCTCAACTGATAAGTTCCTGGCTTCTGTACATCAACAACCTCATAAGGGCCTTCCCAGTTTGGCATCAACATTCCCACATTCTGAGGTGTAGAAGCTTCCACTTCACGAAGGATAAAATCTCTAACTTCAAACCTTCGAAGCTTTAACCCTTTATTATAATGCTTTGCCACACGACGCTGATATACTGCCAATTTTACCAAGACTGCTTCCTGACCTCTTCAAGCAAATCTAGATTGACCTTAAGTCCCTCATCGTTATAAACCTCCCGAAACTGACTGACCTGAAGACTTGTAGACCTAATCTCCACAGGAACTAATGCAGCTGAACCATAAGACAGTCTAAAAGGCGAGTCCCTCGTTGTAGTCCTCGGTGTAGTTCGATAGGCCCATAACACGCTAACTAATTCTTTAGGCCATCTACCTTTTGCTTCATCTAGTCTTCTCTTAATTCCATTCAGGAGTGTTCTGTTAGTTACCTCAACTTGCCCATTCGATTGTGGATGAGCAACTGAAGTCCTTCGATGTTGAATTCTCAACTCCTTCAAGAATGCTTTGAACTTTGAACCCACAAACTGGCAAACATTATCTGAAACTACCACCATAGGAATGCTAAAACGAAACACCACATACTCCTTCAGAAACTTCAAGCATTCTTGCTCCGTAATCACCCTAAGTGGTTTCGCCTCCACCCACTTAGTCATATTGTCAATCGCCACTATAAATAAGCTGACTTGCCCTTTTGCCTTTGGCAATGGACCCAGTATATCCACCCCTAGACAACAAAAGGTATAGGAGACAAAATCGAGTATAACTCTTCTAGTGGCTGTTGTGGGATCAGACTGTTCAACTGGCACTTTTGACACTTCTTCACATAATCAGTGGCCTCTTTGAAAATTGTTGGCCAATAATATCACTGTCGAAGCACCTTATATGCTAATTGTTAGGTTTGTAATATTCATGTGCGCAATCAAATTGCAAAAATAATGCGAAAGCGTGTAAAAATCAGAGTTTAAAAATTTACAAACCATATACCCGGATCACCCTTTATGCGCAATTATTAATTTAACGAAAAGATAAAGAATAAAATCATACCCTTGAAGATCGAGCTTCCTCGTGTACAAGTTCACCTCCAATCCTTTTCGCTCAATCTTGAATCCACCGGGTTTGGTTCCTTCCTTTGATCAACGCGTAGCCACCCAAATGTTTGGCCTCTGGGGTGATCCACCAAGGAAGAAGAAAATTCAAGAAGAAGGGTATTTGGCTCAAACCCTAGTTTTCTATCTCTATAGAAAAGGGTACTCTCCCAACTATTGAAATATGTCGTATGTTGAAAAAGTCAACAACCCCTACCACCCATAATAAGACTCCTCTTATTTATAGATGTGGGCAACCCACCTTAACAATTAAGAATTGGGTTTTATTTAATTAATTAAATTCTTTTAATTAATTAATCTCCCTAATCTTATTAGGGATAATTAATTAAACTCCTTTAACTAATTTTCCTTCCTAATCCAATTAGAAATAAATGAGAGTACTTATATTAAATTAATTCCTAAACTCTTTTAGAAATTAAAATAATAATAATTGTAATAATATTAATAAGACTCCTCTTATTAATTTATATTTAATATTTCTAAATATTAAATAATAATATTAAGCTATTTAATTTATTCTATCACCATAGATTAAATTAAATATACTTAACATATTATTACGATTATGCCATTAACTTCTTAAATAATTATTCTTCCTTTTATGGTGTGACCCTTTAGGTTCTCCATATTAAACCTATTGTGAATAAATCAATTAGAACAATTCTAACCTTATTTAAATAAATAAATTAAGCAATTAATTTATTTAAATAAATAATATTTATGCTACAATAGGGATAAGCCTCCTAGCGATCAACGACTTTCCGGATAATATAGATTTCAACATTAATCATTAAAGAACCTTTGAGTAAATAGTTACCGTATAATTCAATCCTTCCACCATACAATGTCCCAATTAAATATAAGACATGGAATTCTCACAAGTCTTATTTTATTTAATTATATGTATTTCGATCCTTAAATACACAACTCAAATAATGCAAATTAGAAACTCCTTTCTAATTTCATTCTCGCCTTAACCAAGGACTACTGGGTTGTCATTTATCGAATCACATAGGACATTTCTCTTTTTTATTAGAAGTGGTAGATTCTTTATTGATCATACATTATCTCCATGTACAACTTATTATACCCAAGCATACCCTTTCATATACCCTAAGGGTCTTAAGGAATAAGTCAAAGTATAACTCATCATACACAAGATACTATGATGATCTCAAGTCCAAGGATTACTTGTACTACTATCACTACAGAATTCCTATTGACAGCAAATAAAACTCCATTAGGTATTCCTTAGCGAGCCACGCTCGTTGAACTTATTCTCTAATAAGCACCTACATACTTGCTTTTAGTGTTCCACACAAATGATCATGAGATCAATCATCCCCATCCAATGAGCAAGCAACGTATGTACCAATCTATCCGGATTCACTAATCCCCAATTTATTAATCCAACGATTGGGAACTATTTTAGTTTTAAGCTTTCAAAGAATTTAGATCTTATTAGAATGATCATCATCATTATTCTAAAAGCATTGCTTAAAACTATGGGTTTATCACATATTATAAAACAGCATCATGTAGATAATTAAAAGCCTTTAATAAATTAATACTTTTTATTAATAAATGAATAAGATTGTTACAAAGTATATGCTTTATCATCAAACATGATTGGCTTGTGTGCATACTACTTTCACTAATGACTTTGCAACCATGTGATCGCTACAAAATACCTTCATGAACCTCTCGAAGGACATACTCAGCTTCAGAAGGAATCAAACACTTCAATAATGGAGAGGAATATGCCATTCGATAAAGATCTCCATCAATAAGCACGAAGTTCGCACTTTTGTACTTCACTGTCTTAGACAACATTTGATCTGAAGGCAGTATGCCATCTGCCAAATAGTCTAGATATGGGGTCATCCAACAATTAGATCGCTTTACACACATCACTTCCTCATGATGGATGCTGGGCTGTTTCAAGACCTCTAAATACACTAACCCATCAAAGGAACTCGCTTCAGTAGTAGCCAACTTTGACAACGCATCTATAATTTAATTATCAGTTCGATCGACCCCCTGAAACTCGTAAGAATCAAAATATTAAAGCCGATCCTTCAACTATATCAGATATTAAACCGTTCTCAAACCCCGAGCTTCATACTCCCTAGAAACTTGCTTGATGACCAACTGAGAGTCGCTGTGAGACCCCAGATTTTATGAATAAAGATTTAATTTTCTCGAAATATTTTTTTGAATATTATGGTGTGGATTTGATATAATGTTATAGTTGTGGATAGTATTTAT
Source organism: Panax quinquefolius (assembly GCA_020205615.1). NCBI lineage: Eukaryota > Viridiplantae > Streptophyta > Magnoliopsida > Apiales > Araliaceae > Panax > Panax quinquefolius. The sequence continues at coordinate 75,357,033 of CM035174.1, forward strand.
AAATTTTGCAAAGTACGCAAGTTGTTATATAATATTCGATTGGTCGGGGAATATTCTATTTGTCGGGGAATATCCGTACGACGGTACAATCATTGGTGGACCCCGCAACGGAATTATTGTCGGATTGAGAAAATGACAAAAATACTTTATGAAAATAACGGCGGAAGTTTTATCGTTAACTGTTGAAACACCCGGTGTTAAAAGTACAGTAATACGCGTGGTTGCATAGTAGCACACGGTATTAATTATTGATGCTTACGTGATAAGTCACTTTCGGTTTTGCTTTATTGGTATTATTAATGTAATAAAATGTAATACTTTTATAAAGTTATTCTATAAATAGAATATATTATTTTCTATTATGCATAGTGTTGGATAAAGGTTCAGATAGTATTTTTATAGTAAAATCTTTTATATAAAAATGTAATACTTTTATAATGTTATCTATTTTATTAGACAATAATTAGAATATATTATATTTTATTATGCATAGTGTTTGCATAGTGCTCGTGATAAGGTTTTGCATAGTAAAATCTTTTATAAAGTTATTCGTTTTATTAGATTATAAATAAAATATATTATATTTTATTTAAAAGATTTTGCTTTAAATATGGATCGTCAGATTAAAGTAAATCAATCTGGACCGTTCATGTGTTAGTTAATATGGAGTCCATTTTTCTATAAATAAAAGCTCATTCTATCATTATTTCTTACGAATTCACTGAAACTCTAGAGAGAGAAACTATAGAGAGAGTTCTTCTTCTATAATCTTGAGTGTATTTCTTTAGAGTTTAAGAAAGCTTTGAGCATAGTGCAAGTTTTATTCGAGTATATCCTTGCCCTACTAGTCGGAGTACTCTTCTTTCAAAGGTTGGGAATATTATTTCTTTTGTATTCATGAAGAGAACTTCTGTTATTCCATTCTTTATTATTCTGTTGGAATAACCTGTAAACGCGGGCTATCCTATACTTGGTGACATTCTTTTTATTATTCCGCCTTTTTATTATTCTCATTGGAATATCCTGTCTGTATGCTTTTACGCCGCACTGGTTCCGGTCTTTTTATTATTATTCGCTTTGAATATCCTGCTCATATGCGTTACTCACGCCGGACCGATTCCGCCCTTATTAGTATTCTCGTTGAATAACTTTGCTCTATGCTGGTACCGCGCATGCATGGTGATTTATGTTGTTATTCCATTCTTTATTATTCGCTGGAACATCCTGCTTGCGCAAATTTTGCCCGACTTAGTTCCGTTATTTAGTATTCGTTGAATAACTCGCCTGCATGCAAGTACCGCATGCATGGTGATTTCTTTTGTTATTCCATTCTTTATTATACTCGGTTGGTTAATATTTTAACTTCTATACTCCATGAAATTAGTGGAATATCCTTGATATTTCAAGGCTTCATCTAAGATCTTTTCATGGAAATATTCTTCGAGCATTCTTGAATTTTACTCTACAAAGCAATATCATGTTGACAATTTGGACATTATTAGTTCTGGATAAATTAATTCTTGAACTTGTTTTATTGAATTCTTATATCATTGTCATCATCCTCATATTTATATTTTTTGAAAGTCATCTCAGTGGCCTCAGAGTGCATAGATGGACTTGGTATGATTATGACTGTGGATTATTCGGTGTAATCATGGCCGTAATGTTACAAATGATGTGGTAAACTTCCTCATTGGCCCGTAGTGCATTGATGGACAAAGTTGTTGGCATGATCATGACCATTAATGAATACACAAATATTCTTGGCCGTAGTGCATGGATAATTGTGGTCGTGATACTAAAGAATATCCTCGTCAGAGTGTGTAGGGGTGATTCGATGATGTGGATTATTTATTAAGTTGAGTCCCAAATAAAAAAGTAATGAAAACCTTTTAAATCATAAAAGATAGTAGATTTTATTCTCTACTTGACTCTTTTAATGGATTGCTTGTTCCACTACTGATTAAACTTGATGTTTGTTATATCAGTATCGGTTTAACACTATTTAAGGCTAATGATAATTTATTCGCATTATCTTAGTCATAATATTTCTTATTGGGCTAGTTGAGCTCACCCTTTCTTTCATTGTTCTCTTGAAAAATGTGAATATAGTCGAACTAGCCGAACGGAGTGATGGTCCTATATGGTGCATTAGTAGTCCCTCATTATTCTATGAAATAGTGTGATAATAATTGTAATGAGGACTCCTTTTGAGTTCAGATAGTCTCTAGTAGACAATATTTGTATTAAAACTTACAGCTTTTTGTTTTGTCGATTGTACACCACATACCAGTATTAAAGTTGTATTTGAATTCTGTACCATGTATCTGGCGACTCAAGATGGGTGATGTATACCTAATTTTGGGGGCGTCACAGTCGCTGTAGAAGATCAACCTCTGAACCTCCAGACTCTTCGCCAATCGCAACCCTGCTAATACTGCTTCGTACTCAACCTCATTATTCGTTGCCCTAAACCCAAATCTGACAGCCTGCTGTACTTTGAATCCCTCCAGACTCGTCAAAATGATCCCAGCTCCAATGACATCCAAAGTAGAGGACCCATCAGCATATAACGTTCATAAACTCTGCATCTGCTGAAGCACTTCAACGGCCTTCTAAGACCCCTCAACTTCATTCAAACTATCACCAGCTTCATAGAATGAACATTCAACCACAAAATCAGCTAAGGCTTGACCTTTAATAGTTGTCCAAGGATGATACTCTGTAAAGAACTGAGACAACTCCATTGTCCACGCAACGAGCCACCCCCAAACTTTTGGTTTACCCAGCACCTTCTTTAGTGGCTGATCCGTGTACACCACTATTAACCGACCTTGGAAGTATTGCCAAAGCTTTCGACTGGCTATTATCAAGGCAAAGTCAAAGTTCTCAAGGTTCGAATACCTTGTCTATGCATCCCTAAAGACATGGCTCACCTAGTAAACCGGGTGCTGCTTACCCCCAATCTCCCACACCAAAACTGCTCCTACTGCCAACGAATTTGCCGCCAAATACAAATACAAAGGTTCAACAGGAACTGGCTTCACCAACAAAGGCGCCAAAGACAAATACTTATTTATCCCTGGAAAGCATCTTCACACTCTGAAGTCCACTGAAATGTCTTGGCATTCTTCGGCCCTTTCAACGTATCAAAAAATGGCAAACACCTTTCTGCCGACTTAGACATGAATCTCCTCAGAGCTGCTATCCGACTCGTCAAACGTTGAACATCTTTGTAAGATTGAGGAGATTTCATATGCATAATAGCCTGGATCTTTTCTGGATTTTCATCTATACCCCTTTCGCTAACCAGATAACCCAGGAATTTACCTGCTCCAAGCCCGAAGGTGCACTTGGTTGGATTCAACTTCAAATTATAATGACGAATAGTTTGGAAACATTCCTCCAAATTATCCAAATGACCCCGAACTGACATACTTTTGACAATCATATCATCAACTTACACTTCCATATTTTCCCCAATTGCCTCATAAAGACGTAGTTCATCATCATTTGATAAGTAGCTCCCGCGTTCAACAAACCAAATGTCATTTTCTTATAAGCGTACACTGACCGATGAGTAATGAATGTTGTCTTCGAGATGTCCTCTTTGCACATAGAAATTTGATGATACCCCGAGAAAGCATCCATAAAATTGAGCAGGGCATATCTTGAAGTCGCATCAATAAGCTGATCAATGTGAGGCAGAGGATAAAAGTCCTTCGGGCATGCTTTGTTCAAATCAGTATAGTCTATGCAAACTTGACATTTCCCATTCTGCTTCTTCACCAAGAATACATTCGCCATCCACTTCGGATAATCGATCTTAAATATAAAATCTGCTGACAACAACTTTAAAAATCTCCTCATCAATTATCTTTTGTCTCTCTGGCGCGAAAATCCTCCTTTTCTGCCGAACTGGCTTCTTCATTGGATCCACGTGAAATCTATGTTCGATAACTTTTTGACTTACCCCATGCATGTCACTGGGGACCCAAGCAAAGATATCAACATATCACCGAAGTAACTCCATCAGGTTCGTCCGGAAAGGTTTCTGCAGTCCCGAACCTATCTTCACAGTCTTCTCCTTCTTTCCTGGAATTAGTTCAATCTCTTCGGTCTCTTCTGTTGGCATAACCAATGGCTCTGAACTGCTTTATGTAAACAGCCCCATCTTAATAGCCATGGTTTGCTTCTGTCTGCTGACTCCTACACCTGAAGTGATCAACGCATTCCGATAGCCTCGCCTCGCCAAATCTAGATCTCCAGCTACTTCTCTAACTCCATGTGGAGTTGGAAACTTAATCTTAAAATGGGGAATCGACGTCACTACCTAAAGAGCTGTCAAAGTGGGCCTTCCCAAAATAACATTGTATGCCGAGTCCACATGCACTACATAAAATTTGCACAATCAACCTGCTGTGGAGCAGTCCCGAAGATGACCGACAACTCGATAGTCCCCGTCACTTTGACTGGATCGTTCCTAAACTCGTATAGAGGAGCTTCTTTCCCGATCTCTATCTTCCTTCCGTCAAGTTGCATCCTTTGATAAGCATGTACGTACAGGATATCCACTGAAGACCCATTATCTATCATCATTCGTTTCATGTCTACCAAACCCACTTATGCAGTAATTGCCAAAGCTCCTTCATGGGGTTCAATGGGTTTGGAAAGGAAGTCGTCATCTGTGAAAGAGATCACCAAACCTGGGTAAGCTCTTTCAGTCTTCGGGTATTTACCTGCCACTGTCATCACCGAATCCAGATATCCCCGTCGCTTATTCTCGACAACTTTGCCAATGTTTCCTCATGTAATTACATCCATAACATGTCTTTTCGATTGATTCAGACCTGATTATGCGGGTTGGGTAGCCTGAACAGGCCTATTATTGCTCTTCTGCTCATTCGGGGGCTCTCATCCTGCTACATATTGAACCAAAGCACCACTTTGGACATTTCTTTTAATGAACTCCCTTAAATTCCAACAGGAATTTGTATTATGCCCAGCCACCTGATGATAGTCACAATATTTGTAAGGATTCCCAGACCCTTGTTTGAGATTATCTCGAGGCTGGTCGAAATAGGACTGATCCTTTTTGCTCCAGAATGGTAGCCCGATCCGTATTAAGTTTAGTATATACCTTCTTCACCTTCTGACTTAGGAAAGGTGGACGACCTCCTCTCGGTCCTCAATTATTATTATATTTCATCTTATTCACATCAGATCGATCATTATTGTCACCATTCTTCTTCTGATTACCATCAGTTTTATCTATATCTTTCTCCTTTGCCTTTGCCGAAGGGCCCTACTTCAGGCTGCTCATTGCTTCTTCTACCACAATATGAAGCCTTCTGCCTTCTCAAAAGCTTCAGCCAAGCACTTTGGATGGTTGAACATCAGCTTCTTCATCAACTTCTCTGACTTCACCAAGTCCAACCTGTAAAACCCCAACTTTTTTGAATAAAGATGAATTTTCTATAAATATTATTTTTGAATATTATGGAGTGAAATTGATATAATGTTATAGTTGTGGGTAATATTTATAAATTTTGCAAAGTACGCAAGTTGTTATATAATATTCGAATGGTCTTGGGAATATTCGCTTTTAACAGGGAATATTCGTATAACCAAGACAATCATTGGTGGACCCACATTGGAATTATTGTTTGATTTAGAAACGACACAAAATACTTTTATGAAAATAACTACCAAGTTTTACCGTTAACTGCTGAAACACCCTTGTTAAAAGTACAAGAATACTGCTGCGTGGTTGCATAAGAGTACACAAAGATTAATTATTGATGCTTACGTGATAAGTCACTCAGCTTTTGTTGGTATTATTAATGTAATAATACGTAAAATCTTTTTATATAAAATGTAATACTTTTATGAAGTTATTCTATAAATAGAATATACTATATTCTATTATGCATAGTGTTGCATAGTGTCTGCGCATAGTGTTTTAGCATAGTAAAATCTTTTTATATAAAATAGAATACTTTTATAAAATTATCTGCTTTATTAGACAATAATTAGAATATATTATATTTTATTATGCATAGTGTTTTGCATAGTGCTCAGATAGTGTTTGCATAGTAAAATCTTTTATAAAGTTATTCATTTTATTAGATTATAAATAGAATATATTATATTTTATTTAAAAGATTTTGCTTTAAATATGGACCGTCGATTAAAGTAAATCAATCTGGACCGTTCATGAGTTAGTTACTATCTGATCCATTTTTCTATAAATAGAAACTCATTCCTTTATTATTTTCTTACGAATTCACTGAAACTCTAGAGAGATAAACTATAGAGAGAAAGAAGAAAGTATTCTGCTACTTCACTAATTTTATATCCAATACTCTTCTTCTTAAGGTAGGGGATATTATTTGTTGTACTCATAGGGAATATTATTTGTTGTACTCATAAGGGGTATTCTTTCTTTCTTATTCATGAAGAGAACTTCTGTTATTCCATTCTTTATTATTCTGTTGGAATAACTTGTATACTCGGGATACCATATACTTGGTGAAATTCTTCTGTTATTTCATTTTTTATTATTCTGTCGGAATATCCTGTCTGTGCATTTTACGCCGGACCTGGTTCCATCTTTATTGGTATTCTGTTGGAATAACCTGTATATGTGAAGTACCGCATGCATGGTGATTTCTGTTGTTATTCCATTCTTTATTATTCTGTTGGAACATCCTGTCTGTGCTTTACGCATGACCTGGTTCCGTTAATTATTATTCTGTTGGAATAACCTATCTATCTAAGAATCTGCATACATACATGGTGATTTCTTTTGTTATTCCATTCTTTTTATACTCAAATTGGTTAAAGTTTTAACTTCTATACTCCATAAAATTAGTGGAATATCCTTGATATTTGCGCTTCATCCAAAGATCTTTTCATGGAAATATTCTTCTGAGCATTTTTGAATTTTACTCTACAAAGAAGTATCATGTTGACAATTTGGACGTTATTGGTTCCTGGATAAATTAATTCTTGAACTTGTTTTATTGAATTATTATGTCATTGTCATCATCCTCATGTTTATATTATTTTGAAAGTCATCTCGTGGCCTCAGAAGTGCATAGATGGACTCGGTATGATTATGACGTGGATTATTCGGTATAATCATGACCGTAATGTTACAAATGATGTGGAAAAAAGTCCTCATTGGCTCAGAAGTGCATTGATGGATGGATTGTTGGCATGATCATGACCATTAATGAATACACAAATATTCTTGGCCCGTAGTGCATGGATAATTATGGTCGTGATACTATAGAATATTCTTGGCCGTATTGCAGGGGTGATTCGATGATGTGGATTATTTATTAAGCTGAATCCCAGTGATAAAAGTGATGAACAACCTTTTAAATCATAAAAAAGAGTAGATTTTATTCTCTACTTGACTCTTTTAATGGATTGCTTGTTCCACCAAGCAGCTTAAACTTGATGTTTGTTATATTGTATCGCTTTAACAATTGCTTAAGGCTAATGATAATTTATTCTCGCATTATCTTAGTCATAATATTTCTTCTTTGGGCTAGTTGAGCTCACCCTTTCTTTCACCGTTCTCTTGTGAAATGAGAATATAGCCGGGACGAGTCGGGGAACGGAGTGATGGTCCTAGATGGTGCATTAGTAGTCCTCATTATTCTGTGATATAGTGTGATAATAATTGTAATGAGGACTCCTTTTGCGTTTGTATACTCTCTAGTAAACAATATTTGTATTCAAACTCATAGTTTATGTTTTGTTGTATTGTACACGACAATTGTATTATTAAGTTGTATTTGAATTCTGTACCATGTATCTGGCGACTCAAGATGGGTGATGTATACCTAATTTTGGGGGCGTCACAGTTGGTATCAAAGCTTAGGGATATGATCCCTGGCTAAGATGTGAGACTGGAACTAGGAGGGTAGAGACGGGGAATTCCTTCGCTAGTATGACCTACCTAAGTTTATTTGGTATTTAATTGGTCGGTCAAAGTATAGGGATAATATGTTATATATTAATTAACCTTTCTTTTGTGGCAGTATCTGAAAATGATATCCAAGAATGTTGAGAATAGCTATGGAGCACAAGAGACCGTTGAGTCTCCACATATCAATAATCAGGATAATGTGCATCAGGAATGTGACAATCCTCATGCAAACAACAACACGGACCAAATGATGAATGATGGATCGTTCAGAGGCTTTATGCAATTCATGCAACATCAGGCGAGAGCGGCTCCTGTCCAAAATGTAGGTGGAAACACTGTAAACTCTCGGACGGTCACCGCTAAACAGTTCAAGGAGCTGGGACCACTAGAGTTTATTGGAGAGCCAAAACTACTTAAGGCGGAAGCATGGATAAAGCAGATCACCAAGATATTTGATGTCTTGGGATGCTCCGAGGAGCAAAAGGTTCCCTTCGCCACCTTCATGTTGCGTGAAGAGGCAGATTACTGGGGGGAATCTGTAAAACGTACCCAGCTTGACGCACTCAAGATGTCTATGGAGAAGTTCCAAGAGCTATTCAACGACAAATACTTTCCCGAGAGTATTCGTCACATGAAAGAAGTAGAGTTTATCAAATTGGAACAAAATAATATGACCGTGTCGCAATATGAGGCTAAATTTGCGGAGTTATCCCGGTTTGCATCCCATTTGGTCGATAATGAGGATGGAATGACGCGAATGTTTTTAAGAGGTTTGAAACCGGAGATACGTCAATATCTTATTTCTCATAAACTGTGTTTGTACTCAGATGTTGTAAATAGGGCTCAGTTATTGGAGCGCGGTAACGAGTCAACGCAACCAAGAGAAAGCAGCCGACACCATAAAAATTACAGTGGTATCAGTCATAGAAACAGTGACAACAAACGTTGAGGGAATCAACATGCTAGAAATGGTAACCACTTCGGTGGTAATCATGGCCAAGACAGTAAAAATGGACATTTCAAGAAAAGGAGATTCAACAATGATGGAAGGACGTCAAAGACCAAAGACCCGTTGTTAAGGAAGGAGAATGACCACCTATCATATGCTTCAAATGCGGAAGGGAGGGACACATCAGTCCAAACTGCGCGATGCCGTCCAAAGCATGTTATAATTGTGGAAGAGAAGGTCACTTAGCCCGATTTTTACGTTCACCGAACACAAGTTCAGCCAGGATGGAGGCACCAAAGGCCGTCCCAGAAAAGTCAAAGCCGGTAGTGCAAGGGAGAGCGTTTGTTGTGACCTCCCAGAAAGCAAGGAACCCGAATGAGGTCATCATGAGTAAGCATATCATAAACTCTAGCGAAGTCTATACCTTATTGGATACCGGTTCTAACTATTCTTTTATTTCTCCTACAAGCGCTCAACGATTAAATTTGACTCCGGAGAAGTTAGACTTTGACTTATCTATAGAAACTACGTTGGGAGAAACCTTCATTACATCCACTGTTTATAAGTCTTGTTTGGTTCTGTTGGGCCATAATCCTTTTCCTTATTGGGCCAGACTTAATGGGCTCCTCCCTTGGATCATGTTATGCTAAGTCCTGGTTGGTCCGAATGGTTTGGGCCCAGTTACTTGATCATTTCATTGGGTTCTTTCGGTTGGATCCGGTCACTTGGGTCATTTCCATTATTTGGGCTTAGTCATTGAATTGACCCATTATACAAATTGTCACTTAAACCAACTTTGACCAGTAATCATTATGCCAAGTGACAGTTGACTATTGTGTTGGCCACCTTTCTGCATGGCATTAATGAGGATGGGACTCAGATGACCGGCGGTGGAAAACAGTGGCAGCAGGTGTGGAAGTGGGTCGCTTACTTTCTACCGAAATGACCTAGGAAGTGGGGAAAAGGTGTCGAAGTGATGAGTGGCACGGTAAACCGGGAGTGGAGTATGCATGGTGCTAAGATCACATAAGAGGGTAAGTAACACATTCATTCATTATTATTCTATCTCTCAGGCATTAGATAATATTTTTCTTTGCATTGTTGACCTTGTGATCGCCTGTACTGACTCTCACGCCGGAGCTATCCTCGACGGTCGGTAGCCGAGCTTTTGGTGTTGACTTATTTATCAATCTGCGTAAGGGGATATTGGACGCGTCTTGGTGATTGGGACGTGAAGAAAGATCTTGGCGTTAACATTGGCGATAGAAGGAGGGCTGAGTTCTATTGTCCTGAGTATTTTCAATCACAGACTGTGTTTGTTCTACGTCAATATTCATGGTGAAGAGTAGAACACCTACACCTGAAGGGCAGCCGAGGGCTGCCAGTGAATCGACACCACGAGTGTCTGTCAAGGATCGTTTGGGACCGGCAATAAGTGTTCATGCAAGCACAGCATCCAAACGATCCCCTGAAGATTTTCTGATCGAAGGTGGTGGGCAAGGCTAAACGTAGGTTAGTCTTCCCGACTGATAAAACGTCTGCCACGCGGTTGGAAGCGAGTAGAAGCACTTCGCTTTAGAACTCGATATCGAGAGGACCGGGATGAAAAAGCTTCACGACCGGCTAAGATGGCGGATGAGGCGAATAGAGCTATGGAAGTACTTCAGAAGCAACGACGAGGATATAGTGAAGCGATGGCCCGGATGGCGAGTTGAGAGACGAAGAGCTCGCTTATAATCAATCCAAGAGCAAGGACACCGAAGTGGGAAAGAACCTGTTCATTCAGGACGAGAGTCTCGAGGCCGAAATCGAGAAAGAAGATCCCGAAGCCCTACTCCTCAATGATCGAGGAGGGTATATCACCCTGTCGATTCTAAGGAGCAGGGTCAGAGAGAACGAAGATGTCGATCCAGAGATCATACACCTGAAACCACAAAGAAAGCCCTTGTTGTTACACATTCTCGCCTTAGTGCCCGAGCTCAAAGACGAAGCATATCTAGAGATCGTACTCTCGAGAGTCTCATCGAGGGTACACCACCACATGGACACTCGTCATCGCAAGCCCTTCTAGAATTGAAGGCTCTATTGTAAGAAACCTATTCACTTTCGTAGGAGGAAGGAGTCACCGGAAAAGAAGCATCATCTCAACCGTAAGGTGTAGAGTATCCGTCAAAGAGTTAAAAGAACTTCTAAGCGGCTTAGTCAAGTACAAAAATGAAGGATACTTGGAAAGAAGGCATCCCTTTTTCTCATGGAGATTCTTAAGGAAAAAGCTGACCCCACCAAGAAGTTGCCCCATATCGAGAGTTATGATGGATCAAGGGATCCCTATGACCACAGTCAGGCGTTCGACCGACTGATGGATTATTATGACTTTAGCGATGCTGCTAAGTGTCATACTTTTGTCACAACACTCAGAAAGGATGCCCGACAGTGGATGGGGACTTTGCCTTCAGATTCAATTTCATCTTGGGCAGACATGTGTAGTAAATTTCATGCTCGCTTCGGGAGCAACAAAAGAAGGGGAAAACCGACTGGTTCGTTGGCTCAGGTTTGACAGTTTTCGAATGAGTCTTTGGGCCAATATGTGAAGAGGTTCCGTGAAGCGATCGGCGGTGTGATGTGATTCGAACGATCTACAAGCCGTTGGACTGTTTCAGAATGGGTTAGATCTGGTCAAATCGGAAAAGTTAGTGAAGAAGTTAATGTTTCATCACCCGAAGAGTCTCGCTGAAGCTTGTCAGTACATTGGAAGTCTGTAAATATTTATGTCATCATCAATAAAAGTTCCCTTTTTTCTTGACCAAATCTTGGCTTCATTGCTGATGGGTTCAACGGAGTTAGGAGGTTTGGGTGGACTCACTGGCCATTCGATGGCAGCCTTTTTGGCAGGTGGTCCTTATAAGTTTGTCAGGCCCTTCGTGGTAGGCAAACGTCATTGGTGTTAGGAGGTTCGGGTGGACTCGCTAGCCATTCGATGGCAGCCTTTTTGGCAGGTGGTCCTTATGAGTTTGTCAGGCCCTTTGTGGTAGGCAAACGTCATTGGTGTTAGGAGGTTCGGGTGGACTCGTTGGCCATTCGATGGCAGCCTTTTTGGCAGGTGGTCCTTATGAGTTTGTCAGGCCCTTCGTGGTAGGCAAACGTCATTGGTGTTAGGAGGTTCAGGTGGACTCGCTGGCCATTCGATGGTAGCCTCTTCGGCAGGTGGTCACTTAGACTTTGTCAGGCCCTTCGTGGTAGGCAAATGTCATCTCTTGGTTTTGTTAGGCCTTTCGGGGTAAACAAATTCCTAATGAAGCAGATCTGTCTCACACTTCGGTAACTAATAAGTATCCGCTTACTTTATTACCTAAATTTTTTCTAAGTGTTGAGTTCGGGAAGCTTCATTCTTTAACTTCATCTTATCTCATTATATGACATGTTTAGTTGTTACTTAACAGTTCGGGTTCAAATTTACGTGAAGGAGTTTGTGCATCTTTTCACTTAAATAATTATTGGAATATTGGCGTAAAATAAATATACCGTCATAAGGAATGAAGCCATTTTCATTAATATATAATCTAATTACAATATTAGATAATTTTTACAAATCTTATAAATTAAAGAAAGAAAAAAAAAACAGAACATCAACCTCGTGTACCATCTTCGTCGTCTCAAGAATCGAGTAAGGATGGATCCAGTTGGTCAGCAGACAACTTCTCCTTGCCACGACTTTCTAGAGCTCGTAACTCTCCTAATATATCTTCATTATCTCCCCATTTATTTCGTCTGAAGTTCCGTTACTCTTCGCATATTTGTTTGCGAAGGTCGCTTGCTTAAAGGAGGCCCAAGGTCCCAAGAGCCTTGAGTTCTCGGATTTTTTTTTCGAGCTTGAGCCGCTTACTCATATGACGAGTCTCTCGCCGCCTCCAAATTTATGGATGGTCTTGGTCGATCTTAGCATCGCCTTTTAATTCCTCAATCTTCTCCATCCTTATCTCGCTCCTCCAACCAAGTCAACATTCATTTCGACGATCTCCTCGTCTTTGTGCTTTGGTCGACTTTAGTTCTTCATTGGAGGCCTTCACATCTCCCTCGGCTTGGCTAACTCTTTTTGAAGACCTTCATTTGTATGAAGAAGGCATTCAAGTTGAGTCTTCTCTTTAGCCAAGGCAGGACTTGAAGGGTATTCTCCTTCCTCTCGGGCCTCTTCCTCGATTCGGGCTTTGAGGACCTCGACGAAGACGCCTTGAAACACAAGATTGGCCTATGTGTTTCCAATATTATTTGATCGCCAGATATATAAGTATGAAGATAAAATCGGAGATAAAGGGAGAATCGTTTACCTTCGCCAAAGTAGCTCATGCCTTCATTGAGTAGATCCCATTCGAACTGTTCTCGAACCTGTGATCGCTTGCTTCACTTAACAAAGGTGTTGAATAGTTGGAAGGAAAATGGGCATTTAATCGGGGCCACATTGTTGGGGAGGCCACGGCGTCCTGTTGGAATTCGGTATTTGGTTGTCTTGGAGGAGAAGGCGGAGGTTCATCACGAACTGGTGAGGAGTCCACGTGTATGGTTTCGGGAGAGGGGGATCGGGCAGAGTGCGCGTTGGGGGGCGAAGGTGCGTAAGATGAACCAGAGTGGTCATTCGATGGATGTTTTCTTTTTCGGGATGGAGTGGGGACAGACCCGGTCGGTTCATCGTCAGGCACATGGATTTCTGTGGTCGTAGTTGGAGGAGTGACAGCCGAAGTGGTGGGAACTTGGAGCTCTTCGGCAGTCAGGGGGGTTATCTTGGTTCTTATTTTCTTTACATGAAGGACCTTAGCCCGATCGTGCAAAGGAATATCAAGTAGGCTCCTCCTCACCGGGGTAGGTTCAGAAGTTGGAGGATTGGGGTCGGTTGAGAAGGTTGTTTGGGGGGTTGCTTCGGGAAGTGTTTCAGGGTCACTTTCAGGGTTTGTTTCTGGTTTGGTGGATTTGGATCGTTTGGCGGATCTTTTTTCTGGCCGAGGTCTAAGGTTTTCTTGAGTTTGTTGGGTTCGTCGGTTTGAGGTTCATCACCAAGAAGGGAAGAAGTTGGTGGATCGGTGGTGGGGGATTAACTCGGGAAGATTCTTCTACGGATGCTCTTCACACTTGCATCCGCATTCATCCTCGCTAAAAATATTCCGTGTCTCTCCCTCCGGGGAGTCGGTTTGATCGTAGACACCGCAAAACCCATGTATCGTAACCTCAGATCACTTATATATCTTAGAAATTATGTTACAAAGTTATTTGAAACTTACATTTGTGGTCATATAGCCAGCTTGTTTGGTCGTAAGTGTGAAACTCCATTCTTTTGGAGGAATCTTCTTCAAAAGTCCGCCATCTCCTCACACGCCCTTCTTGAGATGTCTCCAAAGTCGCAGAGACCCGATCGGTAGTCCAATCTGAAAGAGAAGAGATCTCGGGTCCGTGATAAAAACCACTTCTCGTGCAACCCTTGTTCTTTGGAAGGAGTATCCATCGGGGTCTCCTCTCGAACTCCGTGTTGGGTCTGGGAGACCGCTTGCTCAACATTTTGAAGCCTCGTTTCGAGACCCATCGGCAGAGAGAAGAGGGTGAAGAAGATGTCAACAGAGGAGCAATCCCTAGTTCATGGCGTAATGCAATAAATGCCAGGATGTGGATGTAGGAGTTGGGCACTAATCGGTGAAGCCCACTCCCTATGAATCCTAGGAGGTAACGATAAAGACATATGGAGAGGTAGCGAACCCCTTTTCCGTGAAAGTGATGCATGGCGACCCAACCGTCCGATCGCTGGTACATGCGCTCTTCAGGAGCAGGGGTCCTTATGGCGTACATGTCAGGAATCTGATAATGAGTCCTGAGCATGCATATCTCAAATTCCATGACTGAGGAATGGATGTTGGCATGGGGGAACTGTTCCCCGTCCTTGAAGAAGTCTGAGGTAGAGGGGATAAGAGAAGGATTTCCCCCCATGGTTGTTGATTGGGGGTTAGAACTCGAACCCTCTTGGTTAGGGTTTGGGTTGGGAGAAATGATACTGACAGGAGTTGCACGAAGGGGGGAATTTTGGCTAGAGGTTACGGTCACCATTGTTAAGATTTTTTGAAGCAGAGAAAGAAGTTTGCAGAGGAGGAGAAAGCTCAAAGGTTCAAATTTCAAATTAGCAGGTAAAACCGTTAGAATTGGTAAAGTTTACCTTTTATACTGACAGTTACACGGTAATTGAGGGTGGCACAATTAATTCACTGCAATGATGATGAATGGGAAGAGGTTTCGTCCGTTTTTAGATCTAAATATCTTCACCTATGTGGGCTTGCGTCTATTGGGCTTCCCACTTCTATTCCTAATATCAATTTGGACCGATTTTGATGGACTTTGGTGAGTTTCACTTTGGATCTCTTATGACTTATCATAGTTTGTTATGTCCTGGGCCTATACTATTTATAGTCTTTCATTAAACACCCTGTTTAATATAAGACTAGGGGGTAATGTTGGGCCATAATCCTTTTCCTTATCAAGCGGACTTAATGGGCTCCTCCTTGGATCATGTTATGCTAAGTCCCGTTGGTCCGAATGGTTTGGGCCCGCCATTTAATCATTTCATTGGGTTCTTTCTTTGTTGGATCCTATCACTGGGTCATTTCCATTATTTGGGCTTAGTCATTGAATTGGCCCATTATACAAATTGTCACTTAACCCAACTTTGACCAAGAATCATTATGCCAAGTGACAGCCGACTATTGTGTATTACCACCTTTCTCGCATGGCATTAATGAGGATGGGACTCGGATGACCCATGGTGGAAAACAAAGGCGGCGAGTGTGGAAGTGGGTCGCTTACTTTCTACCGAAATGACCTAAGTGGGGAAAAGGTGTCGAAGTGATGATGAGTGGCACGAGAACCGGGAGTGGAGTATGCATGGGGCTAAGATCACATAAGAGGGTAAGTAACATATTCATTCATTATTATTCTATCTCTCAGGCATTAGATAATATTTTTCTCTCCATTGTTGACCTTGTGATCCCCTCAGATCGACTCTCACGCCGAGCTATCCTCGACTTGGCCGTAGTCAGCTGCTTTTGTGTTGACTTGTTGAATCAGCGGGATATTGACGCTGCGTCTTGGTGATTGGGACGTGAAGAAAGATCTTGGCGTTAACATTGGCGCTAGAAGGAGGGCTGAGTTCTAGTGTCCTGAGTATTTTTCAATCACAGACTGTGTTTGTTCTACGTCAATATTCATGGTGAAGAGTAGAACACCTACACCCGAAGGGCAGCCGAGGGCTGCCAGTGAATCGACACCACGAGTGTCTGTCAAGGATCGTTTGGGACCGGCAATAAGTGTTCATGCTAGCACAGCGTCCAAACGATCCCCTGAAGATTTTCGGTCGAAGGTGGTGGGCAAGGCTAAACGTAGGCTAGTCTTCCCGACGGATAAAGCGTCTGGCCACGGTCGGAAATGAGTAGAAGGCACTTCGCCTAGAACTCGATACCGAGAGGACCAGGATGAAAAAGCTTCACGACTGGCTAAGATGGCAGATGAGGCGGATAGAGCTATGGAAGTACTCGTGAAGCAACGACGAGGATATAGCCGAGCGAGATGGCCCGGATGGCAGAGTTAAGAGACAAAGAGCTCAGTTATAATCAGTCCGAAGAGCAAGGACACCGAAGTGGGAAAGAACCTATTCATTCAGGACGAGAGTCTCGAGGCCGAAATCGAGAAAGAAGAAGATCCCGAAGCCCTACTCCTCAAAGATCGAGGAGGGTACATCACCCTGTCGATTCTAAGGAGAAGGGTCGGAGAGAACGAAGAGGTCGATCCAGAGATCATACACCTGAAACCACAAAGAAAGCCCTTGTTATTGCACATTCTCGCCTTAGTGCCCGAGCTCAAAGACGAAGCATATCTAGAGATCGTACTCCTGAGAGTCTACTGAGGGTACACCACCCTGTGGACACTCGTCATCGTAGAAGCCCTTCTAGAATTGAAGGCTCTATTGTAAGAAACCGGTCTACTCAAAACTCGGTACGGGCATTATGAATTCCTAGGCATGTCCTTTGGATTGACTAATGCTCCTGCTGCCTTTATGTATATGATGAACCGAGTATTCAAGGAATATTTGGATCACTTTGTGGTCGTCTTTATTGATGACATCCTTATTTATTCCAAAAGTCGTGAAGATCATGAGCAACACTTGAGGCTGATACTCCAAAAGCTTCGTGAATACAAGCTTTATGCCAAGTTGAAGAAATGCGAGTTCTGGCTTGAGGAAGTAGCATTCCTTGGGCACGTGGTATCAAGTCATAGAATATCTGTTGACCCAGCAAAGATTGAAGCTATTCAAAGCTGGGAGCAACCTAAATCAGTGACCGAAGTACGTAGCTTTCTCGGCTTAGCTGGTTATTATCGGAGATTCGTAGAAGGATTTTCTCGAATCGCTACTCCACTAATTCAGATGACTTGGAAAGATACAAAGTTCGGTTGGAGCGAGGAATGTGAGAAGGGTTTTCAAGAACTCAAGAGGAGACTCATTTCAAAGACTGCTCGCTCGACAATACCATCTGGTTCGGAGGGATTTGTCATCTACAGTGATGCTTCGGGCAAAGGGTTAGGATGTGTGTTCTCATGCAACATGGGAAAGTCATAGCCTATGTATCACGACAACTCAAAGAATATGAGTGGAATTATCTTACTCATGATCTAGAGTTGGCAGCTGTTGTCTTCGCACTAAAGATTTGGAGGCATTACTTGTATGGGGAGAAAGTGGAGATCTTTACGGATTATAAAAGCCTCAAATATTTCTTCACTCAAAAGGAACTCAACATGCGATAACGACGTTGGCTTGAACTGTTGAAAGATTATGATCATACCATCCAATACCATCCTGGAAAAGCCAAGGTGGTAGCTGACGCATTGAGTAGAAGATCATATGCAGGTACGAGTGCAATATTGTCAACGCAAAGGCCCATTTTGTATGACTTGCAAAGGATGGAGATAGAGATAAAGACTCCAGGGACCCATGTGATGATGGCGAATATACGAGTAGAACCGACTTTAATTGATAAAATTAAAGTTGCTCAAGTTACAGATCCGGAGCTGATGCGTATGAGGAAGAAAGTGCAAGAAGGTGCGATGTCGGAAGCAAGAATCGATGATGAAGGAATACTTCGAGTCAACTCTAGACTTTATGTTCCTAACGATCTTGAGTTAAAGTATAAAATCATGATGAAAGCGCATAACACACCGTTTGTAATCCATCCTGGGAGTTCCAAAATGTATCGTGATCTTCGTCATACATTTTGGTGGAGCAATATGAAGAGAGAGATAGCGCTGTTTATCTCAAGGTGTCTAACTTGTCAATGAGTCAAGGTGGAGCATTAAGTACCAAAAAGTCCATTGCAACCACTTGAAATTCCAGAATGGAAGTGGGAGCATATTACCATGGATTTCGTTACTGGTCTTCCCAAATTTCTCAAGGCATAGATGCGATTTGGGTCATTGTTGATAGATTGACCAAGTCTGCGCATTTCTTACCGATACGAAAAACTTATACACTTGAACGTCTTGCTCGTATGTACATAAACGAGGTTGTAAGATTGCATGGTGTGCCAGTATCCATAGTTTCTGATCGAGACCCAAGATTCACTTCACGATTTTGGGTTAGTTTGCAAAAATCTATGGGCACGGATTTACGATTTAGTTCGGCATATCATCCTCAAACGGACGGACAATCAGAGAGGACTATTCAAACTCTGGAAGATTTATTAAGACTCTGTGTCCTTGACTTCAAGGGAAGTTGGGACAAGTTCTTACCGTTGGTGGAGTTTTCCTACAACAATTGTTATCAAGCAAGCATTGGCATGGCTCCATTCTAGGCGTTGTATGGAAGAAAGTGTCATTCTCCAGTATGCTGGGATGAGGTGGGTGAAGCAACGTTGTCGGGATCGGAGTTGGTACGTATGACTACGAAAAAGATTCAAACGATCCGACAACGTATAAAAACCTCACAAGATCAACAAAAGAGTTATGCTGATCTTCATCGAAAGGACGTGGAATTTGATATAGGAGATCATGTGTTATTACGAGTTGCTCCGTGGAAAGGAGTTACGAGATTTGGAAAGAGAGGAAAGCTTAATCCTCGATTCATCGGCCAATTTTTAATCCTCGATCGAGTAGGAACTGTGGCCTATAGACTCGCTTTACCGCCAAGTATGTCTCGTGTTCATAACGTTTTTCACATATCCATGTTACGTAAATATGTGGAAGACCCGAACCACATTATTGAGTTAGAACCGGACGAAATAGCGGAAGATTTGACGTATGAAGAGGTTCTTGTTCAAATCTTGGATAAGAAGAAACATATTCTACGCTCCAAGGTTATACCTCAAGTCAAAGTTGTGGAGAAACCACGATGTTGAGGAAATGACTTGGGAGTTAGAATCTGAAATGAAATCAAGGTATCCTTACCTCTTCGATATACCAGGTATGTACCCTAATTTCGAGGGCGAAATTTCATAATAAGGGGAGGTTGTAAAACCCCAACTTTTTTGAATAAAGATGAATTTTCTATAAATATTATTTTTGAATATTATGGAGAGAAATTGATATAATGTTATAGTTGTGGGTAATATTTATAAATTTTGCAAAGTACGCAAGTTGTTATATAATATTTGATTGGTCGGGAAATATTCGTTTTAACAGGGAATATTCGTACAACGGCACAATCATTGGTGGACCCCACAACAAAATTATTGTCGGATTGAGAAAACGACAAAAATACTTTATGAAAATAACGACGGAAGTTTTACAGCTTAATCGTTGAAACACCCTGTTAAAAGTACAAGAATATGCTGTGGGTCGTTGCATTGTAGCACACCAGTATTAATTATTGATGCTTACGTGATAAGTCACTCGGTTTTGTTGGTATTATTAATATAATAATACGTAAAATCTTTTATATAAAATGTAATACTTTTATAAAGTTATTCTATAAATAGAATATATTATATTCTATTATGCATAGTGTTGCATAGTGTTTTGCATGGTAAAATCTTTTTATTTAAAATGTAATACTTTTATAAAGTTATCATTTTTATTGCAGAACAATAATAAGAATATATTATATTTTATTATGCATAGTGTTTGCATAAGGCTCAGCGTATAGCGTTTGCATAGTAAAATCTTTTATACGCTTATTCGTTTTATTAGATTATAAATAGAATATATTATATTTTTTTTAAAAGATTTTGCTTTAAATATGTAATCGTCGATTAAAGTAAATCAATCTGGACCGCTCATGAGTTAGTTACTATGCAAATCCATTTGTCTATAAATATAAACTCATTCCTTCATTATTTTCTTACTTAATTCACCAAACTCTGAGAGATAAACTATAGAGAGAAGAAGAAAGTATTCTCGCTACTTCACTACTTATATATCCAATTTCTTCTTCTTACTTGTAGGGATATTATTTGTTGTACTCGTAGGGAATATTATTTGTTGTACTCATAAGGGGTATTCTTTCTTTCTTATTCATGAAGAGAACTTCTATTATTCCATTCTTTATTATTCTGTTGGAATAACTTGTATACGCGGGATACCCTATACTTGGTGAAATTCTCCTGTTATTTCATTATTTATTATTCTGTCGGAATATCCTGTTTGTGCGTTTTACGCCGGACCTGGTTCCGTCTTTATTGGTATTCTGTTGGAATAACCTGTCTATGCGAAGTACCGCATGCATGGTGATTTCGATTGTTATTCCTACTGTTGGAACATCCTGTCTGTGCTTTACGCATGACCTGGTTCCGTTAATTATTATTCGCTGAATAACTTTATCTATCTGGCACCGTATGTATGGTGATTTCTTTTGTTATTCCATTCTTTATTATACTTAGTTGGTTAAAGTTTTAACTTCTATACTCCATAAAATTAGTGGAATATCCTTGATATTTGCGCTTCATCCAGTATCTTTTCATGGAAATATTCTTCTGAGCATTCTTAAATTTTACTCTACAAAGAAGTATCATGTTGACAATTTAGACGTTATTGGTTCCTGGATAAATTAATTCTTGAACTTGTTTTATTGAATTATTATGTCATTGTCATCATCCTCATGTTTATATTATGTTGAAAGTCAACTGTGGCACAGAGTGCATAGATGGACTTGGTATGATTATGACCGTGGATTATTCGTATAATCATGAATCGTATTGTTACAAATGATGTGGAAAAAGTCCTCATTGGCACAGAGTGCATTGATGGACGATTGTTGGCATGATCATGACCATTAATGAATACACAAATATTCTTGGCCCGTAGTGCATGGATAATTATGGTCGTGATACTATAGAATATCCTCGGCCAGTAGTGCAGGGGTGATTCGATGATGTGGATTATTTATTAAGTTTGAGTCCCAAATGATAAAAGTGATGAAAACCTTTTAAATCATAAAAGATAGTAGATTTTATTCTCTACTTGACTCTTTTAATGGATTGCTTGTTCACCGCAGCTTAAACTTGGTGTTTGTTATATTGTATCGCTTTAACATCATTGTTTTAAGGCTAATGATAATTTATTCTGCATTATCTTAGTCATAATATTTCTTACTGGGCTAGTTGAGCTCACCCTTTCTTTCACTGTTCTCTTCAGGAAATGAGAATATAGCTGGGACGAGTCAGAGAACGGAGTGATGGTCCTAGATTGTGCATTAGTTGTCCTCATTATTCTGTGATATAGTGTGATAATAATTGTAATGAGGACTCCTTTTGAGTTTGTATACTCTCTAGTAGACAATATTTGTATTCAAACTCACAGTTTATGATTTGTCGTATTGTACACGATAATTGTATTATTAAGTTATATTTAAATTCTGTACCATGTATCTGGCGACTCAAGATGGGTGATGTATACCTATTTTTGGGGGCGTCACACAACCCATTCTGAAATAAACCTACAACCTGAAGATCTTTGAGGTATGTTACGTATCCCACTGCATATCTGAACCTCTTCACGTATTGGCCCAGAGTCTTATTCGGATACTGTCTATCTGTGCCAACGACCGTGTGGGCTTTCCTCTCCTTTTATTGTTCCCATACCGAGCATGAAAATTGTCACACAAATCAGCCTAAGACAAAATTGAGTTTATAGCCAAAGTCCCCATCCACTGCCTTGTATCTTTTCTCAACATCATCACAAAATTCTGACACTTAGCTGCATCCGAATAGTCATAATAGTCCATTAACCTATCAAACACCTGGCTATGGTCATACGAATCTCCTGAGCCATCGTAACTTTCCATATAAGGAAGCTTTTTATTAGGATCCGCCTTCTCCTGAAGAATTTTCGAAGAGAAAGGGGATGCCTTTTTACTCGAGCTTTCCTTCACCTGCTGAACTTCTTCCAGTTGCCTCCGAAGCTCCTTCACCTCCTTAGCTAAGAGTTTAACTTCTTCTAACTGCGAAGAGATTTCCTTCTTCGGGGAGCTTCTCTTCTTTTGATTAAATCGGCTCTTTCTATCTAAACTGGCTGCCCTAGAAGGACTTCGTTTATGACTTTTGCTATAGCGAGTATCCACAGGGAAGTGTACCATATTTGGATTCTCGGGAGTACTATCTCTTGATCTGCTTCAGCGTCTACCCTTCTCAATATGTCGAGAATGCTCAAGGCGAGGTGCCTTCTTTAAACTCTCGGGTGTATGTCCTATTGATCTACTTCTTCGTCTGCTCTTGTCATTACCCCAAGAATACTCAAGGCGAGGTTCCCTCTTTGGATCTTTGGGAGTTTGACCCCTTCCTCTTCTTCGGTCTCGAAATGACTTTGAGATGTGCTTTCAGATTTTATGGGCTCTTCATCTCTCCCTGTTCGTCTTTCTAAAGACCTGCCACACTATTTAGGTCAAGCATAACTAGATGCCTCATCTTCCATTCCAGCCATATAAACCATCTGTTTAGCAATCTCCTCCCTTTGTTGCAAAAGCACTTTCAAAGCTTTGTCAGTTTCCTATGCCATCATGGTCAGATTAGATGCCTTATCCGCCTGACCTTCTCGGCGTTGGGTTCTAGGCGGTGTACCTTCTACCCTTTTCCGATCCTTGTCAGGCCCTTTACTGGCAGTGGAAAATAACTTCTTTCTGACATCATCATCGTCTTTTGCATGAGACCCTGTCGGGGTGTCCTGTGACACAAGTATGTCATGGATGCTCTGCGATGGTCCCAACCTATCTTTAACAGAAACTCTCTGTTGAGAGGAGCTCGCCGTTGTTCGCTGCCCTTCAGGTGTGATTATCCAACTTTTTACCATAACTTCTGATGTATGATGTATAACAAATGTGATTGAAAACCAAAAACACTAGAAAAACCCCTTCTTCTAGCGCCAATGTTAACACCAAGATCTTTTTATGCGCCTCCATCACCGAAAAACACATCCAATTCTTTTCATGCGCCTCCATCACCAAGAGCTTGGCGGCTTGGGCCGCCGAGGGATAGCTCCGGTATGAGAATCAGTACAGGCCAAAAGTAAGGTTCACAATGGAGGTTGTGTTCTTTAGTGTCTGTAATGAAATTTGCATGTTACCTCTTTTCTATGTAGTGCCATGTGCTTATGTTAGTCTCACCGCCTTGCATGCATCATCATCTTACATGCAATCTTTATCCCCAAATCACATCAATGTTCCCCATTAACTCAGGATTATGTCAAATCTTCATTAATTAAGGTGTTGGATCCATAGTCCAACACTTGTCCATTACAATAATCTCCAACCCAAGTCCAAAGATAATCTCATATAAATAATGGCCCAACACTCCAAAGGCCCAAATAAGTATGGCTCAATAGGTTCAAATAATCATGGTCCAACACCCCCCAAATCTAATTTGGGTGGGTTTGATTTTATACTTTTATAACTCACAAAACTCGAGTCCGCTCAAATTATATATATATTTGGTGTATTAGCAGTTATCATTATACTTTTAATAGACCAGTCTGTGACGCCCTCAAAATAGGTCCAGACAACCCATCTTGAGTCGCCAAAATACAAACTACGGAATTTAAATACAAAATTTTCTATTTACACCTATTAAACTGTCGTACGACCACACATACGCTGTGAGTTTCGATACAAATATTGTACCATATATAATAAGACAATATCCAAACTCAAATTAAGTCCTCATTACATTTATTGTCATACTATTTTACAGAATAGTGAGGACTACTATAGTAACCATCTCGGACCATTACTCCACTCCCCGACTAGTCCCAGCTACACTCTCATTTCCTGAGAAGAACAATGAAACAAAAAAGGAAAATGGTGAGTTCAAATAGTCCAGCAAAAAATATTATGACTAAGATAATGAGGAATAAATTATATTTAGCCTTCAATAATGATTAATAAGATAAAATATAATGTACAACAAATTTTAGATCAACAATTGCAGGGGAATAAACAATCCATTAGAAGAGTCAAGTAGAGAATGATGTCTACTATCTTCTATGATTTAAGGGTTCATCATCAATATGTTATCCTTGTAACACCAATCAATAATTATTCAAATCAACATTTTATCTTTGCACTATGTGCCAAAGAGAACTTTCACCAAAAGCCTTTATCTGTAACATTAAAGGTCATGATTATACCAATACACAATTCCTGGTCATAATCATATCAATCAACAATTCATCTTTGCACTATGGGCCAAAGATAACTCTTCACCACAATTCAAGTCTGAGGATGATGACAATGATATAAAGGATGAATAAAAGTGAGATCAATGATAAATATTAGATATTTGTAATTTAATTTAACCAAGTTCAAGAATGTCTAAATTGTCAAAACATGATAAACAATTGTGAAGTAAAATTCAAGAATGATAATTAATATTCATATTTCAAAGTTAATTTGGATTAAAAAAAAGAAAACTAAATTTTGTCATGAATAGTACTCCGACAAGAAAAGATTAAAATTTAATTAGAAAGTTCAGACCAATATTTCAGTGAAATGATATTAGATGAAAAATAAAACTCAAGGAATTTCTAATCATTTCAGGAATTATAAAAGCACTATTTACCATAGTAAGTTTAGATTTAGGAATACGAAATAAAATAATATCACTTACATAATATGGAGTATGAAAAAAATGACATCCCTTACACGTATTGAACAAAAATAACATCATTTACCTTAGTAGGAAACTAGATCTGACTGGTATAAGGGATATTATCATGAGAAAATCTTGCACTATAAACTACACTCAAAATATCTTTACTCAAAAGAAATACTCACAATATTGTAGTAGAAACACTTGTGTTTTTGGTGTCTTTAGGATGAAGGGTTACCTCCTCTTTTATAGTGCAACTCGAAGGTAAAAATAAACAAACCTGCCTAATACCTGCCTAACTTTTCTCGGCCTAACTTTTTTTTTTTTTTTATTGATTGAGGGCCCACAATTTAGAAACAAAATAATTACAGGAGAAAGTCTTGCCACCAATTAGGAAAGAAGAAGTGCACGGAAGGTTTTTGAAAAAAAAAATTCAACATCAAAATGTTAACCTTCACTCCACTTTTATTCACATGCTGGAAATTATATATTATTATAATAATATTACCTTCTAAATTATAAAATTATACTATTACATTATCATATTATACTATTATAATTTAATATTATAATAATATATTTGAATGAATATTTTATCGGAGAAGATAATTGTGGTTCCATAGAAAAATATACCAAAATTTCAACAAATGTTTCATTCTAAATTCCTCCATTTATAAAATTGAACAACTATATACTTATCATATTTATCATCAATTTTTATTCATCAACTATTTACAACTCTTCAATTCACCAAAAGCCTTTATCTGTAACATTAAAGGTCATGATTATACCAATACACAATTCCTTGTCATAATCATATCAATCAACAATTCATCTTTGCACTACAGGCCAAAGATAACTCTTCACCACAATTCAAGTCTGAGGATGATGACAATGATATAAAGGATGAATAAAAGTGAGATCAATGATAAATATTAGATATTTGTAATTTAATTTATCCAAGTTCAAGAATGTCTAAATTGTCAAAACATGATAAACAATTGTGAAGTAAAATTCAAGAATGATAATTAAGATTCATATTTCAAAGTTAATTTGGATTAAAAAAAAAGAAAACTAAATTTCGTCATGAATAGTACTCCGACACGAAAAGATTAAAATTTAATAAGAAAGTTCAGACCAATATTTCAGTGAAATGATATTAGATGAAAAATAAAACTCAAGGAATTTCTAATCATTTCAGGAATTATAAAAGCACTATTTACCATAGTAAGTTTAGATTTAGGAATACGAAATGAAATAATATCACTTACATAATATGGAATATGAAAAAAAATGATATCCCTTACACGTATTGAACGAAAATAACATCATTTACCTTAGTAGGAAACTAGATCTGACTGGTATAAGGGATATTATCATGAGAAAATCTTGCACTATAAACTACACTCAAAATATCCTTACTCAAAAGAAATACTCACAATATTGTAGTAGAAACACTTGTGTTTTTGGTGTCTTTAGGATGAAGGGTTACCTCCTCTTTTATAGTGCAACTCGGAGGAAAAAATAAACAAACCTGCCTAACTTTTCTCGGCCTAACTTTCTTTCTTTCTTTTTATTGATTGAGGGCCCACAATTTAGAAACAAAATAATTACAGGAGAAAGTCTTGCCACCAATTAGGAAAGAAGAAGTGCACGGAAGGTTTTTGAAAAAAAAAATTCAACATCAAAATGTTAACCTTCACTCCACTTTTATTCACATACTGGAAATTATATATTATTATAATAATATTACCTTCTAAATTATAAAATTATACTATTATATTATCATATTATACTATTATAATTTAATATTATAATAATATATTTGAATGAATATTTTATCGGAGAAGATAATTGTGGTTCCATAGAAAAATATACCAAACATTCAACAAATGTTTCATTCTAAATTCCTCCATTTATAAAATTGAACAACTATTTACTTATCATATTTATCATCAATTTTTATTCATCAACTATTTACAACTCTTCAATCTTTCAATAATTATTCCTAATTAATATTATAGAGTCACAATATTGACAAACAGATCGTTCCAAGAAAAGAGGGGGCTTTCTGATAAGGATTTCCTTACTGGCGCGTAATTATATAACCTAACCTCTTTTCTCGACAGAACTTTCTAGACATTGTCAATAAATGCTATCTAATAATATCATTTCAATAATATAAGTTACCGTGTCGTGACAATTATTGATTTAATAATGAGAAATACTATTCATTTGTTACTGTAACAATTATTGAGTCAATAATATGAAATACTATACAATTATTGTAAGACCCCAACTTTTATGAATAAAGATGAATTTTCTATAAATATCATTTTTGAATATTAAGGAGTGAATTTAATATAGTGTTATAGTTGTGGGTAATATTTACAAATTTTGCAAAGTATGCAAGTTGTTATATAATATTTGATTGGTCGGAGAATATTCGTTTTAATAGGAAATATTCGTACGATGGCACAATCATTGGTGGACCCCACAATAGAATTATTGTCGAAATGAGAAAACGACAAAAATATCTTTTTATGAAAATAACGGCGAAAGTTTTACCGTTAACTGTTGAAATACCCGGTGTTAAAAATATAGTAATACGCGTGGTTGCATAGTAGGACACGATATTGATTATTTGTGCTTACGTGAGAACTCACTCAGTTATATTCAATTATTGCTTCAGTAATTGCTGCATAGTATCTCACATTATTTGATTCAATTATTATCGATATTTTATATATTATTAAATCAATAATTGAGACGTTACAATTATTGTTTAGAAAGTTCTGTCGAGGAGAGGTTTGGTCACCTAATTGCGCGTCAATATGGAGAAATCCTTATTGAAAAGCCCCCTCTTTCCTGGGAACGATCTGGTTGTTAAATATTGCGAATTATAATAATGATGATTAATGTTGTTAAAAATATTGAGGAGATTTTTATGAAGTGCTTGTTGTAAAATTTGCTTATTATATGGACCCTCATTTACCTATTTTTCAAAATAATCGGTAAAAAGTTATTCAGTATTTTTTTTATGGGCCCACATGTGGGGGCCACTGGATGGAAAAGTCTTGGGGGAGAAACCGAGGTCCGCACGCGAGGGGGGGGGACAAAGTTTTGTATATATATATATATTATAATAAGTTTTGTTTTTATATGAAAATAGAATATATTATATTTTATTCAAGATAGTATTTTACTATACAGTGTATAAGTAACAAAACACATGAATTTTGAAAATCACCAGAACAAATTCGGTGCACAGAACCCACCGTGTCAAATTCAGTGAAAATTCATATAGTATCCTTTCCATTCTACTATAAATAGGATGCTTAGTTAGAATTGAAAATTACACCAGAATCAGAGAATTCTTCTTCTATAATATTAAGCGTATTTCTTTCGAGTTTTAGAAATCTTTGAGCGTAGAAAACAGTGAAAGTTTTCTTCAAGAATATCCTCGCTATACCAGTTGGAATACTCTTCTTTTCAAGGTAAGGGATGTTATTTTTGTTCAAAATTCGCTTGAAATAATATTTTCTTCTATACTCTGTAGTATGTAAGTAATATTATTTCGTTTCAGATTTCGAATTCTATACTCATTTTGTTAAAGTTTTAGCTTCTATATTTCATGAAATTAGTAAAATATCCTTGATATTTGCGCTTCATCCAGCATCTTTTCATGAAAATATTATTCTGAGCATTTTTGATAAGTTTTAACTTTTTCATGCCGGGTTACTATTCATGGGGTTACTATTCCCGAAGTTACTATTCACGGGGTACTATTCACTTGGTTACTAATCACCCGGGGTACTATTCATGATAAAAATTAATTTCGTTTTGGTCCAAATAATTTTTGATACAATATTATTCTTGAATTTTGCTCCACAAAGCAGTATCATGTTGACAATTTGGACATTATTGAATTCTGGATAAATTAAATTATAAATCTTAAAAATTTATCCTTTGCTTTCTTTTAATTGAATTCTTATATCATTGTCATCATCCTCATGCTTATATTATGTTGAAAGTCATCTCGTGGTAGTAGTGCGTGTAGAAAGACTTATGTATGATTATGACCGTGGATTATTCGGTATAATCATGGTACCGTAATGTTACAAATGATGTGGTAAAAGTCCTCATTGGCCCGTAGTGCATTGATGGATAGTTGTTCGCATGATCATGACCATTGATGAAAACACGAATATTCTTAGCCCGTAGTGCATGGATAATTTGTGGTTGTGATACTAATGAATATCCTTGGCCGTAGTACAGGGGTGATTCGATGATGTGGATTACTTATTAAGTTGAGTCTCAATGATAAAATTTATGATAAATTCTATTAAATCATAGAAGATAGTAGATATCATGCTCTACTTGACTCTTCTAATGGATTGCTTGTTTCGCTGCAGTTAAACTTGATGTCTGTTGTATTTTATTAGTTTAACACTGTTGAAAGCTAACGATAATTTATTCTGCATTATCTTAGTCATAATATTTCTTACTGGGCTAGTTGAGCTCACCCTTTGCTTTCATTGTTCTCTTCAGGAAATGAGAATATAGCTGGGACTAGTCGGGGAACGGAGTGACGGTTCAGATGTTTGCATTAATAGTCCTCACTATTATGTGAAATAGTGTAATAATAAATGTATTGAGGACTTATTTTGAGTTTGAATACTGTCTAGAAGACAATATTTGTATTAAAACTCACAACTAATGTTGTAGATTTAAGCTTGTATTTGTATTCGGTACCATGTATTTGGCGACTCAAAATGGGTGATATATACCTATTTTGGGGGCGTCACAATTATCACTATAATAATTATTGAATGAAATGTTGAGTGACTTCTTTCGTAAGAATAAATAATTAGAGTACCGTGTGTTACTGTGATATATCACGGACTACTGTGGAATAACGTGTATTACTGTACTTTTATCACCGGGTATTTTAATAGTTAACGGTAAAAGTTATTATGACACCCCCAAATTCGGGTACTTCATTTCCACCGAATTCGGTGCTCACTTATCAAAAACTATTATATCTAACTACCCATATTCAAAGGTTAAAGACATAATTTAAATAACTTAAACAATAATCTCTCCCATAAAAGGGTTACATCATAATCTCAAAATAAATCCCAGGTAATCTAACCTTAAAATTATTACATTAGTTTGCGGAATACATTATAAAATAAAACAAGTCTTAAACTTCAAACATTTAGATAAACTTTAAACAGTTCTTCATCACTTAGACATCTTGCCCTTTCCCTTGCTAGTAGATGGATAATCACCTCTTTCAACTTTAGCTGCATTGTTTAATTGCAAGAGTGAGCAAACAATTGCCCACTGACATAAAGATAGTATAATAACAACATGAGAGTGAACAACGAATACTGAATAATAAAGAACTTGTTCTACGAATCAAAATAGAAAACAATTTCTAACTTTAATTATCTGAGGGTCTTATGACCACGAACTATGTCCACGGTGTTTAGGTATTATTATCTTAACCTCAACAGTCGTGAGAGACTCTTCTTAACGTACTCAAGGGGATCAGCCCTTTGTACCATGTATTGTGCACAAACATTTAAACGTTACACGTACAAAATCCCCTATGTTAGGGTTGTTTGTCTCATTTTGGATTTAGAATTTTCGCACTAAAGAAAGTTTAGTTTAGAACTAGCTTATTAGTGTTTTTTAGAATTTTAGAACACTATTCGAATATAGATTAATTCAATCAATAAAGGTTTGCTTACTACTTGAAGATTTAATACGACGATAAAGCTTTGAACAAGTTTATCCAAGTCAAAGATTGAATAACAATAATATATAATCGAGTAAACATGGTATACATGCAAGGTGCTATAGAAGAGTTAAAACAATCTTCCTTGAATCAATGTATTAGAACAATATAAGCTTTGAATATTAATTAGGAATCTAAATCCCACTTAATGTAATGAATTAAGTTACATAAGCTTGAACAAACATATGCAAGATAGGTTAAACTTGCTCATCTTCATAAAGAATGTTAGGAACTTGAACAATAATAATTTAGGAATGAGAACTTGCATTCAAAACGAAAAGAATGAAGTTAGAAAACTTTACTCAATGTAAAGAGTTAAGATTTAAGAAATTGCTCAATAATAACAAGATAGAGTTAGAAAACTTGCCTTGATAGTAAGCTACACAAATGAAATAATCTCCAATTACCCTACACATATCATCGAAATCACACCAACAATAATTGTATGAATATTAGCTTTAGGGTTTAAACCATCATTTAGGTCATAACCCTAACCTAGCACCTAACCATTTAGGTTAACATACTTAACGCTTCAGAAATTACACATTGATCAACATAACTTAGTCATTCTACTCTATCTTTCGAAAACATGTCAATTGGTTTCATTTTATAACTTATTTAAATAATTATTTCAAATCTTTGCACTTTGCATTTCAACACATCAACATCTGTTATTATAGTTTATAACATGTTTTAACATCATTAACATACACACTAAACTAACACAAGTCCGATAAGCGACGACACTCAGAAACAAGCGCACCTCACTTGCCTCTCGATTCGGGTGTGGCATAACATCTATAAACATAAACTGAAACCCATGTTCTTTTTCAGTTACAAAAACCAACAAGCGTCAGCTCAAATAAGCCAAAGGCCACAAGGCCCTGTTTGGCTAACCAGAAACTCTCCCAACTAAATTATTTTAATAACATTTATATTATATAGTTTTATGTCACACTTTTAGTTGATTAATTTAAATAACTTAGTTTAGTTAATTTAAATAACTTATAATACTAATACTAAAAATCTTATTATCATTAATAAATAATTATATATCTAATTTAATTAATAAATTGTATACACGTCTCTATATTTAATTAATTTATTTCCTTAAATTAAACAATTCATTTAATTTAATTATTTTTTTAATATTAAACAATTGATTAAATTTAATTATTTCTTAAATTAAATCCTTCAATTAAATTACCATATTCAATTTAATTACTAAATTAATTCACCACAATTATCAATTATTTATTTTCCTTAATAAATAAATTATTTAAAATATTTATTTAATTCAATAAATATTTAAATTAAATTACAAATTTCTCGATCGTTACATCCTTCCCTCCTTAAAAGGATTCTGTCCCCAGAATCACAACTTAAAAAATTTATTCATTACATTCTTCCCTTCTTAACAAGATTTTGTCCCTAGAATCGCTATACAAAATCAAGCAAACAACTGAGGATAATTCTTCATCATAACATTTTCAAGTTCCCACGTAGCTTCCTCAGCATTGTGGTTCCTCCAGATTACCTTAACAGAAGGTATCACCTTATTCCTCAGTACTTGCTCTTTTCTGTCAACAATTTGAATAGGGACTTCTTCATATGTTAAGTCTGTAAGGGCTCATATTCTATAACATGCCTATAATCAGGCTTA
Source organism: Panax quinquefolius (assembly GCA_020205615.1). Lineage (NCBI taxonomy): Eukaryota > Viridiplantae > Streptophyta > Magnoliopsida > Apiales > Araliaceae > Panax > Panax quinquefolius. Next base: position 75,389,481 of record CM035174.1, read on the forward strand.
TATGGTCTCAATACCGAGATATGGAAAACATTATGGATATTCATTAACTCTGGAGGTAAGGCTACCTCGTACGCCCCTTCGCCAACCCGTCGAAGCACTTCGAAAGGACCTATAAACATAGGGCTTAATTTCCCTTTCTTGCCAAATCGAACTTTCCCCTTCCAGGGAGATACTTTCAAGAAAACATAACTACCAACATCGAATTCCCGATTTTGTCGGTGCTGATCGGCATATTTCTTCTGTCTTTCTTGTGCAGCTATCAATCTTGCTCGAATCACCTTGATGATTTCGACAGTTTGTTGCACCAACTCTGGACCCAATAGCTGACGTTCTCCTACCTCATCCCAACATAACGGAGTTCTGCATTTTCTGCAGTATAACGCTTTATAAGGCTGCATGCCAATACTCGCGTGATAACTATTATTATATGAAAATTCAACCAATGGTAAATGACCATCCCAACTTCCCTTGAAATCCATAATACATGCTCTGAGTATATCTTCTAGTGTTTGGATGGTTCTCTCGCTTTGTTCGTCGGTTTGAGGATGGTATGCTGTGCTCATTCTAAGTTGTGTTCCCAAACATTCTTTTAGTTGTTTCCAGAAATTAGATGTGAAACGTGGATCTCTATTTGACACAATGGACACATGTACACCGTGTCTTGACACAATTTCCTTTACGTACAGTTTTGCTAACCGATCTAGGGTAAATCAAATCTTTATCGGCAAAAAGTGTGCCGACTTCGTCAATCGATCAACAATCACCCAAACGGCGTCATACCCTTACTGAGTCATTGGAAGTCCAACCACAAAATCCATTGTGATATGCTCCCATTTCCATTATGGTATCTCTAACGGTTGTAACAATCCGCTTGGTCTTTGATGTTCAGCTTTAACTTTCTGACACGTTAAGCATTTCACCACACACTCAGCCACATCCCTCTTCGTACTTCCAGGGTGAATCGAATATCTTGAGTTGTGAGCTTCACTCAGAATTTCTTCTTTAATTTTTGGTACTTGCGGTACCCAAATTCTCCCCTCGAACCGAAGTAACCCTTTCGAATCGATTTTAAATTTGTTTTCCTCACCTTCAGCTATTTTCTATTTTATCTTGTCGCAGTCTTCATCCTGAATTTGTCCATTAATCACTTTCTCTACCAACGTTGAACTGTTTCCCACCTGGAATAACTTTTCATCGGTTTCTGTCAGATATTTAATTTCCAACTCCATTTTATCCATTTCAGACACTAACTTATCCTGAGCAGTCAACAACATTAACTTCTCTCGTCCCTTCCTACTTAAGGCATCAACAACAACATTCGCTTTTCCGAGATGATAGAAAATCTCGCAATCATAATCTTTGATTAGTTCCAACCATCTTCTTTGTCGCATGTTTAAGTCTTTTTGTGTAAAGATATACTTCAGACTTTTATGGTCAGTATATATCTCACTCCTCTCTCCGTAAAGATAATGTCTCCAAATCTTCAGGGCAAACACTACCGCAACCAACTCTAAGTCATGAGTCGGATGCCCCTTTTCATAATCTTTTAATTTTTGTGATGCATACGCAATAACTCTGTCGTTCTGCATAAGCACACAACCTAGTCCTTTATGCGATGCGTCACTATACACCACAAATTCCCTGTATCATCAGGCAATGAAAACACAGGTGCTGAGCTCAATCTCTTCTTCAATTCATAAAAACATTCCTCACACTTCTCCGTCCAAACAAACCTAACCGCCTTTCTGGTTAAATTCGTCAACAGGGTCGCGATCTTGGAAAAGTCCTGAATAAAACGCCTATAGTAACCTGCCAACCCTAAGAAACTCCTTATCTCTGACGGTGTCTTCGGCTGATCCCAGTTTACTACATCTTCAACTTTTGATGGATCTACCGAAATTCCGTCTTTATCAATAACATGCCCGAGAAACTGTACGCGTTCCATCCAAAACTCAAATTTTGAAAATTTTACGTACAACTTCTCCTTTCTCAATGTCTCCAACGTTAATCTTAAGTGTTCTACATGTTCTTCCTTGGTCTTAGAATACACCAAGATATCGTCAATAAACACTACCACAAATTTATCTAAGAATGGTTTAAACACCTTGTTCATCAAATCCATGAACACTGCAGGTGCATTAGTTAAACCAAATGACATAACCAGAAACTCGTAATGACCATACCGAGTTCTGAATGCCATCTTTGGTACGTCTTCTGGCCTCACCTTCAACTGATGATAACCACTCCTTAAGTCTATCTTTGAAAAATATCTCGCACCCTTCAGTTGATCAAACAGGTCGTCGATTCTTGGTAACGGATACTTATTTTTAATCCTGACCTTATTCAATTCTCTGTAATCAATGTAGAGCCACATCGATCCATCCTTCTTCTTAACAAATAACACTGGCGCTCCCCATGGCGATAGGCTCGGCTGGATATACTTCTTGTCGAGCAATTCTTGAAGTTGTACCATCAACTCTTTCATCTCTACCGGGGCCATTCTGTATGGTGCCTTAGATATCGGGCCTGTTCCTGGTACTAAATCAATCACGAAGTCAATTTGTTGATCTGGCGAAAAACCCGGCAAAACCTCTGGAAATACGTCTGCAAAATTTCTTATGATCGGTATCTCTTCTAACTTCGCACTTTTCTTTTTGTGTATCAACTATGTAGGCTAAGTATCCTACACATCCTTGTCTTAACAACTTCTTGGCTTGCATCACCATCAGACAACTTGTTTGTCGAGGTGATTTGCTGCCACAGAACACAACCTTTGACGGAGTCATAAGGTTAACACACTTTCTTTGGCAATCAATCACTGCTCCGTGATTGAATAACCAATCCATTCCCAGTATAACATCAAACTCCCCCAGTCTAATTGGTATCAAGTCTACCCTCATCTCTTGACCCTTTATAACCACTTTACAATTCTTATATACAAATCTAACAGGAATCACTTCCTTATTTGCAATCTCTATGCTTAAGGGAAATTCTAATTCTTCCTGAGGCAAATCTAAGTTTTGAGAAAATTCATCAGATATAAATGAAAAAGTAGCACCCGAATCAAATAGCACATAAGCATTAATACCATTAATCGGAATGATACCTGACTTCACATCCTTAGACTGAACAGCATCCTGCACGGTCATATTAAAAGTTCTTGCAGTAGGTCGACTTGACTGAGCTGGTCCAGTGATAGTCAATGCACCACCACCATTGTTGTTTCCTTTTCCTCCACTTGCACTCCCTGCTGGCTTCTTGGGACAATCACGAGCCATGTGATCCTTTGAACCGCAGGTAAAACATGCTCCTTTCTTCGGACTAAAACAGTTTGGTGCAATGTGTCCCTCCTGACCACAGTTGAAACACACTCGCTTTCCCTTCAAACATACCCCGGTATGATTCTTTCCACAGGTAGCACAAGCTTCAAACTTTTTCTTCTGTTGACTTCCCTGCTATCCTCCCTTAGTCGAATTCTCATTCCATTTCTTCTTCTGATTGTTACTTCCAACATTACTACTACCAGCCTTATTCTCGTTATCATTCTTCCTCTTCTTCTGTTCTTGATTGTACTTGGTCAAGGCATCGCTTCCACCTTCTGCGATGATTGCCTTTTCCAGTACAGCCGTAAATGTATTCAACTGGAACATTGAATCCTTGCTGGAAAGCCAGGGCTTCAATCCTTGTTCGAACCTTCTCGCCTTACGCTCATCCGTATTGACTTGATAAGTGGCAAACCTTGTCAACTCGTTAAACTTCGCAGCATATTCTGGCACCGTCATAGTTTCTCGCTTAAGTTCAAGAAATTGTACCTCCAACTGGTTCCGAGAACTCACTGGAAAGTACATTTCAAAGAATATCTCCTTAAATCTATCCCACACTACCACTCCTTGTCCTCCACGAACTTTATTTGCTTGCCACCAATAGCTAGCTTCAGACTTCAGCATGAACATTGCAAACACAGTCTTCTTATCTTCATTAATTCTAGCAACATCGAACACCTTCTCCATTTCCATGATCCATGTTTGGGCTTCCATTGGTTTCATAGACCCTTGAAACTCTGGCTGTCCAACCGCTTTGAACTCCTTAAAAGTCGTAACTTGAGCTTGCGGTTGATTTGTAAGTGTTCCCGTCAACAAAGCTACTAACTGCTGAACTGGATTAGCGTTGGTCTCATTGTTATTGTTAGTAGACCCCTCAAGAGGTACTTGCTGACGTGGTTGTCTTCTTCTAGGAGGCATTTTCTGCTAAAATATACGCTTATTAGTTCACTACTCAAATTCTTGGGTATTCAAGGTTTAACTTAAACATTCCAAGATTGAAGCTTTAACACATTACATTTCAAATAAACTCTAATATTTTATTAATTCATAATGTTTTAAACATACTAAAGATAGCATATCTTCTATAAACATCCACTTTCCTGAACTAAACCAGTTTCAGGATTACATACTTATATTATCCCTTTATTCATCTCAAAACAAGGGATTCACAATTGATTTACTTGCATAATTAACCACATATTATTATCACTCTTTATTTTCTATCTATTCATATTAAGACGCGTATGGCCTCTCGACGCTCTTCCTCCATGATACGATACGCAGTCCTACGATCCATCACAAACAACGGTGAGTCTTCAAACTGAGATGGGTAATAATGGACTCGATCCTGGGCCCTATCAATCGCCAAATTAAAAGCATAATCCATCTCCTTCATCTTGGCTTTCTTCCCTTGGACCTTAGCCTCAGCACGGTCTTCACGTTGAGTCGCCTTCATACAAACATCCTCTGCTCTTGCACGCTTAGCTGATTCCTCTTTGAAGTCATCTTTCATCTTCTCCATGTCAGTCTTCATCTTCTCATTCACTGCCAACAGGTCTTCATGCTGACCCTTGGTATGAACTAGATCCTATTCTGTGTTTCCATGTTTTGAATCAAGTTCCTGAATTTCTACTTCCTTCTGTTCCAATGCAATGTGATGCATCTCTACCATCTCCTTCAGCTCCTCAACATTATCCTGTAACTCAATGTTACGGTCATACAGAGCATCATACATCTCAGCCGATACGGAGTTTGGTGGAAACTCCTCAGGATCCTCCTCATCATCCTCCTCTTCAGGACTATCCTCCTCGGGATCGGTCACAAGCTCATCCTCTTGGATCAACTGTTCCCGCACTATAATATCCCGGGGTTCGTCATCTCTAGGTACCTGAGGTATCACCTCCCAAGCTAGACTGAATCCTCCTTCGTTAGACATCCTGACAACAAAATATTTTAAGTTTTACTTAACAGTTTTCGCTACTCACGAGCACGTAAGTTATTAACACATAGCACATAATGTCTTTTATTATTCAGTTTCAATGGATGCCTTAATCCATTCCTTAAAACCCGATAAGAATTAATCACTTCTATGTTTTCTGACTTCTTAAAGGCTACTTCCTAAGGTTTTTCCCCACCTAAGGTTCATAACCTAAAGCTTTGATACCAACCTGTGACACCCCCAAATCCGGGTACTTCATTTCCACCGAATTTGGTGCTCACTTATCAAAAACTATTATATCTAACTACCCATATTCAATGGATAAAGACATAATTTAAATAACTTAAACAATAATCTCTTCCATAAAAGGGTTACATCATAATCTCAAAATAAATTCCAGGTAATCTAACCTTAAAATTATTACATCAGTTTGCGGAATACATTATAAAATAAAACAAGTCTTAAACTTCTAACATTTAAATAAACTTTAAACAGTTCTTCATCACTTAGACATCTTGCCCTTTCCCTTGCTAGTAAATGGATCATCACCTCTTTCAACTTTAGCTGCATTGTTTAACTACAAGAGTGAGCAAACAATTGCTCACTGACATAAAGATAGTATAATAACAACATGAGAGTGAACAACGAATACTGAATAATAAAGAACTTTTTCTACGAATCAAAATAGAAAACAATTTCTAACTTTAATTATCTGAGGGTCTTTTGACCACGAACTATGTCCACGGTGTTTAGGTATTATTACCATAACCTCAACAGTCGTGAGACTGTACAGATTCTTCTTAACGTGCTCAGGGGGATCAGCCCTTTGTACCATGTATTGTGCACAAACATCTAAACGTTACACGTACAAAATCCCCTATGTTAGGGTTGTTCGTCTCAGTTTGGTTTTAGAATTTCTGCACTAAAGAAAGTTTAGTTTGGAACTAGCTTATCAGTGTTTTCTAGAATTTTAGAACACTATTCGAATATAGATTAATTCAATCAATAAAGGTTTGCTTACTACTTGAAGATTTAATACGACGATAAAGCTTTGAACAAGTTTATCCAAGTCAAAGATTGAATAACAATAATATATAATCGAGTAAACATGGTATACATGCAAGGTGCTATAGAAGAGTTAAAAAAATCTTCCTTGAATCAATGTATTAGAACAATATAAGCTTTGAATAATAATTAGGAATCTAAATCTCGCTTAATGTAACGAATTAAGTTACATAAGCTTGAACAAACATATGCAAGATAGGTTAAACATAGCTCATATTCATAAAGAATGTTAGGAACTTGCACAATAATAATTTAGGAATGGGAACTTGCATTCAAAACGAAAAGAATGAAGTTAGAAAACTTTGCTCAATGTAAAGAGTTAAGATTTAAGAACTTGCTCAATAATAACAAGATAGAGTTAGAAAACTTGCCTTGATAGTAAGCTACACAAATGAAATAATCTCCAATTACCCTACACATATCATCAAAATTGCAACACCAATTAATTGTATGAATATTAGCTTTAGGGTTTAAACCATCATTTAGGTCATAACCCTAACCTAGCACCTAACCATTTAGGTTCACATACTTAACGCTTCTGAAATTACACATTGATCAATATAACTTAGTCATTCCACTTTATCTTTCGAAAACATCTCAATTGGTTTCATTTTATAACTTATTTAAATAATTATTTCAAATCTTTGCACTTTGCATTTCAACACATCAACATATGTTATTGTAGTTTATAACATGTTTTAACATCATTAACATACACACTAAACTAACACAAGTCCGATAAGCCTGACCTGCAAACAAGCAGACCTCACTGTCTCGATTCGAGGTGTGGCGCAATTTGCTACACTTAGACTTAGATTTAAATGGCCAATGAATACGCCATTTTTTGCTTTAGCACCAAGATTCTTGTTGCTGCATATGAATTTGAAACAGAGACTTCGGCGGTGAACAGTAGTCATTTTTAGCCCAACTAACACGAATTTCACCCACCAAACAGTGAAATTAACACCTACAATTGGTACAGACTATTACAAACATGATTGCTAACATTTACAACCAATTAACACAATTTATCATCAACTAAAACTAGTTTAATTTCTCAAAATTCCATGTTTTCATATAAAACTCCATTTTTAAACTTCTTACACAAAAATCATCACTGACATCTCAAAACTTAGCCAAAACACTTAATTCAAATGACGTTATGTTCGTATCTCAATGAACTACCATATGCAAGCGTTAATTTACAGTTTTATACACAAATTGACCACTAAAATTGGTACTTTCTAAGGCCATTTGGAAAATATACACTGTCATATTTTTCTTCCTTTTAAAACTGTAATTAGCATACGAATTCTTGTTTACATATAAACTTAAACACAACCAACACATATAATCATCACAATTCAATTGTCTAGCAACAATTCAACACAATTGACTTCACAAAGAATAGAAAATTATGCCGTAACTCATATATGTGTGTGTGTGTATATATATATATATAATACTAAGGTTTAGATAATATACCTCCAATTTGCTTGAAACCCTTGTTATCACCACTGAATTCTCTTTAGAAAACTCAAGAATTCTCTCCATTCTCTCTTAGCTTTTCTCTGTATTTTCTCTCAAAACCTCTGTTATTCTCCTTAGCCAAAATACGTGAAATAAGAAAAACTAGACGCTAGCCTTAGGTATAACATCTATAAACATAAACTGAAACCCATGTTCTTTTTCAGTTACAAAAACCAACAAGCGTCAAATCAAATAAGCCAAAGGCCACAAGGCCCTGTTTGGCTAACTAGAAACTCTCCAAACTAAATTATTTTAATAACATTTATATTATATAGTTTTATGTCACACTTTGAGTTGATTAATTTAAATAACTTAGTTTAGTTAATTTAAATAACTTATAATAATAATAATAAAAATCTTATTATCATTAATAAATAATTATATATCTAATTTAATTAATAAATTAGACACATCTCTATATTTAATTTATTTATTTCCTTAAATTAAACAATTCATTTAATTTAATTATTTTTTTAAATATTAAACATTTGATTAAATTTAATTATTTCTTAAATTAAATCCTTCAATAAAATTATCATTATTCAATTTAATTACTAAATTAATTCACCACAATTATTAATTATTTATTTTCCTTAATAAATAAATTATTTAAAATATTTATTTAATTCAATAAATATTTAAATTAAATTACAAATTTCTCGATCGTTACAGTTATGCCGCCAATTTATAAAAACTAATTTTTTGTCGCATTCTATATCCGACAGTTATTTCGTTGTGGGGTCCAACAATGATTGGTTATTACGGTGCCGTCGTACTTTACCGAATATAATATTCGCGACAGAAAGAATATTCCCCGACAAAATGAATATTTTTTGACAGCTGTTTACTTTGTAAAATTTACACATATAATCCATAATTATAATATTTATTAAATCAACACCATACTATTTAGAATAATATTTAGAGAAAATTATATCTTATTCATAAAAAGTTGATGTACGTACCTAATATATCGAAAAGGTGAGAATACCTTGCTCTCATTTCATATTCTAATTCTCAGGCCATTTCCTCAATATCTTGGTTTCTCCATAAAACTTTGACTTGAGGTATAACCTTTGTAAGACCCCAACTTTTATAAATAAAGATGAATTTTCTATAAATATTATTTTTGAATATTATGGAATAAATTTGATATAATGTTATAGTTATGGGTAATATTTATAAATTTTTGCAAAAGTAAGCAAGTTGTTATAAAATATTCGTTTGGTCGGGAATATTCTTTTGTCGGGGAATATTCAGTGACGACTACTCAATCATTGGTGGACCCCATTAACGAGTATTGTCGTAGTTAGAAAACACAAAATTATCTTTCTATAAAAATAACTACAGAGGTGTTACGATTAAAACCGTTGAACTACCCTTAGTAAAAAGTACATGCGAATACGCTGTAGTTGTATAAGTAGCACACGATATTGATTATTGATGCTTACGTGAGAAGTCACTCGGCCTATGCTCAATTATTGATACGATGAATTGCTACATCATATCTCTAATATTATTGATTCAATTATTGTCACAGTATCATTTGTATAATATGTTATAGTATTAAATCAATAATTAAGACGACAAGTTATAAATGATTAATAATTGTTGAAAGATTAAATATGTGTTGAATAAAAATAAAATGATTTGTGGTAATATTTATTCCATCTTTGATGTATATAAAGAGTCTGTTATGAGACGTTTGTGGTAAGTTTGATTATTTTATGGGGGGCCCATATGTCATCATCTAAGAGTCTCTTCGTCAATAGTAATTACCTTCGATCAATAGTAATTACCTTTGTGAATAGTAATTACCTTCGTCGATAGTAATTACCTTTACCAGACGTCAAACCACTTGCCGTTTCATATTACAGGCGTCGAACCACTTGTCGTTTCACATTACAGGCGTCGAACCACTCATCGTTTCACATTACAGGCGTCGAACCACTTGTCGTTTCACATTACAGGCGTCAAACCACTTTTCTTTTCACATCACCAGTCGTTAAGCCACTTGCCTTTTCACATGGCAGGTGCTAAGCTAGAAATCTTCTATAAATAGAGGCCTAGTGCTTCATTATTTTCACTTAATTCATTCAAGCTATAGAGAGAAAGTATAGAGAGAATAAGAGAGAAAGAAGAAGAGTATTTTGTTACTACACTATCTTGCGATATTCAATCTCCTACTAAAAGTAAGGGGTGTTATTCTTTCTTATTCATGAAGAGAACTTTGTTATTCTATTGCTTATTATTCTCATGGAATAACTCAGTATACGCAGGTTTACCTATACTTGGTGACATTCTTCTATTATTCTCGTTGGAACATTCTGCATGTATGTGTTTTACACCCGGACTGGTTCCGCTCTTTATTATTATTCTCGATGGAACATCCATGTCATGTGTTTTACACCTACCGGTTCCGCCTTTTTTATTATTATTCTGTTGGAACATCCTCGCTGTGTGTTTTACACCCACTGGTTCCATTTTTTATTATTACATTGAATATCCCGTGCATGCGTTTCTGCTTGGGACTCGTTCCGTTATTTATTATTCTGTTGAATAACTCGCCTGCTGTCTGATCTATCGCATGCATGGTGATTTCTTTTGTTATTCCATTCTTTATTATACCTAGTTGGTTAAAACTTTGACTTCTATACTCCATGAAATTAGTGGAATATCCTTGATATTTGCGCTTCATCCAAAGATCCTTTCATGGAAATATTCTTCTCGAAGATTCTTGAATTTTACTCTACAAAGCGAAGATCATGTTGACATTTGGATGTTATTGGTTCCTAGATAAATTAATTCTTGAACTTGTTTTATTGAATTCTTATATCATTGTCATCATCCTCATGTTTATATTATGTTGAAAGTCATCCGTGGCTTGTAGTGCATAGATGGACTTGGTATGATTATGACCGGAGATTATTCGGTGTAATCATGGCCGTAATGTTACAAATGATGTGGTAAAATCCTCGATGGCCGTAGTGCATTGATGGACGATTGTTGGCATGATCATGACCATTAATGAATACACAAATATTCTTGGCCCGTAGTGCATGAATAATTGTGGTCGTGATACTAAAGAATATCCTCGGCCGTAGTGCGGGGTGATTCGATGATGTGGAATATTTATTAAAGTTTCGAGTCTCAAATTATAATGATGATGAAAACCCTTTAAATCATAAAAGATAGTAGATTTTATTTTCTACTTGACTCTTTTAATGGATTCTTTGGTTCACCGTAGTTAAACTTGATGTTCATTATATTTTTCGGTTTAACATCATTGTTGTAGGCTAATGATAATTTATTACGCATTATCTTAGTTATAATATTTCTTCTTGAGCTAGTTGAGCTCACCTTTCTTTCACTTTTCTCTTCGAAATGAGAATATAGTGGGGACAGTCGGGAACTCGGAGTAATGGTTCGAGAGGATAGCATTAGTAGTCCTCACTATTCTCGTGAAATAGTGTGATAATAATTGTAATGAGGACTCCTTTTGAGTTTGTATAATATCTAGTAGACAATATTTGTATTCAAACTCACGCTTTATGTCGTATTATTATACATAGCTTATATTAGTAAGTTGTATTTAAATTACATACCATGTATTTGACTATACCCAAGATGGGTGATGTATACCTAATTTTGGGGGCGTCACAGTTGGTATAAAAGCTTAGGGATATGATCCCTGGCTAAGATGTGAGAGTAGTACTAGGAGGGGAGAGACGGGGAATACCTTCGCTAGTATGACCTACCTAAGTTTATGTGCTATTTTATTGGTCACGAATATAGGGATAATATGTTACATGTCAATTAACCTTTTGTTTTGTGACAGTATCTGAAAATGACATCTGAGAATGTTGAGAATAGCAATAGAGCACATGCGATAGTTGATTCACCACATATCAATAATCAGGATAATGTGCATCAGGAAGGTGACAATCCTCATGCAAACAACAACACTGACCAAATGATGAATGATCAAATGTTTAAAGGCTTTATGCAATTCATGCAACAAAGAAAGTAGAGCGACTCTCATCCAAAACGTAGGTGGAAACACGGAAAACTCTCGGTGGTCACCGCTTAAATGTTCAAGGAGCTGGGACCACCGGAGTTTAAGGGAGAGCCAAAACCACTTCTGGCGGAAGCAAAGATTACCGATGTCTTGGGATGCTCCGAGGAGCAAAAGGTTCCTTTCTTGCCTTTATGTTACGCTTAGAGGCAGATTCATGGTGGGAATCGGTAGAAACGTACTCAACTTCTTTGATCTTGAAGATATCTTGGGAGAAGTTCCAGAGTCGTTCAACGACAAATACTTTCCGAAAGTATTCGCCATATGAAGGAGGTGGAGTTTATCAAGTTAGAACAAAACAATATGGCCGTGTCGCAATACGAGGCAAAATTTGCGGAGTTATCACGCGGTTCGTCCCACTTGGTGGATAATGAAGAGAAATGGCGCGGATGTTTTTAAGAGGTTTGAAGCGGAGATACGTCCAACATCTTATTTCTCATAAACCGTGTTTGTATTCGGATGTTGTAAATAGGGCTCGATTAGTGGAGCGCGATAACGAGTCAACGAACTAAAAGAGAGCGGTAATTTCTAAAAAAATTATAATACCAAATGAGTAGTCATCGAGCGGTGACAACAAGCGTGGAGGAATCAACGGGCCGATATATGGTAACCACTTGTGGTGGTAATCGGGGCCAAAATAATAAGAATGGACATTTTAAGAAAAGGAGATTCAACAATGATGGAAAGACGTCTGCACATCAAAGACCTGTTGTTAAGGAAGGAGAAAGACCACCTATCATATGCTTCAAATGCGAGGAGAGGACACATCGATCAAATCTGCCATCTTAGTCCCAAAGCATGTTATAATTGTGGAAGAGAAGGTCACTTAGCTCAATTTTGTCGCCATCAAGACAAATTCAAATTTAGGATGGAGGCACCAAAGGTAGTCCCGAAAAAAAGTCAAAACCGGTAGTCTGAGGGAGAGCATTTGTTGTGACCTCCCGGAGAGCAAGGAACCCGAATGAGGTCATCACGGGTAAGTTTATCATAAACTTTAATGAAGTCTATACTTTATTTGATACCGGTTATACCCATTCTTTTATTTCTCCTACTTGCGCTCATCGATTAAATTTGACTCCAGAGAAATTAGACTTTGACTTATCTATGGAAACTCCGTTGGGAGAAACCTTCATTATATCCACTGTTAATAAATCTTGTTTGGTTCAAATCGGTACCCTCACATTACCTGTCGATCTTATTTCATTAAAAATACTTGCATTTGACGTTATTCTAGGGATTGATTGGTTAACTACTTATCATGCAAAAATTGATTGTTTTCATAAGGTTGTTAGCTTTCATATTCCTAACCAACCTATTATGCGAATTCAAGCGACCAAACCATTAAAATCAATCACGGTCATCTCAAGCCATAAAGCTATTCGTTTATTGAAAAACGGATGTCAAGCTTTCTTAGCTCATGTCACAGATTTAAACAAAAATACGTCAGTTTTGAACGATATTTCTATTGTTAATAAATTTCCTGACGTATTCCCTGAAGAACTTCCTAGCCTACCCCAAGAGCGTGAAATTGAATTTTGTATCGACCTTGAACCCGGTACAAAACCTATTTCCAAAGCCCCATATCGAATGGCTCCTATTGAACTTCAGGAGTTAAAGACCCAACTGCAGGAATTGTTAGACATTGGCTTTATTCGTCCTAGTACTTCTCCTTGGGGTGCTCCTGTTCTATTCGTGAAGAAGAAAGATGGGAGTATGCGACTTTGTATTGATTATCGGGAGTTGAATCATGTCACCATCAAAATAGGTATCCATTGCCACCGTATATTGATGACCTGTTTGACCATTGCAAGGAGCCAAATTCTTTTCAAAGATTGATCTTCGCTCGGATATCACCAATTGAAGATTAGAACCACCGACATTCCAAAGACGACTTTCTCGAAACTCCTCGAGACAGGCATTATGAATTCCTAGTCATGTCCTTTGGATTGACTAATGCTCCTCTTTGCCTTCATGGATATGATGAACCGAGTATTCAAGGAATATTTGGATCACTTTGTGGTCGTTTTATTGATGACATCCTTATTTATTCCAAAAGCCATGAAGATCATGAAAGCAACACTTGAGGTGACACTCCAAAAGCTTCGTGAATATAAGCTTTATACCAAGTTGAAGAAATGCGAGTTACGGCTTGAAGAAGTAGCATTCCTTGGGCACGCGTGGTATCAAGTCATGGAATATCTGTTGACCCAAAGAAAGATTGAAGCTATTCAAAGTCTGGAACAACCTAAATCGATGATCAAGTCACGCAGCTTTCTCTGCTTTTAAATTTGGTTATTATCGGAGATTCGTGGAAGGATTTTCTCGAATCGCTACTCCATCGACTCAAATGACTCGGAAAGATACAAAGTTCGGTTGGAACGAAGAATGTGAGAAGAGTTTTCAAGAACTCAAGAGGAGACTTATTTCAAAGACCTATCCCGACAATACCATCCGCCTCGAGGGATTTGTCATCTCATGATGATGCTTCTAGCAAAGGGTTGGGATGTGTTCTCATGCAACATGGAAAAGTTATAGCTTTATGCCTCGACAACTCAAAAGAATATGAGAGGAATTATCCTACTCATGATCTAGAGTTAGCGGTATTGTCTTCTGCTTAAAATTTGGAGGCATTACTTGTATGGGGAGAAAGTGGAGATCTTTACTGATCATAAAAGCCTCAAATATTTCTTCACTCAAAAGGAACTCAACATGCGACAACGACGTTGGCTTGAACTGCATGAAAGATTATGATCATACCATCCAATACCATCCTGAAAAGCGAGCGTGGTAGGTGGCGCATTGAGTAGAAGATCATATGCAAGTCGAAGTGCGATATTGTCAACGCAAGGCCCATTTTGTATGACTTGCAAAGGATGGAGATAGAGTTAAAGACTCTGGGACGCATGTGATGATAGCGAGTATCTGAGTAAAACCGACTTTTAATCGATAAAGTTAAAGTCGCTCAAGCTACGGACACTGAGGCGATGCGTGATGAGGAAGAAAGTGCAAGAAGGTGCTATGTCGGAAGCAAGAATCGATGAAGAAGGAATACTTCGAGTCAACTCTAGACTTTATGTTCCTAACGACCCTGATTTAAAGTATAATATCGTGATGGAGGCACACAACACACCATTTGCAATCCATCCTGGGAGTACCAAAATGTATCATGATATTCGTCATACATTTTGGTGGAGCAATATGAAGAGAGAGATAGCGTTGTTTATCTCAAGGTGTCTAACTTGTCAACGAGTTAAAAGCGAAGCATCAAGTACCAAAAGGTCCATTGCAACCACTTGAAATTCCGAATGGAAGTGGGAGCACATTACCATGGATTTCAATTCTGGCCTTCCTAAGGTTTCTCAAGGCATAGATGCGATTTGGGTCATTGTTGATAGATTGACCAAGTCCGCTCATTTCTTCCGATACAAAAACTTATACACTTGAACGTCTTGCTCAGTATGTACATAAAAACGAGATTGTAAGATTGCATGGTATGCCAAAGATCCATAGTGTCCGATCGAGACCCAAGATTCACTTCACGATTTTGGGTTAGTTTGCAAAAAGCTATGGGCACGACTTTCACGATTTAGCTCGGCATATCATCCTCGACGGATGGACGATCGGAGAGGACTATTCAAACTCTTGAAGATCTATTAAGACTCTGTGTCCTTGATTTCAAGGGAAGTTGGGACAAGTTCTTACCATTGGTGGAGTTTTCCTACAACAACAGCTATCAAGCAAGTATTGGCATGGCTCCATTCGAAGCGTTGTATGGAAGAAAGTGTCGTTCTCCAGTATCTTTGGGATGAGGTGGGTGAAGCAACGTTGTTGGGACCGGAGTTGGTACGTATGACTACGGAAAAGATTCAAACGATCCGACAACGTATAAAAACCTCACAAAATCGACAAAAGAGTTATGCTGATCTTCATCGAAAGGACGTGGAATTCGATATAGGAGATCATGTGTTGTTAAGAGTTGCTCCATGGAAAGGAGTTACAAGATTTGGAAAGAGAGGAAAACTCAATCCTCGATTCATCGGTCCATTTTTAATCCTCGATCGAGTAGGAGCGCGGCCTATGGACTCGCTTTTACGCCAAGTATGTCTCGTGTTCATTACGTTTTTCACATATCCATGTTACGTAAATATGTGAAAGACCCAAACCACATTATTGAGTTAGAACCGGACGAAATAGCGGAAGATTTGACGTATGAAGAGGTTCCTGTTCAAATCTTGGATAAGAAGGAACATATTCTACGCTCCAAGTTATACCTCAAGTCAAAGTTTTGTGGAGGAACCACGATGTTGAGGAAATGACTTGGGAGTTAGAATCAAATGAAATCAAGGTATCCTTACCTCTTCGACATACCGGTAATGCGTACCCTAATTTCGAGGCAAAATTTCATAAGAAGGGGAGGTTGTAAGACCCCAACTTTTATAAATAAAGATGAATTTTCTATAAATATTATTTTGAATATTATGGAATAAATTTGATATAATGTTATAGTTGTGGGTAATATTTATAAATTTTGCAAAGTAAGCAAGTTGTTATAAAATATTAGTTTGGTCGGGGAATATTCTTTTTGTCGGGGAATATTCGTAAATGACGGCTTAATCATTAGGGACCCCCATAACGGAAGTATTGTCGTAGTTAAAAATCGACAAAATAATCTTTCCATAAAAATAACTACAGAGGTGTTACCGTTAAAAAAGCGTTGAACTACCCGGTGGTAAAAATGCGATGTCTGGCATTGGTTGCATAGTAGCACACTCAGTATTGATTATTGATGCTTACGTGAGAAGTCACCACATTATATCAATTATTACTACGATAATTCTTTGCATCATATCTCTTATATTATTGATTCAATTATTGTCACGATCATCATCAGATAATATGTTATAGTATTAAATCAATAATTGAGGCGACAAGTTATAAATGATTAATAATTGTTGAAAGATTAAATATGTGTTGAATAAAAATAAAATTATTTGTGGTAATATTTATTCAATCCTTGATGTATATAAAGAGTCTCATTATGAGACGTTTGTGGTAAGTTTGATTATTTTATGGGGGGCCCATATGTCATCATCTAAGAGTCTCTTCACAATAGTAATTACCTTCACAATAGTAATTACCTTTGTGAATAGTAATTACCTTCCATCAATAGTAATTACCTTTACCGAGACGCCAAACCACTTGCCGTTTCATATTACAAAGTCCGAACCACTTGTCGTTTCACATTACAAAGGCCGAACCACTTGTCGTTTCACATTACAAAGCGCCAAACCACTTTTCTTTTCACATCACAATTCGTTAAGCCACTTGCCTTTTCACACGGCAAAAGCTAAGATAGAAATCTTCTATAAATAGAGGCCTAGTGCTTCATTATTTTCATGAATTCATTCAAGCTATAGAGAGAAAGTATAGAGAGAATAAGAGAGAAAGAAGAAGAGTATTTTGTTACTACACTCTGCGGTATTCAATCTCCTACTAAAAGTAAGAAGTCATTATTCTTTCTTATTCATGAAGAGAACTGTTGTTATTCCATTGCTTATTATTCTCATTGAATAACTTTGTATACGCCATTTACCCTATACTTGGTGACATTCTTCTATTATTACATTGGAACATCCTGTTCGCATGTGTTTTACACGACTGGTTCCGTCTTTATTATTATTCTGTTGGAACATCACATGCGTGTGTTTTACACCAACCCGGTTCCATTCTTTATTATTACATTGGAATATCGTATGCATGCGTTTACGCCAGACCTGGTTCCGTTATTTATTATTCTGTTGGAATAACCTGCCTGTGCGATCTATCGCATACATGGTGATTTCTTTTGTTATTCCATTCTTTATTATACCTAGTTGGTTAAAACTTTGACTTCTATACTCCATGAAATTAGTGGAATATCCTTGATATTTGCGCTTCATCCAGTATCCTTTCATGGAAATATTCTTCTTAGTATTCTTGAATTTTACTCTACAAAGCAGTATCATGTTGACAGTTTGGATGTTATTGGTTCCTAGATAAATTAATTCTTGAACTTGTTTTATTGAATTCTTATATCATTGTCATCATCCTCATGTTTATATTATGTTAAAAGTCATCTATGGCCTGTAGTGCATAGATGGACTTGGTATGATTATGACTAGAGACTATTCGGTGTAATCATGATCGTAATGTTACAAATGATGTGGTAAAAATCCTCGGGGCCTGTAGTGCATTGATGGACGATTGTTGGCATGATCATGACCATTAATGAATACACAAATATTCTTGGCCCGTAGTGCATGAATAATTGTGGTCGTGATACTAAAGAATATCCTTGGTCCGTGAGTCTGGGGGTGATTCGATGATGTGGAATATTTATTAAAGCCGAGTCTCAAATATAACGATGATGAAAAACCTTTTAAATCATAAAAGATAGTAGATTTTATTTTCTACTTGACTCTTTTAATGGATTCTTTGGTTCATTGTAGTTAAACTTGATGTTCATTATATTTTATCGGTTTAACACTTTTTGTAAAGCTAATGATAATTTATTACGCATTATCTTAGTCATAATATTTCTTCTTGAGCTAGTTGAGCTCACCCTTTCTTTCACTATTCTCTTCAGGAAATGAGAATATAGCTGGGACGAGTCGGGGAACGGAGTAATGGTTCAGAGGATAGCATTAGTAGTCCTCACTATTATGTGAAATAGTGTGATAATAATTGTAATGAGGACTCCATTTGAGTTTGTATAATATCTAGTAGACAATATTTGTATTCAAACTCACAGTTTATGTCGTATTGTACACGACAGTTATATTAGTAAGTTGTATTTAAATTCTGTACCATGTATTTGACTATACCCAAGATGGGTGATGTATACCTAATTTTGGGGGCGTCACAACCTTGAAGCATAATATTTGTTCCTTCTTATCCAAGTTTTTGACAAGTATCTCTTTATACGTTAAATCCTCTGCTATCTCTTCTGGTTCTAATTCAATAATATGGTTCGGGACTTTCACATAACTACGTAGCATAGATATGGGGAAAATGTTATGAACATAAGACATGCTTGGCGGTTGTAGACACTCGAAATTTTGCATTCATGTTACTAACCCTGTAGGAAGAAAGAATTGTCTTCAAGAGATAACCCTGGAAGTCATATCAGTTTTAACCCTAAAGACAACCCCGGGAGATCCAGTTTTCAATCTCGGAGATAACCCCGAGAGATTCAGTTTCAACCCCAGAGATAACCCCGGGAATTCCAGTTTCAACCTTGGAGATAACCCCGAGAGATACAGTTTAAGTTCCGAAGATAACCCCGGAAAAGTCAGTTTCAACCCCAGAGATAACCCCGGGAGATACAGTACACAGCCTAGATGTAAGACCTCAACTTTTTATAAATAAAATCGAATTTCCTCTAATTATTATTTTGAATAATAAAGTGTTAATTTGATATAATACTTTGGTTATGGGTGAAATGTGCAAGTTTTGCAAAATAAGCAAGTGGTTATAAAATATTCATTGTTGTCGGGGAATATTCGTTTAGTCGTGGAATATTCTTGCTGTCGGGGAATATACGTACGGTGGCGCAACCATTTGTGGGCCCTATAACGAAAAATGGTTGGATGAAGAAAACGACAAGTATGAATTTTTATAAATAACGACGTAGTTGTTACCGTTAACACTGTTGGAATACCCGGTGGTTAAAATACAATAATATGCGTGATTGCACAATAGCACACGGTATTGCACATTATTTTTGAATTATTGGTTCTTACGTAAGAAGGCACTACTCAATAAATGTTACAGTAATTATTGTTCAATATTTTATTTTATTGATTCAATAATTGCTACGTTGATATTTTATACTATTGTTGTTTCAATAATTGTCACTGCACGGTATTTCCCATTATCAGATCAATAATTCATATTATTTGAATAATATTATTAGATAGAATTATTGGCAATGTCTAAGGAAGTTCTGTCTAGGAAAGGGGTTTGGTCACCTAATTGCGCGCCAATAAGGAGAAATCCTTATCGGAAAGCCCCATCTTTCTTGGGAACGACCTGATTGTCATAATTGTGATTCTGTAATATTATTTATGAATAATTAATTATTGATTTATATGATAAGGAAATATTTATTTTATGTGGATATAAATGATGGATATATTTATTGTGGTTATAAATGGAGGAATTAATGTTGAGGTGTTTTATCAGTATTTTGTCGAAATGGAGGTATTAAAAATCGTTCGTATATGGATTTCGGGTATTTTCTGTTTGGAATTTGGAAAACCTTTCTTCTACAAAGTTGTAGAGAATTCAATTTTCTATAGAATGGACATAAAATTCGTATTTTACTGATAAAGGGGCTATTTATTATGAATTTTTGAAGTTTCGGAAATAAATATTTTTATTAAAAATATGGTGGGCCCCACTTTTGGTTGGTGAAAAATGTGCTGAATTTTTTTTTCAAAAGTGGTGGTGTGAATAATGTAGAAAAGTCATCGGTGGCAGGTTAGTGCTGCTGTAAGTTCTAACATTTTTCTATACATATAGTGCTTGGTTAGAATTGAAAATCACACCGAAAACAAGTTTTTTTTTTTTCTCTCTCTCTCTATATATATATATATATATATATATATATATATATATATATATATATTATCGAGGTATTTTGTGAGTATTTATATACTTTGTGAGTTCTTTATTTAGTCTGAAAGTTACCTTGACCTTTTATATCGATATTTCAAATCTTGTTCTTTTGAGGTAATGGATGTTATTTTCTTCGTAAATGATATTATTTTCTTCAATATCATTAATTATGCCGAAATATTAATATAAATTTTATTATGGAATTTTTACCTTTTTGTGTTGGGATTACTATTCACGAATACGACACTATTCACCGGAAAAATGAAATTTTCTTTTCTTTGTCCAAGATGTCTATTATGGTTACTATCTTTGATTGAATCAATGTTTTGATATTTATTTTTGAATTCTGCTCCGCAATTGATTATTATGGAGTATTTTTGAACTTGAATAAACTGTAGTACGAATCTCTAAAATTTGTCCTTTTGTCTCACCGAATTCATTTTCTTTAAGATTTTTCATCATCCTCAGTCCTAAATGATGATATTACTGAATATCTTTGGCCTATAGTGGAAAGATGAATGATTAACTGATGAATATCTTTGGCCCGTGATGCAAAGATGAACAGGTGTTGAGATGAACATGACCAACTGGTGATACAAATGAATATCTTTGGCCTGTAGTTGATTCAAGATATATATTGATTGATGTTACAGGGATAAAATATTGATTATGGACTTTTAAATCTTAGAAGATAGTAGAATTCATTCTCTACTTGACTCTTCTAATAGATTGTTGTTTCTGTTGCAGTTATTGATCTAAAACTTGTTGCCTATTATATTCTATCAGATTTTCCCTGTTGAAAACTAATGATAATTTGTTATATATTATCTTAGTCATAATATTCTTTACTGTTCTAGTTGAGCTCACCTTTTTCTTTTTGCTCCATTTTTCTCAAGAAGTGAGAACATAACAAAAATTAGTCGGGGTATGGAGTGATGGTTCAGGATAGTTATTTTAGTAGTCCTCACTATTTGTTAAAATAGTGTATCAATAATTGTAATGAGGACTCCTTTTAAGTTTGAATACTGTCTATTAGATAATATTTGTATTTAAACTCACAGTATATGTGTTGTCGTATTTTGTATGACAATTATATTAATGAAGTTGTATTTGTTTATGTACCATGTATTTGACGACTCAAAATGGGTGATGTATACCTATTTTGGGGGCGTCACACCGGAGATAACCCTAGGAGGTCCAACCAACCTCAGAGATAACCCTGAGGACATTCAAGATCAACAAACAATGACCCAATCACGAGATAACCCCGAGAAACGATCACAAATCGCGCTAAAGCTTCTAGATAACCTCATTGGGGTAAAATCATCATTTTGCCACGTAAACATCATATCCACGTCGTCTCACCACAGTTCAACTCAAACTGTGTACAAGGATGTTGTGACGCCCTCAAAATAGGTCTACACAACCCATTATGAGTCGCCAAATACATGGTACATAATTTAAATACACACTTCATTAATAATATACGACAAACGTAAGCTGAGACTTTTAACACGAATATTGTCTCGTAGAAAATATCCAAACTCAAATAGAGTCCTCATTACAATTATTATCACATTATTTTATAAAATAGTGAGAACTACAATAGCCACCATCTTGGACCATCACTTCATTCCCCGACTAGTCCCAACAATATTCTCATTTCCTGAAGAGAACAATGAAAGAAAAGGGTGAGTTCAACTAGCCCAGTAACGATTATTATGACTAAGATAATGTAGAATAAATTATCCTTAGTCTTCAATAGTATAAAAACTGGTAGAATACAATAGACATCAAGTTTAACTGCAGCGGAACAAGCAATCCATTAGAAGAGTCCAGTAGAGCATGATGTCTACTATCTCCTATGATTTAAAAGTTCATCATCAATATTTTATCTCTGTAACACATCTCAATAAATAATCCACATCACCGAATTATGCATGTACTACGGGCCAAGGATATTCGTTAGTATCACATCCATAAATTATCCATGCACTACGGGCCAAGAATATTGGTTATTATCACCAGTGGTCATGATCATGCCAAACAACTGTCCATCAATGCATTACGGGCCAATAAGAACGTTTACCACATCATTTATAACATTACATGTCATGATTATACCAATACATAATTTCTGTTCATAAGCATACCAATCAAAAGTCCATCTATGCACTACGGGCCAAAGATGACTTTCATCACAATATAAGCATGATGATAATGACAATGATATAAGAATTCAATTAAGTGAGATCAAGGATAAATTTTAAAGATTTATAATTCAATTTATTTAGAGTTTAAGAATGTCCAAATTGCCAACATGATAACTGCTTTGTGAAGAAAAATTCAAGAATAATATTCATGTATCAAAAATAAATTGGACATAAAAGAAATCAATTTTTATCGTGAATAGTACTCCGGGTGAATAGTACTCGAGTGAATAGTACCTAGTGAATAGTACCGTATGTATACATAGTACCGTATGAATAATACCATATATATGAATAATACCGTATGAATAGTACCGTATATATAAATAGTGCTGTCTGTATGAATAGAACCCATGAACAGTAGTCCGACATGAAAAGCTTACAATTTAACAAGAATGTCCAGAAAAATATTTCAGTGAAACAATACTAGATGAAGCGTAAATTTCAAGGATATTCTACTAATTTTAAGGAGTATAAAAACAATAATTATCAAAATAAGTGTAGAATCAGGAATATGAAACGAAATATATTACTTACATACGACAGAGTATGGAAGAAAATATTATTTCTTACGAATATTGAACAAAAATAATATTCCTTACCTTAAAAGGAGAGTACTTCTGACTGGTATAGCGGAGATATTCTTTAAGAAAACTTGCACTATTTGTAACACTCAAAGTTTCCTTAAACTCAAAAGAAATACGCTCAATATTATATAAGAAGAATTATCTGATTCTGGTGTGATTTTTATTTCTAAACTAAGCATCCTATTTATAGGAGAATGATATGATACTATTTAAAAAGAAAAATCACGGACTACACATGAAAGTGTCACGGGCGCAGACGGTGAAAATCTATTTTTTTTGATTTTTTTACTATTCAGCACTATACAAACACTATGCAGTACTATGCAAATACTATGCAGTACTATGCAAACACTATGCAATACTATACAATAAAATAAAATAAAATAAATATATTCTATTTATAAAAAGTATTTTATTTTATATAAAAAATTTCCTATTTTATTACTATAAAACAAAAATTGAGATAACTTTCTACCAAAGATTTTGAAAAATGAGTAAGTGGGGGTCCATGTAATAAACTAAATTTACAACAAATACTTCATGACAAACCCCTTTATTTATATGAAATCACTTGTGTGACGCCCCCAAAACAGGTATACAACACCCATTCTGAGTCGTCAAAATACATGGTACAGAAACAACTACAACTTTATTAATACAACATAAAAACTTTGAGTTTAAATACAAATATTGTCATCTAGACAATATCCACACTCAAATAAGTCCTCATTACAATTATTAATACACTATTTTACAGAATAGTGAGGACTACTAGAACCACTTCTAAAACCATCATTCCACACCCCGACTAGTACTCGCTACATTCTCGCCTCCCGAGAAGAAAAATGGAACAACAAGGAAAAGGGTGAGCTCATTAGCCCAATAAAGAATATTATGACTAAGATAACATAGAACAAATTATCGTTAGTCTTCAACAGGAAAAATCTAATAGAATACAATAGACAACCGGTTTTAAATCAATCTTCGCAATGAAAATAATAATTCATTAGAAGAGTTAAGTAGAAATGCAAACTACTATCTTCTATATATGAATTTAAAAGTTCATCGTCGATATTTTATCCCTGTAACATCAATCAATATATATCTAGAATTAAATATTTATCTTTGCACTACATGTCAAAGATATTCATCAGTTGGTCATGTTCATCTAAACACCTATTCATCTTTGCACCACAGACCAAAGATATTCATCAGAAATCATTCATCTTTGCACTACAATCCAAAGATATTCAGTAATATCATCATTTAGGACTGAGGATGATGAAAAATATTTTAAAGAAAACGAATCCAGTGAAACAAAAGAACAAGTATTAAGGATTCATACATTAAATAACCCAAGTTCGAAAATACTTCATAAATAACCAGAGTGGAGTAAAATTCAAGAATGAAGACCAAAACATAGATCCAATCAAAGATAGGAACTATAACAGACAATCTTGGATATAGAAAAGAAAATTTAATTTTTACGTGAATAGTGTCGTGATAAGTGAATAGTGTCGTATTCGTCGTGAATAATAGTCTTGAGTATCGTGAATAAGTAACTCTGACACCAAAAGATAGAAATTTCACAAAAAACATCATCATGCTTCGTGAATAGTAACTCATGAATAGTAACTCATGAATAGTAACCCCGACATGAAAAGTTCTAAATTTGATAAAAATTTCCAACCAATATTTCGGCATAATGATATTGAAGAAATAATATCATTTTCGAATAAAATTACATCCCGTACCTCGTAAAGACAGTACTTCTAGTTGAAACACCGGATATAAGCTATGACTTGAACTTACACCGTATAGCAACACTCAAAGTATTAAAATACTCACAAGAATACGCTCAATATAATAGAGAGAGAAAGAGAGAAATATTTAGTTTCTGGTGTGATTTTCAATTCTAACCTAAGCATCCTATTTATAGGAAAATGCTTAGAACACCAAAGCAGAAAATTTAATAAAATATTAATATTTATATTAAATTTTCCTACACACACTACACCAGACCCAAGCATCAGCCACCAACTCACAAAAAATAAAAAAAAATGTTTTTCTTAATTAAAATAATTAAAACTTTCAAAAATCAGTTATTTCGGAACTTCAATAATTCATAATAAATAGCCCTTTTATCAGAAAATTCGAATCTTGCGACTTTTTATAGGAAATTCAATTCTCTACAACTTTGCAGAAGAAAGTTTTTCTAAATTCCAAATAAAAATTGACCTAAATCCATAAACGGGCGATTTTACAAGTTATAATCAAATTTCAGTCAAGAAATGGGCCCACAGACATGTTTAACATGTTTTAAACAACTTTTGCAACAAAAATACTCTTTCTCCTCATACACTCATATATCCCACATTCATTGTAAAAAAATATTATCATTATTATATAATATAATAAAATATTATTTTATCAGAAAAGATAAAATATCAATTTTTAACAATTGTCACTTTAAAAATTTTCTCCATCTATATCCACATAAAATCAATATTTTCCTCATCATATAAATCAATAATTAATTATTCACAAATAATATTACAGAATCACAAATCCCAACAACTGTAGTTCTCCTGAGAAAGAGGGCTTTCCAATAAGAATTTCTCCTCTTCTTGACCTTTTGATTAGGTGACCAAACCTCTCCTTAGACAGAACTTTCTAGACATTACCAATAATGTTTTCTAATAATATTATTCAGATAATATGAATTATTGCTTCGATAATGAAAAATACTGTGTAGTGATAATTATTGAAACAACGATAATATAAAATATCAACGCAAAGAATTATTGAATCAATAAAATAAAATCTTTGAGCGATAACTCATCGTAATAATTATTGAGTTATGTCTTCTTACGTAAGAATCAATAATTGGTGCAATACTGTAATGTCTATCAACTGCAACAACGCGCTTTCTTGTGTTTCAACCAATTTAGTATTCCAACAAGATATTAGCAGTAATAACTACTGCTATTTATTTATAAACAACTTATACTTGTCGTTTTCTTCATCCAATCACTTTCCGTTATGGGCCCATAAAAGACTGCGTTGTCGTACGAATATTCCCCGACAGCAAGAATATTCCACGACCAAACGAATATTCCCGACAACAATGAATATTTTATAACCACCTGCTTATTTTTAAAATATTCGCGCATTTTACCAATAACTAACCACATTAATCAATTCAACCCTTACTATTTCAAAATAATAAATAGAGGAAATTAAATTTTATTTATTAATAATTTGGGGTCTTACAACTTGGTTTCACTAAACACATTTTTAATCTTTCAACAATTATTCATCATTAATATTATAGCTCACAATATTAACAACCAGATCATTCTAAGGAAATAGGGGGCATTCCGATAAGGACTTCTCCTTATTGTCTCGTAATTAGATGACCAAACTCCTTTTATCGACAGAACTTTCTAGACATTGTCAATAATACAAATAATAATATAAATAATTGTGTTGTCTCAATTATTGATTTAATAATATAAAATATTGCACAAATGATACTGTGACAATAATTGAATCAATAATATGAGATACTATGCATCAACTACTATTGCAATAATTGAATAAAACTGAGTGACTTCTCACGAAAGCATCAATAATCAAAGATATTGTACAATACCGCGTGTTATTGTGCAACCACGCATATTATTATACTTTTATCACCGGGTATTTCAACAGTTAACGATAAAAGTTTTGCCGTTATTTTTATAAAAAGGTTTCTGTCGCTTTCTAAATCCGACAGTAATTCCGTTGTGGGGTCCACCAACGATTGTGTCGTCGTACGAATATTTTCTGATAAAACGAATATTCCCCGACCAAACAAATATTTTATGACAACTTGCTTACTTTGCAAAATTTGTAATTATTACCCACAACTATAACATTATATCAAATCCACACCTTATTATTCAAATAACATTTAGAGAAAATAAAATCTTTATTCATAAAAGTTGGGGTCTTACAACCTCCCATTTTTATGAAATTTCGTCCTCAAAATTGGTGTACGTACCTATTACATCGAAAAGGTGAGGATACCTTGTTTTCATTTCAGATTCTAACTCCAAGGTCATTTCCTCAATATCGTGGTTTCTCCACAAAACTTTGACTTGAGGTATAACCTTTGAGCGTAGAATATGTTCATTCTTATCCAAGATTTTAATAGGTAACTCTTCATACGTTAAATCTTCCGCTATTTCGTCTGGTGCTAATTCAATAATGTGGTTCGGGTCTTCCACATATTTATGTAACATAGATATGTGAAAAACGTTATGAACACGAGAAATACTTGGCGGTAAGGCGAGTTTATAGGCCACAATTCCTACTCGATCGAGGATTTCAAATGGACCAATGAATCGAGGGTTGAACTTTCCTCTCTTTCCAAATCTCATAACTGCTTTCCATGGAGTAACACGTAATAATACATGATCTCCAACATTGAACTTCACGTCTCTTCGATGAAGATTATTATAACTTTTTTGTCGATCTTATGAGATTTGTATACGTTGCCGGATCATTTGAATCTTTTCCGTTGTCATGCGTACAAATTCTGGTCCCAACAACGTTGCTTCACCCACCTCATTCCAGCATACTGGAAAACAACACTTGCGTCCATACAACGCCTCAAATGGAGCCATGCCTATACATGCTTGATAACTGTTGTTGTAGGAGAATTCCACTAATGACAAGAACTTGTCCCAACTTCCTTTGAAGTCTAGGACACAGAGTATTAATAGATCTTCAAGAGTTTGAATAGTCCTCTCCGACTGCCTATCCGTCTGAGGATGATATGCCGAACTGAATCATAAATCATTGTCCATAGCTTTCTACAAACTAACCCAAAATCGTGAAGTGAATCTTGGGTCTCGATCAGAAACTATGGATACTGGCAAACCATGTAGTCTTACAATCTCATTTATGTATATACGAGCAAGAAGTTTAAGTGATAAGTTTCTCGTATAGGTAAAAAATGAGCAGACTTGGTTAATCTATCAACAATGACCCAAATCGCATCTATGTCTTGAGAAACCTTGGGAAGACTAGTAATGAAATCCATGTTAATGTGCTCCCACTTCCATTCTGGAATTTCAAGTGGTTGCAATGGACCTTTTGGCACTTGATGCTTCGCTTTGACACGTTGACAAGTTAAACACCTTGAGATAAACTCCGCTATCTCTCTCCTCATATTGCTCCACTAAAATGTATATCGAAGATCACGATACATTTTGGTACTCCCTGGATGGATTGCAAACTGTGTGTTGTGCGCCTCCATCATGATTTTATACTTCAAATCAGAGTCGTTAGGAACACAAAATCTGGAGTTGACTCAAAGTATTCATTCTTTATCGATTCTTGCTTCTGGAATAACACTTTCTTGTACTTTCTTCTTCATACGCATCATCTCCGGGTCTATAACTTGAGCAGCTTTAACTTTATCGATTAAAGTCGGTTCTACTCGTATATTTGATTTCATCATGTGGGTCCCTGAAGCCTTTAACTCTATCATCATCCTTTTCAAGTCATAAAAAATTGGCCTTTGCGTTGACAATATTGCACTCGTACCCGCATATGATCTTCTACTCAATACATCAGCTACCACGTTCGTTTTTCCAAGATGGTATTGAATGGTATGATCTTAATCTTTCAACAGCTCGAGCCAACGTCGTTCCTCATGTTGAGTTCCTTTTAGGTGAAGAAATATTTGAGGCTTTTATGATCTGTATAAATCTCCACTTTCTCCCTATACGGGTAATGTCTCCAGATCTTTAGTGCAAAAATGACTGCTGCCAACTCTAGATCATGAGTAGGATAATTCCTCTCATATTCTTGGAGTTATCGTGATGCATATGCTATGACTCTCCCATGTTGCATGAGAACACATCCTAAACCTCTGTCTGAAGCATCGCTGTAGATGACAAATCCCTCCGAACATGATGATATTGTCAGAACAGGTATTGAAATGAGTCTCCTCTTTAGTTCTTGAAAACTCTTCTCATATTCCTCGCTCAAACTGAATTTTGTATTTTTTCGAGTCAGCTGAGTTAACGGAGTGGCGATTCGAGAAAATCCTTCCACGAATCTTCGATAATAACCAGCTAAGCCAAGAATGCTACGTACTTCGATTACTGACTAAGGTTGCTCCGAGATTTGTATTGCTTCAATATTCGTTGGGTCAACAGATATTCCATGATTTGATATCACGTGCCCAAAGAATGCTACTTCCTGAAGCCAGAACTCGCATTTCTTCAACTTGGCATATAGCTTGTTTTCACGGAGCTTTTTGAGTATCAGCCTCAAGTGTTTCTCATGATCTTCACAGTTTTTGGAGTATATGAGGATATCATCAATAAAGACAACCACAAAATGATCCAAGACATGACTAGAAATTCGTAATGCCCGTACCGAGTTCTAAAAGCACTCTTTAGAATGTCATCAATTTTAATCTTTAACTGATGATATCCGGAAAGAAGATCGATCTTTGAAAAGAATTTGGCACCTTGCAACTGGTCAAAAAGGTCATCAATGCGAGGCAACGAGTACCTATTTTTGATGGTGACATGATTCAACTTCCGATAGTCAATATAAAGTCGCATACTTCCATCTTTCTTCTTTACGAATAGAATAGGAACACCCCAAGGAGACGTACTAGGTCGAATGAAACTGATGTCTAACAGTTCCTACAGTTGGGTTTTTAACTCTTGAAGTTTAATAGGAGCCATTCGATATGGGGTTTTGGAAATGGGTTTTGTACCGGGTTCAAGGTTGATATAAAATTTGATTTCACGCTTTGGGGGTAGGTCAGGAAGTTCTTCAGGGAATACGTCAGGAAATTTATTAACAATAGAAATATAATTCAAATCTGAGGTATTTTTGTTTACTCCGTGACATGGGCTAAGAAAGCTTGACATCCGTTTTTCAATAAACAAATGACTTTATGTCTTGATATGACAGTGATTGACTTTAGTGGTTTGGTTGCTTGAATTCGCATAATAGGTTGGTTAGGAATATGAAGGCTAACAACCATACGAAAACAATCAATTTTAGTATGATGAGTAGTTAACCAATCAATCCCTAAAATCACATCAAATTCAAGTATTTTCAAAGAGAGAAGATCGACAAGAAATGTGAGGGTGCCGATTTGAATCAAACAAGATTTATAAACAGTGGATGTAATGAAGGTTTCTCCCAACAGAGTTTCAACAGATAAGTCAAAGTCTAATTTCTCTGGAGCCAAATTTAAACGTTGAGCGCAAGTAGGTGAAATAAAAGAATGGGTAGAACCGGTATCAAATAAGGTATATAATTCACAAGAGTTTATGATTAGCTTACCCGTGATAACTTCATTCGCGTTCCTCGCTTTTTGGGAGGTCACGACAAATGATCTCCCTTAAACTTCTGGCTTTGACTTGTCTCAAACGGCCTTTGGTGTTACCATCCCAGTTGGACTTGACTTCACTACATGAAAAAATCGAGCTAGGTGACCTTCTCTTCCGCAATTGAAACACGTTTTGGGTTGATGCGTACAGTTTGGACTAATGTGTTCCTCCTCTCCACATTTGTAGCATACGACTGGTGGTCGTTCTCCTTCCTTAAATACGGGCGCTAGTGTTGCTGTCTTTCCATCATTGTTGAACCTTCTCTTAAAGAAATTTCCACTTGACTCATTTCTTCTATTATCTTGGCAAGGATTACCACCGAAGCGGTTACCATTTCTGGCATGATGATTTCCTCCACGTTTTTTGTCACCGCTTTGATGACTGCTACCACTGGTATTATCGTTTTGTCGGCTGCTATCTTTTGGTTGGACTGAATTATTATCGCACTCCAATAACTGAGCCCTATTCACAACATCTGAATACAAGCAAAGTTTGTGAGAAATGAGGTATTAAAGTACTTCAGGTTTTAAACCTCGCAGAAACATTTGTGGCATACGCTTCTCATTATAAACCAAATGGGATGCAAACTGAGATAACTCGGTAAACTTAGCGTCGTATTGCGATACGGTCTTATTGTTTTGCTCTAGCTTGATGAATTATACCTCTTTCATGTGACGAATACTTTCAGGAAAGTACTTGTTGTTGAACAATTTTTGGAACTTCTCCCAAGTCATCTTTAGTGCGGAAGGTTGAGTACGTTTTACAGATTTCCACCAATAATCTGCCTCTCCTCGCAACATGAAGGTGGCAAAGAGAACCTTTTGCTCCTCAGAGCATCCCAAGATATCAAATATCTTGGTGATCTGCTTAATCCACGTTTTTGCCTTAAGTGGTTCTGGCTTCCTCAAAAACTCCAGTGGTCCCAACTCCTTGAATTGCTTAGCAGTGACCAGCCGTGAGTTGCCATTGTTTCCACCTACATTTTGAATAGGAGTCTCTTTCATTTGGTGTTGCATGAATTGCAGAAAGCTCCTAAACATCCCATTAGTCAACATTTGATCGGTGTTGTTGTTTACATGAGGATTATTGCCTTCCTGATGCACATTATCCTGGTTATTGATTTGTGGTGACTCAACGGTCTCATGTGCTCCATTGCTTATCTCAACATTTTTAGATGCCATTTTCAAATACTACCACAAAACAAGGGTTAATTGACATGCCACATATTATCCCTATATTCCGATCAACCAATTAAATAACAAATAAGCTTAGGTAGGTCATATTAGCGAAGGATTTACCCGTCTCTCCACTCCTAGTTCTAGCCTCAAATCTCAGCCAGAGATCATATCTCTAAGCTTTGATACCAACTGTGACGCCCCTGAAATAGGTCTACACAACCCATTCTGAGTCATCAAATACATGATACATAATTTAAATACAAACTTCATTAATATAATACGACAAACGCAAGCTGAGAGTTTTAACACGAATATTGTCTCGTATACAATATCCAAACTCAAATGGAGTCCTCATTACAATTATTATCACACTATTTTATAAAATAGTGAGGATTACAATAGCCACCATCTTGGACCATCACTCCATTCCCCGACTAGTCCCATTTATATTCTCATTTCCTAAAGAGAACAATGAAAGAAAAGGGTGAGCTCAACTAGCCCAGTAAAGAATATTATGACTAAGATAATGTAGAATAAAATATCCTTAGTCTTCAACAGTATAAAAACTGATAGAATACAATAGACAACAAGTTTAACTGCAGCAGAACAAACAATCCATTAGAAGAGTCAAGTAGAGCATGATGTCTACTATCTTCTATGATTTAAAAGTTCATCGTCAATATTTTATCTCTATAACACATCTCAATAAATAATCCACATCACCGAATTATCCATGCACTACGGGTCAATAATATTCGTTAGTATCACATCCAGGAATTATACATGCACTACGAGCCAAGGATATTCGTTATTATCACCAGTGGTCATGATCATGTAAAACAACTGTCCATCAATGCACTACGGGCCAATGAGGACTTTTACCACATCATTTGTAACATTATAGGTCATGATTATACCAATAAATAATTCATGGTTATAATCATACCAATCAACAGTCCATCTATGCACTACGGGCCAAAGATGACTTTCATCACAATATATACATGAGGATGTTGACAAAGATATAAGAATTCAATTAAGTGAGATTAAGGATAAATTTCAAAGATTTATAATTCAATTTATCCAGAGTTTAAGAATGTCCAAATTCTCAACATGATAACTGCTTTGTAGAGTGAAATTCAAGAATAATATTCATGTATCAAAAATAATTTGGATAGAAAAAAATTAATTTTTGTCGTGAATGGTACACCGGATGAATAGCACCCCGTGAATAGTACCGTATGTATGAGTAGTACCGTATGTATGAATAGTGTCGTATGTGTGAATAATACCCATGAATAGTACTCCGGCATGAAAAGCTTAAAATTTAACAAGAATGTGCAGAAAAATATTTCAGTGGAATGATACTAGATGAAACGCAAATTTCAAGGATATTATACTAATTAAAAGGAGTATAGAAAAAATACTTATCAAAATAAGTGTAGAATTAGGAATATGAAATGAAATAATATTACTTACATACTACGGAGTATGGAAAAAAAATATTATTTCTTACGAATATTGAACAAAAATAATATCCCTTACCTTAAAAGGAGAGTACTTCTGACTGGTATAGATTGGTATATTGAAGATATTCTTGAAGAAAACTTGCACTATTTGCAACACTCAAAGTTTCTTTAAACTCAAAAGGAATACGCTCAATATTATAGAAGAAGAATTCTCTGATTTTGGTGTGATTTTTATTTCTAAACTGAACATCCTATTTATAGGAGAATAACAGGATACTATTTAAAAAGAAAAATCACGGACTGCACAGGAAAGTGTCACGGGCGTAGACGGCGAAAATCTATTTTTTTTGATGTTTTACTATGCAACACTATACAAACACTATGCAGTACTATGCAAATATTATGCATTACTATGCAATAAAATAAAATATAATATATTCTATTTTAAAAAGTATTCTTTTTTATATAAAAAATTTCTGTTTTATTACGATAAAACAAAAACTGAGACAACTTTCTACCGACGCTTTTGAAAAATGAGTAAGTGGGGGTCCATGTAATAAAATAAATTTACAACAAATACTTCATGACAAACCCCTTTATTTATATCAAATCACTTGACTTCACTAAACACATTTTTAATCTTTCAACAATTATTCATCATTAATATTATAACTCATAATATTAACAACAAGATCATTCAGAGGAAAGAGGGTCCTTTCCGATAAGGAATTCTCCTTATTAGCGCGTAATTAGATGACCAAACCCTTTTACTCGACAGAACTTTCTAGACATTGTCAATAATGCAAATAATAATATGAATATCTGTGTCGTCTCAATTATTGATTTAATAATATAAAATATTGTGCGGATGATACTGTAAAAATAATTAAATCAATAATATGAGATACTATGAATCAACTACTGTTGCAATAATTGAATAAAACTAAGTGACTTCTCACATAAGCATTAATAATCAAAGATACTGTACAATATTGTGTGCTACTGTGCAACCACGCGTATTAATGTACTTTTATCCCCGGGTATTTCAACGGTTAACGGTAAAAGTTTTGCCATTATTTTTATAAAAAGGTTATTTATGTCGCTTTCTAAATCCGACAGTAATTTCTATGTGGGGTCCACCAATGATTGTGCCGTCGTATGAATATTCCCTGATAAAACGAATATTCTCCGACCAAACAAATATTTTATGACTACTTGCTTACTTTGCAAAATTTATAAATATTACTCACAACTATAACATTATATAAAATCCACACCTTATTATTCAAATAACATTTAGAGAAAATTAAATCTTTATTCATAAAAGTTGGGGTCTTACAACCTCCCATTCTTATGAAATTTTGTCCTCGAAATTGGTGTACATACCTGATATGTCGAAAAGGTGAGGATACCTTATTTTCATTTTAGATTTTAACTCCCAGGTCATTTCCTCAATATCGTGGTTTCTTCACTAAACTTTGACTTGAGGTATACCCTTTGAGCATAGAATATGTTCCTTCTTATCCAAGATTTTTACAGGTACCTATTCCTACGTTAAATCTTCCGCTATCTTGTCCAGTTCTAATTCAATAATGTGGTTCGGTTCTTCCACATATTTACGTTGTAAGACCCCGAAATTTTTTAAATAAAAAGGAATTTCCTTTATTTATTATTTTGAAATAGTAAGGGTTGATTTGATTAATGTGGATAGTTAAGGGTCAAATACATGAAATATTTCAAAATAAGCAAGTGGTTATAAAATATTATTCATTTACATCGGGAATATTAGTTTGGTGTGTGGAATATTAAATCTTTGTCGGGAATATTAAATGCGACCAGCGACCATGTGTGGGCCCCATAACGAAAGCGATTGGATGAAGAAAAACGACATATATAAGTTGGTTAAAAATAACGGCGTAGTTATTCTGAATTAAGGCATTGGAATACCCGTGGTTAAAATCTGATGTCTGGCGTGGTTGCGCGATAGCACCTGCGGTATTACCGATATTGTTGAATTATTGATCCTTACGTGGATGGCCTTTACTCGATAATTTTCCACGATGAATTCTTTATTCAATATTTTATTTTATTAATTCAATAATTCTTTGCGTTGATATTTTATATTATTGTTGTTCAATAATTGTCATTTGCTGCAAGATATTTCCCATTATCGGATCAATAATTCATATTATTTGAATAATATTATTAGATAACATTATTGGCAATGTCTAGAAAATTCTTTCTAAGGAGAGGTTTGGTCACCTAATTACGCGCCCGATGAGGAGAGATCCTTATTGGAAGCCCCTTTTCTAAGGAACGACTTTGGTTGTCGTAAATGTGATTACGTAATATTATTTGTGAATAATTAATTATTGATTCATATGATAAGGAAATATTTATTTTATATGAATATAAATGATGGATTTATTTATGTGGTTATTAATGAAGGAATTATTGTTGAGGTGTTTTATCGATATTTTATCGGATTGGAGGTATTAAAAATCAAATCGGGGTTTTGAGATATATTATTGCGGGGTTATAATTTTTAATCCAATAGTTGGATTGTGGTAATTTTGGGTATGTTATACATACATAAGTTGAGTATATGTCCACAAATTTTGAGCCGTTAAAAATGCACGAATGATTTGTTGTGAATTTTAAGAGGTGTCGGATTCGGAAATTAGGTTTATAATTGATTTTGGTGGAAAATTCTAGAATTGAGTGGGCCCCACTTGTGGTTGGTGAAGAAATGTGCTGAATTTTATTTCAAATGTGGTGGGTGGCAATAGTAGCGAGTAAAAAGCCATCGGTGCTGAGTCGAAATGCTGCTTGGTAGGGCTAACATTTTCCTATAAATAGAGGGCTAAGTTAGAATTGAAAATCACACGAAAACAAAGTTTTCTCTCTTTCTCTCTATATTATTGAGCGTATTTTGTGAGTATTTAGATACTTTGAGAGTTCTTTATTCGGTCTGAAGTTTCATTCGACATCACTTGAGCCTTTCATACAAAATCTTGATTCTTTGAGGTAAGGGATATTATTTTTTTTCGTAATGATATTATTTCTTGATATCATTATCTTTGAAATGTTGATCTGAAGTTTTTATCAAATTTGGAACTTTTTCATGTCGGGGTTACTATTCATGAGTTCTTATTCACGAGTTACTATTCATGAGTTCTTATTCACGATTCTTATTCACGAGTACTATTAATGTGAAGCGTGAAAATGTTTTTTGTGGAATTTCTATCTTTTGGTGTCGAGTTACTATTCACGTATTCACGACACTATTCACGTATCTGGCACTATTCATCGAAAAATAAAATTTCTTCTTTTAAGTCCAAAATATCTATTTTGGATACTAGCTTTGATTGTATCCATGTTTTGATCATTCTTGAATTTTACACCACTATGATTATTTTTGGGGTATTGTTGGACATGGATAAAACAAAGTCTGAATCCTTAATCCTTAATCCTTGTCATTTTGTTTCCTTTGGATTAGTTCTTTAAAAATATTTTCATCATCCTCGGTCTTAAATGATGATATTATTGAATATCTTTGGCACATAGTGCAAAGATGAATGATTCTGAAGAATATCTTTGGCACATAGTGCAAAGATGAGCGTGTTTAAATGAACATGGCCGTGATGAATATCTTTGGCCTTTAGTGCAAAGATGAGCAGTGTTGAGATGAACATGGCCAGATTGATGAATATCTTTGGCACTGTAGTGCAAAGATGAATATTTGATTTGAGATGAATATTGATTGATGTTCTGAGGATAAAATATTGATGATGGTATTAAAAATTCATAGATTATAGTAGATTTCATTCTCTACGTAACTCTTCATGAATTATTATTTCTGCTTGCGAATATTGATCTGAAACTTGTTGTCTATTGTATTCTATCGATTTTTCCTGTTGGAGACTAACGATAATTTGTTGTATATTATCTTAGTCATAATATTCTTCTTGGGCTAGTTGAGCTCACCCTTTTCCTTGTTGTTCCATTTTTTCTCGGAGAGCGAGAATGTAGCGAGTACTTAGTCGGGTATGGAATGAAGGTTCTAGAGAGAGTTGTTTAGTAGTCCTCACCATTTTGTAAAATAATGTATCGATAAATGTGATGAGGATTTATTTGAGTATAGATATTATCAGAAGATAATATTTGTATTTAAACTCACGATATATATTGTAAATATTTCACACGACATTTGTATTATTGAAGTTGTAGTTTGCTTCTTGTACCATGTATTTGGCGACTTCGAGAATGGGTGTTGTGTATACCTATTTTGGGGCGTCACGGTTAATATCGAGCTTAGGGATATGATCTCTGGCGGAGATCGGGAATAAAACTAGGAGGGAGGCAGAGTAAATCCTTGCTAGTGTGTCCTACTAGCTTATTTGTTAGTTGATCGATGTTTTAGGGATATTATGTGATATATTGATTTCCTTAATTAACCCTTGTTTTATGGCGGTGATTTGAGAATGTCGTGAGAATATTAATAGTGGAGTAAATGAGGCCGTGGAGATGCACATACTTAATAACGAGGAGAAGCGTCAGCAGTGTGGCAATGTACCTCCTGTGAATAACACCACCGCGGCGAGATGATGAGCGAGGGGATGTTTAGAAGCTTTTTGCGATTCATGCAAAAAAATCGAGACGAGAGACTTCGTGTTCAAAATCGAGGAGGAAATGATAGCAATTCACGGGTGGTCACAATGCAAGCGATTCAAAGAGTGGGACCACGAATTTAAAGAAAGCCGTCCGATCATGGCGGAAACATGGGTCAAACAAATTACCAAGATATTCGATGTCTTGGGATGCGGAGGAGAACGAAGGTTCCATTCGCTACCTTTATGTTCCGTGGCAAGAAGCGATTCTTGGTGGGAATCATGAAGCGTACCCATCATTTGCTCGGCGTGTCGTGGGAGACTTTTGAAAGCAGTTCAATGACAAGTACTTCCACGAAAGTATTAAATCGTATGAAGGAAGTGGAGTTTATTAGGCGGGAAGCGAGAATAACATGGCGGTGTCCCATCTGGCGAAGAAGTTCAGCGGAGTTATCGAGGTTTGCACCTCATTTGGTGGAGAATGAGGAGCGTATGGCGGGATGTTTACGAGAGGTTTGAAACCCGGCATCGTCGATATCTCATTTCTCATAAATTTTCTCTCTATTCGGATGTTGTCA
Source organism: Panax quinquefolius (assembly GCA_020205615.1). Lineage (NCBI taxonomy): Eukaryota > Viridiplantae > Streptophyta > Magnoliopsida > Apiales > Araliaceae > Panax > Panax quinquefolius. The sequence goes on from CM035174.1 coordinate 75,428,112, forward strand.
GCGGGGCTCGGTTGTTAGAAGCGAGATAACGAGATACGTTCAACCGAGGGGACCATAACCGAGGATCATCTAAGAAGATAGTAGTCAACAAAATAACGATAACCCGGCGGAGAAAGAAGAATCTGAGACAAAGGTGGTAACCACTCTGGTGGTAATCGTGGCCATGAAAATAGAAGAAGCGAGTCGGGAGGAGATTTTAAAGAGGAGATTCAACAACGACCATGTGAAGACGCGTCGGCGCCCGATGTATGGCCCAGTTCGAGGAGGAGAAAGACCACCGGTCGTATGTTACAAATCTTGGAAAGAGGACATATCATTGGCCGCCCTACAACAGTTTTAAGGTATGTTATAATTGTGGAAAAGAAGGACATATCGCTCGAGTTATGCGATATCGAAACCAGTCCGGTGAGAATGGTGACTCAAAAAGATGTCCCGGAAAAAGTCAAAGTCAACGATTCACGGAAGAGCGTTTGTCGTGGCCGGTCAAAATCGAGAGGAACGACGAAGTTAGCACGGGTTAGTTAATTATAAATTCTTGCGAAGTTTATACCTTACTAGATATCTGGGTTCTACCCATTCTTTTATCTCTCTTGCTTGCGCTCAACGTTTGAACTTGACTACGGAGAAATTAGACTTTGACCTATTTATGGAGAATCCGTTAGGAGAAACTTTCATTACATCTGTTGTTTAGAAATCTTGTTTGATTCGAGTTGGCACTATCACATTACACATTAACCTTATTTCTATAGAGATATTTGCTTTTGATGTGATTTTAAGGTTAACTACTCATCATGCCAAAATTGATTGTTTTTAAATAAGGTTGTTAGTTTTCATATTCCTAAGCAACTTTGTTATTGAATTCAAGCAATCAAACCATTGTAATCAAACATTTTCATATCAAGCCATGAAGTCATTCGTTTATTACGGATGTCAAGTTTTCTTAGTCCATGTTATGGATTTGAATAAAGACACGTCGATTTGAATAATATTCTGTTTGTTATTGATTTTTTCTGGCGTATTTCTGAAGAATTTCTTGGTTTACTCCCAAAGCTGATATTAAATTTTGTATCGACTTTGAACCCGGTACAAAACTCATTTCTAAAATCTCATATCGAATGGCTCTATTGAACTTGAGGAGTTAAAATTCAACTATAAATTTGGTACTGAGCCTTTATCTTGTGACTTCCTTTGTGGAATTCACCTAAGCGAACTCTCTGTAGGGGCGTTATATTAGATGCGATAGTAAAGCGATAGGTGTCATTGTGACGTCTTATCCAAGATTGGGATATGAGTCACGATTGAGAAGCAACCTAAGTCGATGTCGAAATCGTAGCTTTACAGGCTTAGTTGGTTATTATCGGAGATTCGTTGAAGGATATTCTCGAATCGCTATTCCATTAACTTGGTGACTTCGTAGAAATACAAAATTCGAATGGAGCGAGGATTGTGGGAAGAGCTTGAAGAACTCGAGAGGAGACTCATTTAAACACGTGTTACGACCATGCCATCCTGGAAAAGCGAGCGTGGTAGCGGCGTGTTAAGAAGAAGATCGTATACAAGTATGAGTGCGATATTGTCAAAGACTAATTTCATTATAATTTACAAATAATAGAGATGGAGATGAAAACTCTAGGTACCCACGTGATGATATCTGAGTATAATCGACTTTAATCGGTAAAGTTAAAATTTGCTCGAGCCACCGAGCCGGGCGATCGTATGAAGAAGAAATCTGAAGAAGGAGCTATTAGGGCGAGAATTGATGAAGAAGGAATACTTGAGTCAACTCAGACTTTGCATTCCTAATGATTTTGATTTGAAGCATAGAATCATGATGGAGGCACACAACACATTGTTTGCAATCCATCTGGAAGTACTAAAATGTATCGTGATCTTCAACATACATTTTGGTGGAAGCAATATGAGGAGAGAGATCGCGTAGTTTATCTCGAGATGTTTAACTTGTCAACGTGTAAAGGCGGAGCATCTTGTACCTAAAGGGTCCGTTGCAACCACTTGAGATTCCGAAATGGAAGTGGGAACACATTACCACAATTTCATTACTAATCTTCCCAAGGTTTCTCAAGGCATAGATCTTTATTTGGGTTATTGTTGATAGATTAACCAAGTCTGCTCATTTCTTCCCGAATCGAGACTTACTCCCTTGAGCGTCTTTCTCGTATGATGCGTAAATGAGATTATGAGATTGCATGGCATGCCGTATCCATAGTTTTAGATCGTGACCCAAGATTCACTTCATGATTTTGGGTTAGTTTGTAGAAAAGCTATGGGCACGCAATTTCTGATTGATTTGGCATACCATCCTCGAAGCGGATGGGCAATCGAAAAGACTACTCAAACTCTTGAAGATATATTAAAACTACGTGTCCTAGATTTCAAAGGAAGTTGGGATAAGTACTTGCCATTGGTGGAATTCTCATACAACAATAGTTATTAAACAAATATAGGCATGGTTCCATTCGAAGCATTATATGGGCGAAAATGTCGTTCTCGATATGTTGGGATGAGGTGGGTGAAGCAACATTGTTGGGACCCGAGTTAGTCGCGATGTGACTAATGATTAAACAAGCGTATACAAAGCGGCACAAGATCGACAAAAGAGTTATGCGGATCTTCATCGAAAGGGCGTGGAATTTAATGTGAGGGGATCATGTATTGTTGCGAGTTGCTCCATGGAAGGGAGTTACAAGATTTGGAAAGAGAGGAAAGCTCGATCCACGATTTATTGGTCCATTTCAAATTCTTGACCGAAGTAGGAAATGTAGCTATAGACTCGCGTTACCTCAAGTATGTCTCGTGTTCATAATGTGTTTTACATATCGGTGCTTAAGTAAATATGTGAAAGACCGAACCACGTTATAGAGTTAGAACCAGGGACGAGATAGCCAGAAGACTTAACGTATGAGGAGGTACTGTCAAGATTTTGGATAGGAAGGAGCATGTCCTACTGCATGAAAGGTCATACCACAAGTTAAAGTTTTGTGGAGGAATCATGCTATATAGAAAATGACACAGGAATTGGAAAGCGGAAATGAAAGCGAGGTATCCTCACCTTTTGAAACACAAATCGTCGTCAATTTCGAGGCGAAATTTCATAAGGAGGGAGGTTGTAAGACCCCAAAATTTTTAAATAAAAAGGAATTTCCTTTATTTATTATTTTGAAATAGTAAGGGTTGATTTGATTAATGTGGATAGTTAAGGGTTAAATCATGAAATATTTCAAAATAAGCAAGTGGTTATAAAATATTCATTTTTGTCGGGGAATATTCGTTTGGTGTGGAATATTAAATCTTTGTCGGGGAATATTAAATGCGGCCAGGTAGCGACCATGTGTGGGCCCCATAACGAAAGCGATTGGATGAAGAAAACGACAAATATAAGTTGGTTAAAAATAACGGCGTAGTTATTCTGAATAAAGGCATTGGAATACCGGTGGTTAAAAATCTGATGTCTGGCGTGGTTACTTGCGATGCTTTTGCGGTATTGCAGTATTTGTTGAATTATTGATCCTTACGTAAGATGGCACTTTACTCGATAATTTTCACGATGAATTCTTTATTCAATATTTTATTTTATTAATTCAATAATTGTTTGCGTTGATATTTTATATTATTGTTGTTTAATAATTGTCACACTGCCAAAGATTTCCCATTATCGGATCAATAATTCATATTATTTGAATAATATTATTAGATAACATTATTGGCAATGTCTAGAAAGTTACATCTAAGGAGAGGTTTGGTCACCTAATTGCACTTGCGATGATGAGAGAGATCCTTATTGAAAGCCCCTCTTTCACAGGAGCGACTGGTTGTCATAAATGTGATTACGTAATATTATTTGTGAATAATTAATTATTGATTCATATGATAAGGAAATATTTATTTTATATGAATATAAATGATGGATTTATTTATGTGGTTATTAATGAAGGAATTATTGTTGAGGTGTTTTATCGGTATTTTATCGGATTGGAGGTATTAAAAAATCAAATCGGGGTTTTTGAGATATATTGCGGGGTTATAATTTTTAATCCGTAGTTGGATTGTGGTAATTTTTGGGTATGTTATACATACATAAGTTGAGTATATGTCCACAAATTTTGAGCCGTTAAAAATGGACGAATGATTTGTTGTGAATTTTAAGAGGTGTCGGATTCGGAAATTAGGTTTATAATTGATTTTGGTGGAAAATTCTAGAATTGAGTGGGCCCCACTTGTGGTTGGTGAAGAAATGTGCTGAATTTTATTTCAAATGTGGTGGGTGGCAATAGTAGCGGCGGTAAAGCCATCGGTAGCAGTGTCAAGTCTGCTTGGTAGGGCTAACATTTTCTATAAATAGAGGGCTAAGTTAGAATTGAAAATCACACGAAAACAAAGTTTTCTCTCTTTCTCTCTCTATATTATTGAGCGTATTTTGTGAGTATTTAGATACTTTGAGAGTTCTTTGTTGATTATAAGTTTCATTCGACATCACTTGACCTTTCCTTCAAATCTTGATTCTTTGAGGTAAGGGATATTATTTTTTTTCGTAATGATATTATTTCTTGATATCATTATCTTTGAAATATTGATCTGAAGTTTTTATCAAATTTGGAACTTTTTCATGTCGGGGTTACTATTCATGAGTTACTATTCACGAGTTACTATTCATGAGTTACTATTCACGATTCTTATTCACGAGTCTACTATTAATGAAGCGTGAAAATGTTTTTTGTGGAATTTCTATCTTTTGGTGTCGGAGTTACTATTCACGTATCGACCTTTATTCACGTATCTGACACTATTCATCGAAAAATAAAATTTCTTCTTTTCGTCCAAAATATCTATTTTGGATACTAGCTTTGATTGTATCCATGTTTTGATCATTCTTGAATTTTACACCACTATGATTATTTTTGGGGTATTGTTGGACATGGATAAAACAAAAGTACTGAATCCTTAATCCTTAATCCTTGTCATTTTGTTTCACTTTGGATTCGTTCTTTAAAAATATTTTTCATCATCCTCGGTCTTAAATGATGATATTATTGAATATCTTTGGCACATAGTGCAAAGATGAATGATTCTGAAGAATATCTTTGGCACAGTAGTGCAAAGATGAGCGGTGTTTAAATGAACATGGCCGAGTGATGAATATCTTTGGCCTTTAGTGCAAAGATGAGCAGTGTTGAGATGAACATGACCGATTGATGAATATCTTTGGCACATGGTGCAAAGATGAATATTTGATTTGAGATGAATATTGATTGATGTTACGAGGGATAAAATATTGATGATGGACATTAAATTCATAGATTATAGTAGATTTCATTCTCTACGTAACTCTTACATGAATTATTATTTCATTATGAATATTGATCTGAAACTTGTTGTCTATTGTATTCTATCGATTTTTCCTGTTGGAGACTAACGATAATTTGTTGTATATTATCTTAGTCATAGTATTCTTCTTGGGCTAGTTGAGCTCACCCTTTTCCTTGTTGTTCCATTTTTTCGGGAGGCGAGAATGTAGCGAGTACTAGTCGGGGTATGGAATGAAGGTTCTAGAGAGAGTTGTTTAGTAGTCCTCACCATTTTTGTAAAATAATGTATCAATAAATGTGATGAGGATTTATTTGAGTATAGATATTGTCTAGAAGATAATATTTGTATTTAAACTCACGATATATATATTGTCGTATTTCACACGACATTTGTATTATTGAAGTTGTAGTTTGCTTCTTGTACCATGTATTTGGCGACTCAGAATGGGTGTTGTGTATACCTATTTTGGGGGCGTCACATACGTAACATAGATATGTGAAATACGTTATGATCACGAGACATACTTGGCAGTAAGGCGAGTCTATATGCCACAATTCCTACTCGATCGAGGATTTCAAATGGACCAATAAATCGAGGGTTGAGCTTTCCTCTATTTCCAAATCTCGTAATTCCTTTCCATGGAGTAACACGTAATAATACATGATCTCCAACATTGAACTCCACGTCTCTTCGATGAAGATCAACATAACTCTTTTGTCGATTTTGTGGGTTTATATACGTTGCCGGATTATTTAAATCTTTTCCGTTGTCATGCGTAACAATTTTGGTCCCAACAACGTTGCTTCATCCACCTCATCCCAGCATACTGGAGAACGACACTTGCGTCCATACAACGCCTCGAATGGAGTCATGCCTATACTTGCTTGATAACTGTTGTTGTAGAAGAATTCCACGAATGACAAGAACTTATCCCAACTTCCTTTGAAGTCTAGGACATATAGTCTTAATAGATCTTCAAGAGTTTGAATAGTCCTCTCCGACTGCCCGTCCGTCTGAGAATGATATGCCGAATTGAATCACAAATCTGTGTCTATAGCTTTATGCAAACTAACCCATAATCGTGAAGTGAATCTTGGGTTTCGATCAGAAACTATGGATACTGGCATACCATGCAGTCTTACAATCTCATTTATGTATATACGAGCAAGACGTTCGAGTGATAAGTAAGTGATAAGTAACAAAATCTCATTTATTTATCAACAATGACCCAAATTGCATCTATGCCTTGAGAAACCTTGAGAAGACCAGTAACGAAATCCATGTTAATGTGCTCTCACTTCCATTCTAGAATTTCAAATGGTTGTAATGGATCTTTTGGCACTTGATGATCTGCCTTGACACGTTGACAAGTTAAACACCTTGAGATAAACTCTGCTATCTCTCTTTTATATTGCTCCACCAAAATGTATGTCAAAGATCACGATACATTTTAGTACTCCAAGGATGGATTGTAAACGGTGTGTTGTACGCCTCCATCATGATTTTATACTTCAAATCAGAGTTGTTAGGAACACAAAGTCTAGAGTTGACTCGAAGTATTCATTCTTCATCGATTCTTTCTTCCGAAATAGCACCTTCTTGTACTTTCTTCTTTATACGCATCGACTCCGGGTCTATAGCTTGAGCAACTTTAACTTTATCGATTAAAGTCGGTTCTACTCATATATTTGACATCATCACGTGGGTCCCCGAAGTCTTTAACTCTATCTCCATCCTTTGCAAGTCATACAAAATGGGCCTTTGCGTTGATAATATCGCACTTGTATCCGCATGTAGCAGTCAAAAAATCAACTGCAACTAATGCATTCATGAACCCAAGGAGGAAGGAGACTAAACAATAGGGGAATGTGTTTAATGTTGTTTAAGTTTATATTTATTTTGTTTAATGTGGGTGGGTAGGAATATGATATATGGTACATTTTGTTTTTGGGAATGGATATGGTATGCAAGGCTTAGATGAACCATTTTGTATTTGGTTTAAACAGTTGGTATGAATATGATATATGGTATATTTTTGGAACATTGTATTGGGTTTTGATGTGTAAGTTTGTGAACTGAAGGAAATTAATGCAGATGCCTTAAATGGCCATTTCAGCTGTTGCTTATTATGTCTAATGGTTGCATGTGCTCTGTCTCTGTCTTGATGCACTATTTTTGTGTTGATGCAGTATGTTGTTTCTGTATTTTTGCAGTAATGTTGATGTTGCAGCTCTGTCTCTGTCTTGATGCCCTATTTTGGAAATAAGGCCTAATGAACTAGGAAATGCAAAGGAGTCTCATATGGCTCCACTAACATAGCACTAACACAGAGTTGTCTTGATGCCCTGTCTTTGTAGTAAGGCCTCATTAAACCTTATTACAATTCATTAAATATAACAAAACTGCATTAAAACACAGAGTTACCAAAATCAACCCATTACATTCAGCTACCAAAATAACTCCATTACATAATAATTCCAAAATCAATCCATTACATTCTAATTATAAAATCAAACCATTACATAGCATTACCAAAATAAATCTATTACATAATAATTCTGGATTGCCACCATTACATTCAACTGCATACCAAAATCAATCCATTACATTCATCTAAATCATCCTAATTCACTTCATATACATGATGAGAAAGCATAAAACCCAAGATATGACGAGCAACAAGATTAATTTTATCTCTTTAGCTGCAACTTTGTTAATTGAAGTCTTCAGTGTATTAACTTCCCTCTCCAATTCCTTGATTTCCACCTCATGCCCAACTGGAATGTTAAACCTTCTATCAATTTTGTGAAGTTCATTTCTTAATCGATCAATAACCTCCTTTGATCTTGTGGTAAAAGGGGCATCATACCATTTAAAGAATCCACAATAAGCATTCTTATCCTGCGTACAATATATATATATATATATACCAGTAATTTAACAAGAAATTAACTCCACATTAACATTAAGCTAATTATACATTATCCTGTGTACAAAATATATATATACAAGTAATTTTAAAAAAAATTATTAATAATTTATACCTTGTATCTTGATCAACTAAAACTTATTGGACTCGGGTTCGCGATATCGGTGAAGAAAAAAAAAAAAAAGACTCAGACGACGAGGAGAAGAAGAGGGAGTAGGGGAAGAGGACTGCTTCTTGCTTTGCACATTTCTTTCCCCGCTTCTTCCACTTCCACCACCACCACTTCCACTTCACCACACTGCGTAAACTAATTTTGGGTTTAATTTGTTTGTTTAATATGCTAGAATTTGTGTTTAATTTAGGGTTTTAATTTATTTTGTTATAAAAATGATGAATCCTCGAATGAATTAGTGTTCAATTTGAGTTTTGAAATTTAATCTAGGGTTTAATTTGTTATATATTAATCGAAATTTGAATTCAACTTGGGTTTGATATATTGGAAATTTGGATTTGATATGTATTGTATTGTATCTTGCAATTAGTGTTTGATTTGTGTAAATACATATTCTACATTTAAGTTTTAATTTGTATAAATTTGAGTTTGATATGTAATGTATGAGCGAGAAAAAGAATGTATCAATTTTTGGTTTGTTTATGCATGTTTAGGTATAGTGTGTATATTTGATATATATATGGAATAGTAACATTTATCTCGGATGATTATTTAAGTAGAAATTAAGTTTCATGCTACGACACGTATATCCCTAAACTTTTAGTTTCCTTATTACATTTTGCAATAGCAAATTTTGTAGGATTATTTTTTGATTTTATTTGATTATCTTGATTCTTGGTGGTTCCCATTAATCTTCTATAAATTCCATTCCTAAAACCCAGTAGTTGCTTTGGTTTATCTAGTCTTGATCTTTGTTTTACCCATTGATAGACCTGAAACCTAGATTGGATCTAGAAGTTTGTAATTTGGTTTATTAGTGTGTTTTTCTAGAGTTTGTAATTTGGTTTATCTAGTCTTGATCTTGATTTATCGTTATTATTTTGGTCTTATTATATTGGGAATTTGTATATTTCTCTTGGTTTGTGTCTTGGGTGCCTAGAAATGACTTTATATACATGTTGTAAATGCGTGTGGCTAGTCCATATTATAGGGGAGACTACTGGCGAATTTTTTTTTTATTAGTCGGGTAGTTGCGAACATTTATACTATTATACTTGAGCCTATTGTTGATCCACTAGAGCCTATTAAGGGGCTATTGGAGTTGATGGGCTTTGGGCTTGAGAACAACGAGGCCACACGAGGCCACATGAAACTTAGTGAAACCTCACGAGGCCAAGCCAAGCTTGGTTGTTAGCATGGTAAGCTATTGAAACATTAAGCCAAAATAAGCGATCTTTAGAGGCTGTTAGTGCAACGAGAGAAGGTAACTAGACACACATGGTCAATAAAGAGGCATTTTATCTTTTTAACAAGGGTATTTAACACTTATGTATATAAGAATAAAGCTACAAAATGTTATAGAAGCTATAAATTGCTCGACCAAGTTATGCATGCTTACAAGTATGCTCGAAGTCATATAGTTACAAGTATGCTCAAGTCATATGTTAATTAACATTTATAATGTTATGCATAGTAGATCTTAGTGGAATCATGGACCTCTATTGAGGCCAAGTAGTTGGATTGGATGTACGATGAAAAAGTCAAGTGCCCGATAAATCTTCTGATTGAATTTAAATTTGGTTGCCAAGTGTTTTTGGAGTATCGTATAGTCACCCGAATGTATGAATGGTAAGTCGCTGAATCGATGTCCATGTTTAAAGTGTAAGAATATAAATTATATGGGCGAGACATGGTAAACTATCATTTACTTGTTTACGGGTTCATGAGAAATTACGAAGAATCTTTGGTGGGCACATGGGCGGAGAAGAAGAGATGGTGGCATCACACAAGTACACAATTGAGGCGATGTACTCATCGTTATGAATGAAATGGTCCATGATATTGCGGGGCGATTTTGATTGGGAGCAAGCGAGAGACAACCTATGAATTACGATGCGAAAGACTTCTTTAAGTTGTTAGGCGAGGGTATGAAGCCATTGTGGCATGGTTGCACCAAACACACTACATTATGTCTGCGATGGCGACATTACTTAACATCATCAATGATCCTGACACATGCCATGAGTGTTTTGAGTCACTCTTGAAAGGCAATTAAGAGTATGTTGCTGACGGTGAGAAATTACACAGTAACTATTACTTTTGTAAGAAAATGGTGAAGAAGTTGGGTCTTGGATACCAAAAGATCGATCGTGTCCCAACGATTGCATGTTGTTTTATAAGGAAAATGAGCAGGATGACAAGGTGCACGTTTTGCGGTCATGATCGGTTTAGGCCTAATAAAGAGGTGTGACTACAAAAAATCAAGTATCTTGTTTTAAGATTCTAAGGTATTTTCCAATAACACATCGACTAAAAAGATTGTACATGTCTTGAAGATCAATGAACATATGAGTTGGCATGCGAAATCTCCATTAAAAGATGGAGAACTAAATCATCCATGAGATGGGCGAGGCTTGGAAAGATTTCAACTTAGCACATCCACGAATTTGCATTGGAACCTAGAAATGTGAGGCTTGGATTGTCCACAGATGGTTTCAATCCGTTTGGCCCCACTCAATTTATTCCGTACTCATGTTGGCTTTGTGATTGTTACTCCGTCTGACTTGCCTCCTTGGATGTGTATGAAACGACCATACTTATTTCTTTCACTTTCGTGATTCACGGTCCTAAGAGTCTGGAAAGAACTTAGATGTTTACTTGAGACCTCTTATAGGCGAGTTAAAGGTATTGTGGGAGGATGGAGTCTGAGACTTGGGATGTTGCAACGAAAATAAATTTCAACCTTAGAGGCGGCGATTTATGTGGACTATAAGTGACTTCCCGACTTATGGTATGTTAGGCTGGATGGAGTACCTACGGGAAGTTGGCTTGTCCATATTGTATGGAGCATCTGAAAGTCGTTTAATCTATCAAAAGGTCGAAAGCCTTGTTGGTTTGGTTGTCATCGTCGGTTCTTCTGGGTAGATCACCCGTTTGAAGAAATAGAGAACACTTGAGGAAAGGAAAGTAGATAATGATATGCACTTACTGCGATTGTCGGGAGCGGAGATCGAGATCGTGTGATGAGATTAGCGGTTATCCCATTTGGTAAGGTTGATCGACAAACATAATCAATGGGTTTGGTGAATCTCATAACTTGGTTCGGAGAAGCATCTTTTGGGAATTGCCTTATTGGTCTACAAATTTGATTAAATCGTAATCTAGATGTGATGCATATTGAGAAGAATGTGTTTGACAATGTGTTTAACAACTTGATGAATATTACGGGGAAGACAAAAGATAACGATAAAGGCGCGTTTGGACATGAAAGATATTTATAAGCGTCTGGATTAGAACTTTATGAATCTCCCAATGGTAAGATTGTCCAAGCGCGCATGAGGTACACATTGTCCAAAAAGCAAGTTGAAGATGTGTGCACATGGGTTAAGTCTCTTAAACTACCGGATGGATATCGTCGAAACATTGCAAGGTGTGTTACGGGTGGGAAATTGCAAGGGATGAAGAGTCATGGTATCGTCGTGTGTTCATGGAGAGACTACGTACTATAGCATTTGGGATCTGCTTGATAAACCAATATGGGATGCTTTGACGGATCTTAGTCGTTTCTTCAAAGACTTGTGTTCAAAATCATTGAATGAGAAGGACATGTTTGTACTTGAGAAGAACATCATAGAGATCACGTGTAAAGCGGAAAAAATATTCCCACAGTTTTTTGACTCCATGGAGCATTTGCAAATCCATCTTCCCTATGAAGCTCGTGTTGGGGGTCGATTCAATATAGATGGATGTACCCTTTCGAGAGGTGATGGGAAACCTTAAGAGGAAGGTGAAGAATAGAGCTTATGTCGAGGGTCGATATCACGAGGCATCTGATTTGATGAGATATCTCTACGTTTGTCTCGGACTATTTTTTAGGACGAAGTCTTGACAAAACGATCGAGTATCGAGACATGATGATGGAAATGTTGAACTAAATGGTGGTGGCTCTCTGTATTTGGTCTGTCGGTAGCGCTTATGGAAAAGGGAAGCGCGTATTCCTCTCGAGCAAAATTACATACATACGTACTTACATTCTTCTCGATTCTTGCGAGGAGATTGGCCAATTTGTGAGGTACACATGTAAACTTGATATTTTATCTTTTAAGTTGAAAATTTATTCTAATATGTTAATGTTTATAACATGGTATAGATTGTGCGATGTGAGTTAAAAGTGAAGCATCTTAAGCATAAGCGATAAAGATATTAAAATCAATCGGGATAAAAACTTTGCACTTTGGCTAAAGGACAAAGTAAGTTCAATTTTAAGCACGTAGTGTATATATATATATATATATATATATATATATATATATACTAACTATGACTTCATTTAATAAGATGGAGTTTTTGTAGGCTTTGGTGAGGGATCAACGATTAGGCTAATGTCTGAAGTCCTAGCTATGGGACGAGACGAGGATCAAGTCGGTATGATGGTTCTGAAATAAATGGTTGTGAATTTCACACAAAGGCATATGGGCGCGGTAAAAGAACAACGAACTACGGGTGTGTGTGTCGAGGAGATTATTCTGATGAGCTTGGTCGTGCCTTTTATGGGGAGTTGGAGGAAATCGTGGAGTTGTCGTCTGAAGGAGCGCGTCTGAAGTCGTATTCACTTGTTCAAGTCTTGTTGGTTTGATTCGGAAAAAAAGGGATCGTGTTGTGAGACATGGAATCGTCGATATTGACCTCCATAGTCTGCGTACTCCAACGAACCGTTTGTTTTACCAACTCAAAGCGATACAAGTATACTACACTCCTAGTCTGTTAGGAAAAGGGATAGGCCGCTTCTGATTGGCAAGTTGTAATTTATACTCCGTAGCGTAGTCGTGTAGAATTAGTTGATGGGGAGATTTACGAAGCGGATGCTTCGTAGTCGGACTATAATAAATGTGGAGGGCGACAATGAAGTAATCCGATTAGATGGTGGAGATGAACCACATGAATTAGATCTGAGTCGATACTTGTGTCGGATGACATTGATCTTGAGGAGGAAGAGTTATTGGTGAATCGACCTGAGAATCTGAAGCGGATGATGGTTATGAATCTGCAACACGTATCTGAATGATTACGAATCGGACATTGACACTTGAACTCATGAAATGTATGTTTAGCAATACATGTTTTTATATCATTGTCATGTTTATGTACTAAACTATTTAAATGCAACTTTTGTTTATTGTCATTTTATATTCATATATATACATGTTTATATCATCAATCATCATGTTTATGTACTAAACTATTTAAATGCAACTTTTGTTTATTGTCATTTTATATTCATATATATACATGTTTATATCAACATCATATTTATTATCATATATACATGTATTTTTTTGTTTAAATATGACTCTAATAACATCTTGAAATTTTGTAATATCGTGTAATGAATATGACTCTAATAACATCTTGAAATTTGTAATATCTGAGATGGCTTGAGCGGTAGCGGTATGAAAAAGCTTGGCTTGGGTAGGGGCCTAATAATGTGCCCAGAGGCCCTACTAATCCGATGATCGGATTCTTATTGATTAAGCCCTCCTCCAATAATATCGTCGTCCGCGTATATCATTTATATAAAAGCATTTAAGATTCCATTTATTGTATATTGGTAATGTTTTGATTGATATTATATTGGTAATGTTTTGTTTTGGTCTTATTGTATTGAAAATTTGTATATTTCTCTTGGTTTGTGTCTTGGGTGCCTAGAAATGTCCATATATGCATCTAAATAAATGCGTGCATGTGGCTAGTCTATATATATAGGGAGACTATGGCGAATTTTTTTAAAGTATTATAAGTATAAGTTTGAAAATGTTCACAAATATTATAACTTAGATGTAAATTGCTTTAATATATACTAATTGATGTTGTATATTATAGTGATTTTTAGGATAATAAGATCGTCAGTGTGCATATCACAAATTTGTGTTTACTGAATTGGCCTACACACACGATTACGTGGTAACACACACTATATATACCTGAGGATCTTTGTTTGGGCGAAATTTGGGTATATTTTTTTAATTATGACAAATAATATTAATATAATATAATAATATTAATAAAATATTCAAAGGATAATTATTTAGTAATGTTATTATTGTTTTTTTTATTTGCGAAAGCGGTATAGATGGGAGGGGAGGGCCTTGAGCTTGATGATGATTGAGACATTATTACGGCAAAAGTCGGGTCACTTTGAGGACAACTTGAATAAAAAACGACAAAAAGCCATTCACAATGCTGAGATCGACCATCCGGGCCGGGGAGAGGATTATATGCACGAGCATAGCCCACAGTGGTGCACCCGATCCATATAAATTTGAGATGTGTATGCCCAATGGAAGGTGAGAGGCTGGGGTGAAAAAGGCGAAAAGCTACCGCCACCAGCAGAGCCTCGGGTGTATCAGATGGCGAAAAGGCTAAAAAGGAACATCTGAGGCGGCGATATTTCACGATTCTGACATATCCTTTGCCCGAGATGCGTATTTACAAGTTTTAATATGTTTACAATCATGAATTGTAGAAAATATCCCATTTTACTTAGTAATATTGTGTTTGTTTTTGTATAGGAGTCTCGGTCTCAAAATTGACTATCCATTGGTTTGGATGTATACGTATACACCGTGATAGTGCACTGAGGCTATCCGGATAAGCGGTAATAAGTTTTAACAACTTTGATCTTGTTTATTAATACTTACAAAATATTATTTTAACTATTTAAGTGTTAACATGATGACGGGATACTTATAAGCGTTTATTGAATGGCGTATCTGAAGGCACTCCACGTCACTTTATTGATCAAGAGTTGTGGGAGAGGCGTCTGCATTGTGAAGAAGAACTACATTAAAGGTCGAGGACAACGGCGGCGCCCATCCTTGATGGCTCGAGCGACTCTGCTACCCGGTCTTCCACGATCATTGAGTCATCCATTTGTTCATACTCGGTTTGTGTGAGAGCTATATGTCGAATCGAAATCTTACGAAGATCTTTGGCGGGCACACAGGGGCTCTTGATCACGAGGAGTTAGGCTTTGAAGCGATGGCGGCGGCAATGAAGAACTGACGACATGGGGATGGCGACGAGTATAAAATCAATTTGTTGTATGTATTGTCGTAATATATACCGATGTCAACATATTTATTATATTTGTAACTTGTTTTATTATTTTGTTAATTACGGGGGGATCGAGGAGGGGCCACGCTTGACATAACCTTGTACTTATATATTCATTATTTGGATGTTTGTATATATATTACTTAAACAAGTTTTGAAATGTTATTATATTTATTCAAATCATATTGGTTTTAAAGGTTTATATACTAGTTTGGTGTATGTGTTGGTGGACGATGGATGTTTATATTGTTTTGTATGTTGTTTATCT
This sequence comes from Panax quinquefolius, assembly GCA_020205615.1. Classification (NCBI taxonomy): domain Eukaryota; kingdom Viridiplantae; phylum Streptophyta; class Magnoliopsida; order Apiales; family Araliaceae; genus Panax; species Panax quinquefolius. Next base: position 75,443,919 of record CM035174.1, read on the forward strand.
TGGTGTGTATGTGTGTTGGGATAAAGCGGTGAAAGGAAGATTTATCCTTTTTAAAGAGAGAGAGAGAGAGAGAGAGAGAGAGAGTGATGTAAAATTTTAGAGAGATGAACTAAAAAAATGAATATAGAAAAAGTGGATAATTAATCTATCTAATAAAATACAAATTATTTTGAATTTCTCGCTTACTCAATAAATCTTTTGAGCCGTCTAAAATTTAAGATAAATTCTACAGTCCATACATTGCCCGAGACACGAAACACCGCTAGTATATATACATTAATCTACACTTGTGCTTAAATTTAATAAATGGGTTGACCCACATATTAAAATCCGTACTGCTCACTTATAATTCACTTAATTTTTAATTCATTTAAAGTTAAATCCATTTATATCTGCCTAAACCCGTTCACATCCTCCCTTTTGCCGGATCTAAATGCAACAAGTCATTACTACAGACAAGATGACGAGATTAACATTTTATTGTCTTTATATTTATTCTATAGGGAAGAAAAAGATGGTTGAGTAGCTACCATACATACATTACATATATATTTGAGAAAGGTAATCTAAAATCGTCGTCAAATTTAGTTCAGACTACTTAACAAAGTGATGTAATTTTGTATAAAGTTTAAAATTATAGATTTTTTTATATAACCTAAAAATGAAAATTTTAAATCTTAGGGATAAAATTACGTTATTTTATCAAGTAACATTAGCCAAGTTTAGCTAAAACATTGTCGTAGATAATATTTTTTCATATATATATAATTTATAAATATTAAAATGTATTTTTATTCCATGTTTACCTAAAATTTAATAATTATTAGTTTAATATGGTGATACTGAAATTATAATGGCAAACTTAAAAATATTGTGTCATTTTATATTATAATATAATTTTTTTTGTGAAACAAAAAAATTAACAAATGCAATTCTTTTTAAGGAGCAAATGGAGTATTATGTATGGAAATATTAATGAATGATTAGTGGCTATCTCATGCTACCAAAAACTATTTTACTTTCTATTTTGTAAAAATAAATTGTTTGGTTTTGGTGAAAGAAAAAGAAGTTTCCATCTTGGAGAGAGAAAAAAATGGGCTTTTACATTTTTTGGTGATTCACCAAAATAGTTTAAATATTTTATGAGTGTAATTATTTTTAAAAATGTAATAGAATATGTAATTGATTCCTAATTTAAACCTTTTTATTCAAAATAGAATAAATGTGACACCCTTGATTTTGAAGAAAAATTACTACTGTTAGATTTTCACAACTTTATTCTTAAAAATAATGTTATGGACACAAAGTATACACAAAACTATGCACAAATAATATAAAAAGAAAAATGTATGAACCGGGACTTATCATTGAATATTTTATATATTTTTATTGGTAAGTAATATATGAGTCATATTTTTTGTGTACAATTTATGCATATTTTATTATTTTATTTTCAACAATTTATAAACAATGTTTTTCTGCCATCTTGACAATTTTTTTGGTCATGTTATAGCTCCTATGGTAATGCTACCCTATAAAACCTTTCTATTTGACCAAAAGAAAAAAGAAAAAAGAAAAAAAGAAATTCCAGCAAAATGGAGGGTTTTGCATTTTCCATTTACCATTTACCATGTACCATGTACATATGTTATCTAAATTTATTTAGTGATTCTCGTGGAAAATATGTTGCATAAATGTATATAAGTACGTGTGATTAAGATAAATAAATGTTGTTAATCAAGATTTAACCCTCTTTTCTTGTAATTTTGTGCATAACTAACAAAGGAAATCTTAATTTGTGTAAAATGCATTTATGAGAAGTTTGAACCATGTGGACTTTGCAAGAGAAAGTGTATTTACCATTTTTTGAGTTTATATTAAGAAGTCTTGTTACATATAACGACAAATTTGTATCGTTAGTAAATATTAATATACGTGGATATATGGGATATCATAGGATTAAGAAGGAACCTAGATTAAATTATTATATTTTATTATTTAAAATTCCATATTAATTATAATATAATTTCGTCATGAAATTTATGACATAAATTATTTACCCATATTCGGTGCAAGTTTTGAATGGATATAGCACTATTATTTTAAATCGATCTGATAACAAAAACTTGCCATAAAAAAGCCTAACGAATTCTAGACTCAGTTTAGCCAGCCTATTTGAGTACCAAATTATTGGGGCTTACACTATTTTGGTTAGATCAAAAATAGTTAGATTTTGGGTATTCAAATGCGGAGCTCATGGAAGGTCCGACTCATTTGATTTATTAGTCAATTACGTAACTGAGAGTTAGAGAGATTGTAAGAAAGTGGTTCAACCACTTCGACCTATAAGACTCACGTCTCATCTCCTCAGTTCATCTCCTCAGTTGATTTATCTCACCAGTTAATATACGGTTATTAGTTGGCTCAAAACTTAGAAACTTTTATCAATAATCTTTTCCAACACAGACCAAGTATGAATTTAATTTTTTCGTTTTGTGTAAATAAATCATGACATGGATCTTATTTTCCCTTCAAAAACTAATTTATAGAAAAGAAAAATATAAACTTTATAAGTATTATTTTTAGTTTATAAAATAAAAGGTGTAATCTTTAAATTTAGAGTACAACTTTACCCATTTATTAAAATCACGGGCTAGTTTAAATAGCGGATTGTATAATATGTTAAAATTGCGATGAGAAAATTATTAGTTTTTATAATAAGTTATTTTCATATAAACTTTTTAATACATTTGTGCATGACATATCACTTACATTTGTAAATATATTGAATAATGGATTTAATAATTTAGCGGATATTCATATCAAAAAAAGATTGAAAGTACACAATCCATATACCAACTCATAGCCCACAATTTTGTAACGAGCTCAATGAATATTAGAGAAAACAATTGAAGAGAGATTCATACATTGAACATCCCATCAAGCTTGTTAGTAAATTAACTGTCACACCTCCAATTATTTAAAATTCTGCAGGTGCACAGAGCATAAATTACCATTATACATACTTGGAGATTTTAATAACTAATTCATATTTAACACGTAAAATTTCAAATACACCCATTACGATTTCACAGAAAAATTCTCTTAAAACAATAAAACATACAACACCCAATGTAATAGTTAAATAAATCCTAGGGCTAGAAGAATTGGAAAGGTATAAAAGAATAAAGAAATTAGCTAAATAGAAAACTATGCATGAACTTTCGTAAATAAACTTATAGGGTTATGTTTGTTTGTAAGGATTACACTTGGGATTGAACTATTAATTCTAAGTTTCTTATTTGTTTTCAAAAATATACTTGGGACTATTAGTCCTAAGATAATAAAATGACTTGAAATGAGATTATTTAATACTATGTCCAACTAGGTATTATAATCCCTACCATTTGAGACTAAAACTTATGGACTAAATTAACTTTTTACTTTGTTTACATCAAATAAAGTTGGTAATACATGATAAAACATTAATAATATGTACTACTAATAGTATGTGTTACTAATATATGTGTTAACGCCAAGATTCGTTCACGCGCTCCATTCATCAAAGCGCGTCCAATCTTGCACAAAAACGGGTAAACACAGAAAGATTGACGGCTTGGGCCGCCGGAGGATAGCTCCGGTGTGAGAATAAGTACAAACTGAATAAAGTTAACAATGGAGGCTTAATACTCTAGTACTGGAAAATAATAATTGTGTGTACCTTAAAATCAGAGTAAAGTCTTATATTTATAGTGATCTCACCACCTTCATAGAATTCTTCCCTGCATAGAATTGGAACTCCTCATTAAGTAAGATACCTTAATGGGAACAAATGCAATTCTCTTAAGGAAAGGAAGTCGGTTTAGTACCTGACACTTTCCTTAGGAATTAGAAACCAAATCTAATTAGGAATATTTGATTTCTTAAATTTCTCAACAACCAAAAAAGTTCTTGCATGGGTTAAAATTACCCTCACGTGGCCCATCATACAATTTAGGCCCAAATAATCATGTCCCAATATTGTCCCCAATCTTCAGTTGAATGGAACATTGAATTGAAGTGTATTTCAAACAAGGCCCAATGATTATTAATAAATGATGGCAAGCCAAACACCCTTGAAAAGCCACCTAGCCCATGATGCAGCAACCCGTCAACTCCCATCCACGTACCTCATCATTAGGCCGCATTAAGAGATTGTAATATACACACGGAGCAAGAATATAGAGCTCATTAATGATATCAGTAAATGCATAAAAAGGTTTAGAAGTAAGCAAATCATATTGTCAGCTGTAACTAACTTTACCAAAGACATAATAACATTTAAGTTAAATAGTAACATAGTTGTAACACACTATTAAAAATCTATAAATAATTTAAAGCCAGTAGAAAATCTTTGAGCAAACTATGTAGTTCAATTGTGAACAAACCTTTTTAGTTCATTTGAGAAACTAATCTCAGAGTGTAAGCAAAGAAAGTTTTAATTGTACCAACTAGAGAGCCAATCATGCAAAATAAATCTCAACAACTGACTACAGAGTTCAACACACACAAGCATAGATATAATAATTGAACATTGATATCTATATAAATCTATACGAATTTTTTTTTTATACCAATTCCTTAGGCAAGACAATCATTACTATTAAAAACAACTTATAAACTTTGAATGTATGCAGATATGGAACAAAATAAAACATTAGTTACAAAGAGGTTACCACAGCACAACAAAAATTTTATATGACGAAGAGATACAAAGCCTTTCCATTACAGTGTCAGTATGCACGGAATCACTCATACAACAATATAGTGCTATATATATATATATATATATATATATTCTCTAGGTATTGTCGACGTCGGGAAAAATTTCCTTCTTTGGAATTGCTCTTTTAATGATTTCTTACTCTTTATGTTTTCTATGTGGTTCGAATTTGGTTTGAAAGGGTGAAATTTAACAAAAGAGTCCGACATAAAATGTCGACGATTTGAAAATATTGATTTTTACAGAGACGGCAGTTGGTAGAAATGAAATTGTTGAATCAACTCAACCGACTTTATGAAAAGTTTTGCAAAAGGCCCAGTTATTGAACTATGTTTAACATACCTTGGAAACCGAGATTCATAGAGTTCGAGGGCTTGATTAAGGAGTTAGGCACCCCCCGACTTCCGTGAAAACACGGTTACCGCATCTTTTCAATTTTCTAATTATTTAGAATGTGTGTGTATGTGTGTTGCAGTTAATTGGGCCTAAGTGCTTTATTTAGAAGTAACGTTATGCCTCTTTTTCACCTATATACAAAGGGTTTGATTGTAAGATCCCCAACTTTTATGAATAAAGAATAATTTTCTCGAAATATATTTTTGAATATTATGGTGTGGATTTGATATAATGTTATAGTTGTGGGTAATATTTACAAATTTTGCAAAGTAAGCAAGTTGTTATATAATATTCGATTGGTCGGGAAATATTCGCTTTTAACGAGGAATATTCGTATATGGCAAGCACAATCATTGGTGGACCCCATAACGGAAGTATTGTCGTAGTTAGAAAAACTACGTAATTATCTTTTATAAAAATAACTACGAAAGTGTTACCATTAAAACCGCTGAACTACCCGGTAGTAAAAGTACGATGTCTACGCGTGGTTTACATAGTAGTACACGGTATTGATTATTGATGCTTACGTGAGAAGTCACTTAGTTATACTCAATTATTATTACAATGAATCTTTGCATCATATCTCTCATATTATTGATTCAATTATCACACAAAGATCATCTCAGTATAATATTTTATATTATTAAATTAATAATTGAGATGACAAAGTTATTCATATTATTATTTACAATATTGACATTGTCTAGAAGTTATGTCAAGGAGAGGTTTGGTCACCTAATTGCGCGCCAATAAGGAGAAATCCTTATCGAAAAGCTCCATCTTTCCTGGGAATGACCTGGCTGTTAAATATTGTGAGTTATAATATTAATGATGAATAAGTTCGTGTTGATTAAAGATGAAATTGATAGTTCCATTGTGTGGAAATTATTAGTGTTAGTAGAAATCGACATCTATTTCGATAATAATGGATGTCTGGAGGTTATATTGATCAATCGGGTAATTAATCGGATAAATGAGCAATTAATTGCTATTAATTCACATGCTTATAACTATGTGTTCACATGTGTCTACTATTGATTCACATGATTTACTATTAGGGGAATTGGTGCAAGATTGATAATACTTGCATGACTAAAATTAAAAATGGAGGTATAGATGAAGGTACTAATACTGTAATTAGTTTTTTCACATGATTATACTATTAAGTCACATGAATGAAACTATTAATTCACATTATTTACTATTAGGGGAGGTGGTGCAAGTTTGATAATACTTGCAGGACTAAATTAAAAATGAAAAAAAAAGGAAGGTATTATACTGTAATATTTTGAGCCCCAAAACGTGCAATTAACGAAACTATATTTTCCTATAAATAGAAGCTCATTCTTCTTTCATTCTCACCAATTCACTAAGTGTCATAAGAGCAATTATTATAGAGAGAAATTATAGAGAGAAAGAAGAAGAGAAGTCTGATACCTCACTATTCCAGTATCCAGTTTCTTCTAAGGTAAGAGGTATTATTTCTTTCGTATTCATGAAGAGAGTTATTTTCTTTCAATACTCGTAAGGGTTGTTATTCCATTCTTTATTATTCTGTTGGAATAACTCGTCTGCATGCGATCTATCGCATGCTCGGTGAATTCTTCCATTATTCCATTTTTATTATTATACATTGGAATAACTTTTGCTCTCACGCTGGCTACCGCATGCATGGTGAATTCTTCATTATTCCATTCTTTATTATTCTCATTGGAATAACTTTGCTTATGTGGACTCTGCAGATGCATGGTGAATGATCCTTCGTATTCATTCATTATTAAATTGTGGAAATGATCTGTTTACGTGGATTACCGCATGGCGAGCAAAAATCCATTTGCGCTTTCACATATTCTATTATACTCAAATGGTTAAAGTTTTGGCTTCTATACTCCATGAAATTAGTAGAATATCCTGGATATTTCAAGCTTCATCCAAATCTTTTCATGGAAATATTCTTCTGAGCATTCTTGAATTTTACTCCACAAAGCAGTGTCATGTTGACAATTTAGACTTTATTGATTTCTGGATAAATTAAATTATAAATCTTTAAATTTATCTTGAACTTGTTTTATTAAATTATTATGTCATTGTCATCATCCTCATGCTTATATTGTGATGAAAGTCATCTTTGGCTTACGTGCATAGATGGACTTGGTATGATTATGACCAGGGATTATTCGGTATAATCATGACCGTAATGTGATGAATGATGTGGTGAAAGTCCTCATTGGCCTGTAGTTCATTGATGGACAATTGTTGGTATGATTATGACCAGGGATTATTCGGTATAATCATGACCGTTGATGATTACATGAATATCCTTGGCCGTGATGCAGGGATGATTCGATTTTATTTATTAAGCTGAGTCTCAGCGATAAAGTTGATGAAAAACTTTTTAAATCATAGAATATAGTAGATTTTATGCTTTACTTGACTCTTCTAATAGATTGCTTGTTCCGCTGCAGTTAAACTTGATGTTTGTTATGTTTTATCAGTTTAACACTGTTGAAGGCTAACGATAAATTATTTTGCATTACTTTAGTCATAATATTTCTTACTGGGCTAGTTGAGCTCACCCCTTTCTTTCACTGTTCTCTTTAGGAAATGAGAATATAGCTGGGACGAGTCGGGGAACGGATTGACGGTCCAGATGGTTGTTTTAGTAGTCCTCACTATTCTATAAAATAGTGTGACAATAAATGTAATGAAGACTCCATTGAGTGTGGATATTGTCTAGATGACAATATTCTTATTAAAAACTCTTAGATTATGTTTTGTCGTATTTTACACGACTGTTGTATAATTAAGTTGTATTTAAATTTTGTACCATGTATTTGGTGACTCAAGATGGGTGATGTATACCTATTTTGGGGGCGTCACACAAGGCATATAAGATTATGTTTTGAAAATATATTTTTAAACCCTTATGCTCACATAGTAATTGAGGCCTTTGATACTTCCATTTTATTCTGTATTCGACTTGTTTTGATTTTATTCTCGAGATGCGAAGCATCTTCGACAAAATAATATACATATAAGTGTCGGGCTCCTTATGGGCATGAAAGGCATCAAAGGATGTTCGGGCACCACACATGATTTGCAAGCTAGCACTACAACTGAAAAGTGGCTATCATGGGAACCAGATCTAGATCCGTTAGCTTGATCTTAGATCCCGTGGCTCCTAGGCTCACATAATATCATATGAATAGTCTGCATAACAAAGATAATGAAATAAAACAAACAATTAATCTAAACGTCGCAAAAGAAAGGATTCATCAGTTAAATCTTTGCATGCGCGTAGCCAAAGCTTCCCGTTCCCTCTAGATACAGCTCAAGGGTCACGTGGTTGCTTACTTTTTACAAAACTAGATAGAAAACTAGATTTAAATAAATCTTAGCCATTCTAGCTTAACGGTTCCAGTTTTACAACTTTTGAACCGGTTAAAAGTTAGATATTGATAGATTTAGATAAATCTAGTCCACAGATTTAAATATTATAGATTGACATTGAATGAAGAGTTAAATCGATATTTAATCATAGTAAACGATATATATATATATATATATATATATATATATATATATATATATATATATATATAAAGTAGTATGCATACAAGCCAATCATGTATGATGATAAAGCATACTTTGTAATCAATCTTATTTATTTATTAATAAAAGAATTATTTATTAAAGGCATTTATTATCGACATGGTGTTGTTTTAATAATATGTGATAAACCCTTAGTTTTAAGCAATGGTTTTAGAATTATGATGAGATCATGCTAATGAGATCTAAATTCTTAGATAGCTTAAAACTAAAATGTTCCCAATCAATGGATTACTAAAAAGGGGATTAGTGAATCCGGATAGATTGTTACGTACGTTGCTTGCTCATTGGATGAGGATGATTGTTCTCATGATCATTTGTGTGTAGACACTAAAGCAAGTATGTAGGTGCTTATTAGAGAATAAGTTCACTGAAAGTGACTCGCTAAGCAATACCTAATGGAGTTTTACTTGCATGTCAATAGGAATTCCTGTAGTGATAGTAGTACAAATGATCCTTAGACTTGAGATCATCATATTATCTTATATATAATTAATTACACTTTGACTTATTTCTTAAGACTCTTAGAGTATATCAAAGTATATGTTTGGGTGTAATAAGTTATGTATGGAGATAATGAATGATCAATAAATAATCTACCACTTCTAGTAAAAGAAGAGAAATGTCTTATGTGATTCGATAAATGACAACCCAGGAATCCTTGGCCATGGTGGAATGAAATTAGAAAGTAGTTTCTAATTTGCATTCATTAGGAGTTGTGCATTTAGGAATCGAAATACATATAATTAAATAAAATAAGACTTGACAGTAATTCCATGTCTTATATTTAATTGGGACATTATATGGTGGAAGGATTGAATTGTACGGTAACTATTAACTCAAAGGTTCTTTTATGATTAATGTTGAAATCTATATTATCTGGAAAGTCGTTGATCGTTAGGGAGGCTTATCCCTATTGTAGAATAAATATTATTTATTTATATAAATTAATCGTTTAATTTATTTATTTAAATAAGATTAGAATTGTTCTAATTGATTTATTCACAACCGGTTTAATATGGAGAACCTAAAGGGTCACACCATAAAAGGAAGAATAATTATTTAAGAAGTTAATGGCATAATAATAATAATATGTTAAGTATATTTAATTTAATCTATGGTGATAGAATAAATTAAATACCTTAATATTTATTATTTAATATTTTAAAATATTAAATATAAATTAATAAGACGAGTCTTATTAATATTATTACAATTATTATTTTTTAATTTCTAAAAGAGTTTAGGAATTAATTTAATATAAGTACTCTCATTTATTCCTAATAGGATTAGGAGGGAAAATTAGTTAAAAGTTTAATTAATTATCCCTAATAAGATTAGGGAGCCCATTTAATTAAAAGAGTTTAATTAAATAAATAATACCTTATTTTAATTAAATATGGTTACCTGATATCTTTATAAGAGGAGTCTTATATTAGATATCACATATACGTAATTCCAATAGTTGGAGAGTACGCCCCTTTTTTCTATTGAGATAGAAAAAACTAGGGTTTGAGCCAATACACCATTCTTCTTGAAAATTATTCTTCCTTGGTGGATCACCTCTAAAGGCCATACACTTGGGTTGCTAACATTGATCAAATGAAGGAATCTACCCGGAGATTCAAGGAGATCGCGGAGAAGTAGAAGGTGAACTCGTACCTGTGGAAGCTCGTATCTACAAGGGTATGATTCCATAACTTCTTGTTCTTCGTTTTAATTAATAATATGCATAAAGGATGATCCGGGTAATTGGTTTGTGAAAAATTTTAAAATCTGATTTTACTTTGCTTCTGCTAATTTTGCAATTTGATTGTTACTTTGATTTTCACAAAACCTAACAGTGGTATCAAGAGCCAAACTTTATACAAATTATTAATTATTATGATTCCATATATATATATATATATATATATATATATGGGTGTTAACGCCAAGTTTCGTCTGCGCGTCCAATCACAGAATCCACGCGCTGAAACCTGCACAATAACAGATCACATAGAAGCTTGACGGCCATGCCACCGGGGGATAGCTCTGGTGTGAGAATAAGTACAGGTCGTTCACAAGGTTTAACAATGGAGGCTAAGTGTTTAGTGCTCAAGAGTAGGTATTACCTGTTAATTGTAGTTAAGCCTTGTATTTATAGCCATTCTCATCTCCCAAAAGCCCCTCTCCGAGTCGGCATAGGACTCCTAAATATGGTAGTTACCTATATTTGGGTCCAACATAATCTCCTTAAAAGGTGCAAGTAGAATCCCTTTCCAATACTACCTTTGGAGTTGCCTTATCAAGATATGGTTAGGGTTAGGACCCTTAACCACGTAAGCCCCTTATCACTCCCAACTCTGCATGTGGGCTGTCCGACTGCACAGGCCCAACCCATCAAGCATCATAAGCACCGGTCTTGGCCTCGGTCCAAAGGACGCGAAGACCAGACCCCGACCTCCATGATCACAACCGGATCCCGGCCTATTGGGCTCGGGTATCCGAACCCGAACGTCCTCGACCTCCTATATGCCTTCGGCCATAACGGCCCAACCTCATCGATTCTAGCCTAGGCCTATAGCCAACATGGTGGTCGGTAAAACACTCCCGAACATTGCCCCTAGTCTCTTGTTATAAGATATTTATGACATAAAACTTGAAAGGACACGAATATAAATAGTCACGTCCGGTAATGATGAGCCGTCTGGGAAACCCAAACGGGTTCTCTTCGATTTATGAGCCGGTACACGTTTTTCCAAGGCTGGGCTCCACCTGCCATAAATAGCCGTCCTGAGAAACCGTGCCAGACGTGCTATATAAGTCCCTTAACACCCATCACTGTCACTTTTTCGAGCTTTTATCCATTTCAAATTCTCACCAAATTCTTCCGGCAAGGACGATTTCCGGCGAGTATTCCATTTCCACAGATCCTTTGATTTTCATCATCCTGATAGTTTTCGAGCTTCATCCTTGTCCGTTTCCTTCTAAAAACTCACAGCTGTGCCTCATTCCCTTACAAAACATCCCAAATGGCTGATTCTGTCACTCCAACTCCGGCCGGTGAATCAAATCCTCCCTCCGTCACCGTCGGCGACCTGATTCCTGTCGACCTACCAGTGGCTCACACCGATAGCCCTTCTTCCTCGATACTCCCTACCCCTATCAGTGCCGAGACCAAAATCCGCAACGTCTACCACTCCGAAACAGAGTTTTCTCATGTCAATACCCCATCTTCCATTACGCCTACTCAAATCTCCGATATCCGAACCCTCTTCAATATTCCCCAAGAATACATTTCGGGCTCCAAAACCAGATGAAAAAATGTTTTGGAGGCCCGAAGGCGAATGGGTGGCTGTTCCCCTATATCTTCTGAAATATGGGGTTCGGTTTCCACTTCACGAGGTCATCTCTTCCTACCTTTTTTTTGCGGGCATCGGGTTCGCACAGCTCATGCCCAATTGGTACATCCACCTTGTTGCCTTCATTGCTTTATGCCAGGAGCTTGGTATCACACCTGGCCTCGACTTCTTCTTCACCTTTTCACTGTCACCGCTTCGAAAGAGCCTGGTTTGAAGCAGCTAAACAAAATACCTACCCGAACCGCTCCTGTTAAGACCCCTTCAAGTAACAAGGGTTGGCATGACAAATGGTTCTTCGCCAGAGGAACCGACCTCCAGCTCCTTCCTCAATGGGCCCATCCTACAGATTCCATAGCCAAGGTGTCCAAGTTCCCGAAGTATCGGGCTAGCGCTTTCAAGGCCTTCTATAAGAAATGGAGTAAGATTGAATGGTCACTGCCGGTTTTGTCCGATGAAACTTTGTTATTTACGCACAGATGTAAGTATCTTTCTCCGAACTCCTTTATACTTCCTCTGACTGCCAAACCCCTGGATGTGTTCCCTGACCCTTCCAACTCATTGTTGTTTGTGCAGTGACGATTTTCAAGCCTGATGGTGCTGATGAAACTTTGACTCCTTTTCCTGTTGCGATCGAGTCCATCCGTCTACCCATCACCGATGAGACGCCCGAGGAGGATGCCATTCTCCTGACTGAACTCTCTGTCGGTTCCTCTTTGGGTCCTACTGACCCAGTTTCTCAGGCCGAGGCTCCTGTCAAGTCGGTACTAAAGATGATTAAGGCCGATAAGATGGCTCTGCTAAAGAAGGCAAAAAAGCCTTCTGCCAAGGCCCCATCTAAGACCGTCACGTCAGTTCAGCCGAAGCCGACACCCCCACCCCCTGCAATAATTACAATGGTCGAGGATTCGGAAGACACAGAGGATCGGCATCTCGAACCTCGACTTAAGAAGCCTCGTCTATCTGTAGGCCCTGCCCCTGTTGATGCGGTCCCGATCCCTGAATCCACCCCTACATCCAAGGCCAGTTCTTCCCAAGGGTCGCCAACTACCTGTTGGCCGAAGAGTCCTGCGGACATATTCCCCTTCAACCTGTTCGACCACTTCAAGCTTTCGGGTGATGACGAACTGTTTAAGAATTACTCTTATGAGGAGTATCTGGTTACCTATATCAGAGCTCAAACTCAGGTATTCTCGATCAGCTTTAAATTTTTTCCTTTATCGCTATGTTGTGTTCTGCGTATCTGATGTGTCTTTTGTGTTTAGGCCAATGCCATCCTTGCTCGGGCTATCCCTTCTCTTGCCCGATCTACTAAGAAAGAAAATCAACTGAAACATGATGTATTGCTTCTCGAAGCCGAGTTGTGAGGTCATGATTCATAACTGAAATGGGAGAGGGACCTGCACGCTGATACCCGAAATAAGGTGACCAAGGCTGATCGTCGGATTGCTGAACTCGAAGAACAATATTCTTTACTTCAACAAGAGTTCGCCGGTCTCGACGGTCATGCCAAGAAGCTTGTGCAAGACAAGGAGCTTCTGGCCGAGGAGAACAAGGTCTTGGTGGGGAATCTTCACTCCATCGAAGACCAATTTAAAACAATGCACGACAAAATGAGAACGTTGATTCGGTCGAACAATGCATTGTTAGAGGAGCAGGTCATCATCAAGCAAGCGGCCATCAAGGAATATGAAGAGTCGCCTGCCTTGACCGATAAGATTATGGCCCAGTTTGCTGAGGGGGTCAAAGCTTATCGAGAGAAGGCTCGGACGAAGCTGGTCGAGGCTGGGTTAGTTGCCTTGGTCCTTGACTCTTCCGATGAGGAATCCAAAGCCGAAGCTGGTGATGATTTGCCTTAGTGTAGGTTTTCCGTACTTGTAATTTTTTCCTTTTTTAGTTTTGTAATTCGCTCGATCCGTTAGGCTGATGGTATATGTATCTGAAGCCTGTCTGACCAGGAATTGTAAAACAGATTTGATATGAATGAAATAGTATAAGTTTCTTGGTCGTTATCTCGATTAGTTTTGCTTGTGACTTTTATCGAATAGTTAAGCCATTTCTGACTGTCTGATCCATTTATACTCGAAGCTTACATAATCGGATTTATAACTTTATTGATTAAATATACTTGTGGAATTGACCAATCAGTTAAGTTCTTTCAGACTGTCTGATCGTTTTACGCTCAAATCTTATCTGATCGGATGTGTAACTTTGTCAGTCAGTTATACTTGTGACCTTTGCCGATCAGTTAGGTCCTTTTAGACTGTCTGATCAGGTTACGCCCGAAGCATGTCTAATTGGTAAAGCGGTGCGAATTTAAATGAAGTATAAGTATTTCTCGAAGAGAAGTTTTTATTTCATTGATAAATTGCATAGATTACATAAATAAAGGGAAGAATAAACATGCATTTACTGGTAATATTTTCTAAGCCTTCTAGCAAGCCATGTATTCTTTACCTTAGATCCATCCATAGCTCAAAGCTGGTAAGTCCCTGGCTTCGGCACCTCCACTACCTCGTAAGGCCCCTCCTAGTTAGGCATTAGCTTACCTGTGTTCTGGGGGGTTGATGCATCTGACTCCCAAAGCACCAAATCTCCTACCTCAAAACTCCTTAGCTTCACATTCTGATTGTAGTGTCGGGCTGTTCTCTGTTGATAAATAGCCAACCTCAACATGGCAGAGTCCCGGGCTTCATCCAGTAGATCCAAATTTGTTTTTAGGCCTTCATCATTGTATAGTTCCTTGTACTGACTGACTCAAAGAGTGGGGGATCCGATCTCGACTGGTATGAGTGCATCAGTTCCGTATGCCAGTAGAAATGGAGAGTCTCTAGTTGTTGTCCTCGGAGTCGTCTGATATGCCCACAAAACACTGAGTAGTTCTTCGGGCCACCGACCCTTTAACTCATCCAACCTTCTTTTTATTCCATTGAGTAGGGTTCGGTTGGTCACTTCTACTTGACCGTTCGATTGAGGGTGAGCAACTGAAGTCTTACGATGTTGAATTCCCAATTCTTTTAGAAAACTTTCGAACTTTGACCCCATAAACCGTCTGCCGTTATCAGAGACCACTGCCCTAGGAATGCCGAAACGGTAAACGACTCCTTCCTTTAGAAATTTCAAGCATTCTTGTTCCGTGATCTTCTGTAGTGGTTTAGCTTCGACCCATTTTGTCATGTAGTCAATAGCCATGATTACGAAGCTGACTTGCCCCTTGGCCTTCGGCAAAGGCCCTAAGATGTCGATTCCCCATATAGCGAAGGGAATCGGGGATAGGACCGAGTAAAGCTCTTCGGGGGGTTGATGTGGGATACTGCTGTTCAGTTGACACTTGGGACACCTTCTTACAAATTCCTTGGCCTCTGTGTAGATAGTCGGCCAGTAATACCCCTGCCTCAAAATCTTGTGTGCCAGTGACTTGGCCCCCATGTGATCTCCACAAATCCCTTCGTGTACCTCCCGAAGTGTATAGTTTGCTTCTGAGTAGTGGAGAACTGAAAGCCCTTCGATACAGATCTCCATCAATAAGTACAAAGTTTGAGCTTCGGTGCTTGATCTTCCTTGCTAGAATGTGATCCGAAGGCAACACCCCGTCGGCCAGGTAGAAGATGTATGGCATAAGCCAACAATCCAGCCGATCAATACATAGTACCTCCTATTTCGGAACACTTAGCTGCTCCAATACTTCCAGATATACCGATCCACTGAAGGAGCTTGCTTCTGTCATTGCCAGTCGAGTAAATGCATCTGCCACTGTGTTGTCTGATCGATCCACTCCCTGATAGCTGATTGAACTGAAGTAGGCCAATTTACTCTTTGCCTCTGCTAAATACCTCGTCATTCTTGCCCCCCGGGCCTCATACTCCCTCGATATCTATTTGATGACCAACTGTGAATCACTATAGATGACTAGATTTTGTACTTCTAGGCTTCGGGCCAACTTCAGCCCGGCTAGAATGGCCTCGTACTCTGCTTCGTTGTTGGTTGCTTTGAACTGGAACCGAATTGCTTGTTGGACTTTAAACCCTTTGGGACTCGTCAGTATGACCCCGGCGCCACTGACGTCCAAGGTTGATGAGCCATCAACATATAGTGTCCATGGAGTCCTCACGTGTTGTGTTTCGGTCACTGACCCCACATCCGGTTCTGAGAACGAACATTCCACGACGAAGTCGGCCAGTGCTTGCCCTTTGATTGCTGTCCGGGGTAGATACTCCAATGCAAACTGTGTTAGTTCCATTGCCCATGCCGCCAGTCTTCCCGAAACCTCTGGTTGATGTAAGATTTTCTTCAACGGCTGATCCGTGTATACCACCACCACCCGACCCTGGAAATAATGCCGAAGTTTTCTGCTTGCTATGATCAAAGAGTAGGCAAATTTTTCCAGGTTCGGGTATCGAATTTTTGAATCTCGGAGCACGTGGCTGACGTAGTATACTGGGAATTGATTTCCCCCTTTGTCTCGAACTAATGCCGCCCCTACCGCCATCGAACTCGCTGCCAGATACAGATACAAAGGTTCCGAAGGGATCGGTTTCATTAGCAGTGGTGCCAAAGATAAATACTGTTTGATCCCTTGGAACGCGTCTTCGCACTCCGAAGTCCACTGAAAGCTTTTCTCGTTCTTGGGTCCTTTCAAGGTGTCAAAAAATGGTAGGCATCTCTCTGCTGATTTGGAGACAAACCTTTGGAGGGCCGCAATCTGACCTGTCAATCTCTACACATCCTTATAAGACTTCGGGGATCTCATATCTAGGACTGCCTGAATCTTCTCTGGGTTTGCTTCGATTCCCCTTTTGCTGACCAAATACCCCAGGAATTTCCCCGATCCCAATCCAAACGTGCACTTTGTTCGGTTCAGCCTCAGCTTGCGTCTTCTAACTGTCTCGAAGTAGTTCTTTAGATCTTCAAGATGATCATGGACTGACATGCTTTTAACGATCATATCGTCTACGTAGACCTCCATACTTCTCCCTAGTTGCTTTGTGAGCACGAAGTTCATCATTCGCTGATAAGTTGCCCCGGCGTTCAGTAGCCCGAAGGTCATTTTTCGATATGCATATATTGCCCGATGCGTGATGAAACTCATCTTCGGGATATCTTCCTTGCTCATTGAAATCAGATGGTACCCTGAGAATTCGTCCATAAAGCTTAGCATACCATATCCCGAAGTGGCGTCTATCAACTGATCTATATTGGGCAAAGGGTAGAAATCCTTCGGACACGTCTTGTTCAGATCCGTGTAGTCGATGCATAGTCTCCACTTCCCGTTCTGCTTCTGGACCAAGACTACATTGGCCAACCACTCCGGGTAACCGATTTAGAAGATAAATTCAGTTTCCAGAAGTTTGGCAATCTCCTCATCAATGATTTTTTGTCTTTCTGGGGCGAAAATTCTTTGCTTCTGTATGACTAGTTTTTTGCTTGGGTCCACATGTAATCTGTGTAGGGCCACTGATTCGCTTACCCCTGGCATATCACTCGGCTCCCATGCGAAGATGTCGACGTAGACTTGGAGCAATTCTATCAATCCTGTCCTGAACGGTTCTGCTAACCCCGACCCGATCTTGACCATTTTCGTTGAATTCCCTGGCACCAGTTCTATATCCTCGGTTTCTTCGGCCGGCAGAGCAAGCGATTTTGTGCTACTTTCAATGAATGGCTCTATTTCGATGGCCATTGTCTGTTTCTATTTACTGACCCCGACCCCTGAGGAAATCAAGATGTTCCGGTAGCACCTTCGGGCAATATCTAAATCTCTTTTTACCTCCCCGATCCCGTTCGGTGTTGGAAACTTGATTTTAAAGTGGGGTATGGAAGTTACTACTTGCAAGGCTGATAAGGTCGGTCTTCCGAGGATTGCGTTGTAGGCCAAGTCCACCTGGACAACAAAAAATCTGACCATTATCTCGACCTAAGTGGGTGCTGTGCCAAACTTAACAGGTAGTTCGATGGTGCCTGACACATACACCGGGTCTCCGCTAAAACCGTACAAGGGTCCTTCGCCTCCCAAATCCATCTTCTTCCCTTGCAGGTCAAGCCTTTGGTAGGCATGAGTATATAGGATGTCGACTGAAGACCCGTTGTCTATCATCATCCTCTTCATATCCAAAGATCCCGACCGAGCCAAGTATCACCAAAGTCTTGCCAATCATGTGGCTCGATGAGGTTTGTGGGGTAGTCCTCATCCGAGAAGGAGATAGACGTACCCGGATATGCCCGATCCTTTCTAGTAGTTGATCCCGTGACCGATAACACCGCCTCTAGATGCCCACTCCTTTTCTTTCTAGTTGCCAGCCCAATTGAGCCGCCTGATATCACATCAATTACGCCTCGGGCTGGCGAATTCTGTGGAGGCTGGATAACCTGATCGTGATCCCTGCTTTCCTCTCTTGGTGCCACCGCGTTACCCCGACCGGCAACATACTGTATCAACTGTCCATTTTGAATGTTCTTCTCTATCATGCCCACCAGGTGGGTGCATGCCTCTGTCGAGTGCCCAGTACTCTGATGGTATTCATAAAACTTGTCTCGACCTCTCCTCCCTGGTTTGGTTCACCTCGAGCAGGGCTCATAGAACGGTTTATTTTTTATCTCGTCCAAAATCTTCGCCCAATCCGTAGTGAGGGGGGGTGTAAACTTTGCTGACAATACAATTAGGTAATGGAGGTCGGCTGCTTCCTGATCCTCCATTATAAGCTTTCTTACCCGAATTGTCCGACCTTCACTGGTTGTTATCCGAGCGCTGATAACTCGGTTTGTCTTGATCCTTTGATTTCTCGTAAGATTGAGAGTGTGGTTTGAAATTTCCCATAGCCTCCTCTATCACGATGAACCCTTCGGCCCTATGGAAGGCTTCGGTCAGATCTGCAGGTGGGCTGATTACTAAATCCTTCATCAGCTTCTTTGACCTCCCGATATCCAGGCCCGTTGTGAAGAATCCCAAAGCTTGTGGGGAGTTCAACTCGGCTAATGATCCCACAGCCTCATGAAACCTTTTTACATACTGACCCAAGGTTTAGTCCGACTTCTGTCTGACCTGTATTAGGGATGCTGTTATTTTTCCTCGTCTCCAGTTGCTTCCGAACCGAGCATGGAACTTCTCCCGAAGGTCATTCCACGACCTGATCGATCCTGCTGCTAAAGTCCCCATCCATTCCCGGGCGCTCTTTTTCAAGGTTGTGGTTTACATATGACATTTGGCCGCGTCCGAGTGCCTGTAGTAAGACATTAGATGATCATATTCGTCCGAATGATCATAAGGATCCCCTAACCCGTCGTACGTGTCCATAGGGGGCATCTTCTTCTTCGGATCGACTGTGACTTGGTTGATCTCTGGTGAGAAGGGCGATCCAGGGCATCCCGAGGAGGTCCCTATCGGACTCTTAGCTGCTGTTAACGCCTGATTTTGTACGCCTGACGAAATCACCAAAACAGCAGGCCAAAATAGCCCCAACGTTTTATGGAGTAATTGTTGTGAAATCAAACTCACGAAATACACTCACATAAACATAAATAAAGAAATATAAAATATGAACACAAGAATTTACGTAAAAACCCAATTGGGGAAAAACCACGGAGAGAGAGAGAGAGTAATCCACTATAATAATATTGGAAGTACAAGTTGTGTATTTGTGTTGTATCTCTTGTGCCCTTCTCCCTTCAACCCTAACTTGTTGCTGTATTTATAGATATGAGTAGGAGTCCTTTCCAGAATCACCTTATAACTGCAATTAATGGCTAATAGATTTCTTTCCAAATTAAACCTCTTTATCCCACCAAATAAGGAAATACAATCTTACTTTAATAAGGATTCTCTCACTACCCAAATAATCACACTCCAACATTGCCCCCCAATCTCTTATTTACAAGGAATTGTAAATAACTTAAAATAAGAGAGTATACAAAAAGTCTCCTCTGGATTTATATCCTCGGGATATATATTCAAGGGATTTTTATCCGCAGGATTTATATCCGTTGGATTTTTATTCGCTGGATTTATATCCGCTGAATTTATATCCACTGAATTTATATCCGCTGAATTTATATCCTCTGAATTGATATCCTCTGGATTTTTATCCTCCGGATTTATGTCCTCCGAATTTCCTTCAGTCTGTGGCTGATGATGAAACCGAAGTCGCCTTTAAAACACTTCAATGATATTAAAGCTTAAACTTTTATCTCTATTTGGTGAATTAGATTCTTGGTCGATGACTCAAAGACCAATTTATCATCACCTGGACCAAAGTGTTAATGTTTAGATTTTATATGCATCATGTGAATACTACCACTACATGTATAATATAAGTGAGAATATGTAAAGTTGTATCAATAATCAATTACGATCATGCTTCAATTACTATTGACATAATACATATATACACACGTACAAGTATATATTTAATTTAATAAAAAAGAATCACTTATCTCTTTCAATGAATCGGTGATTTTAAATCGACACTAGAACAAGTGTCTTAGTTCCCACAGACGACGCCAATGTTAACGCCTGATTTTGTACACCTAACGAAATCACCCAAAAGGACAGGCCAAAATAGCGCCAACGGTTGATGGAGTAATTATTGTGTAATCAAACTCACGAAATACACTCACATAAACATAAATAATGAAATATAAAGTATGAACACAAGAATTTACGTGGAAACCCAATTGGGAAAAAACCACGGAGAGAGAGAGAGAGTAATCCACTATAATAATATTGAGAGTACAAGTTGTGTATTTGTGTTGTATCTCTTGTGCCCTTCCATATAGTCTTCTATTATGTTCCCCTTTCAACCCTAGCTTGTTGCTGTATTTATAGATCAGAGTAGGAGTCCTTTTCAGAATCACCTTATAACTGCAATTAATGGCTAATAGATTTCTTCCCAAATTAAACCTCCTTATCCCACCAAATAAGGAAATACAATCTTACTTTAATAAGGACTCTCTCACTACCCAAATAATCACACTCCAACATTTAAGGAGGTTTAATTTGGGAAGAAATCTATTAGCCATTAATTGCAGTTATAAGGTGATTCTGAAAAGGACTCCTACTCATACTTATAAATACAACAATAAGCAAGAGATTGAAGGGGGAAGGGCACAAGAGATACAACACAAATACACAACTTGTAATCCCAATATTATTATAGTGGATTACTCTCTCTCTCTCTCTCTCTCCGTGGTTTTTTCCCAATTGGGTTTCCACGTAAATTCTTGTGTTCATATTTTATATTTCTTTATTTATGTTTATGTGAGTGTATTTCGTGAGTTTGATTTTACAACAATTACTCCATCAACCATTGGCGCTATTTTGGCTCATTGCTTTGAAGTGATTTCGTCAGCGCATAAAAATCAAAGCGTTAACATTGGCACCGCTCTCAGGAAAGAGACACTTGTTCTAGTGTCGATTTAAAATCACCGATTCACCGAAGGAGATAAGTGATTCTTTTTTATTAAAATAAATATATACTTGTACATGTGAATATATATATATTATATCACTATCAATTGAAGCATGATCGTAATTGATTATTGATACAACTTTACATATTCTCTAACTTATATTATGCATGTAGTGGTAGTATTCACATGATGCATGTAAAATCTAAACATTAACACTTTGATCCAGGTGATGATAAATTGGTCTTTGAGTCACCGCATTTTAGAATGTAATTCAACCAATATGAGATAAAAGTTTAAGCTTTTATATTATTGAAGTGCTTTAAAAGCGGCTTCGGTTTCATCATCAACCACAGACTGAAGGAAATTCGGAGGACATAAATCCAGCGGATATTAATCCAGCAAATATAAATCCCACGGATAAAAATCCCACGAATATAGATCCCGAGGATATAAATCCCGATGATGAAAATCCCGAGGAGACTTTTTGTATACTCTCTTATTTTATGTTATTTACAATTCCTTGTAAATAAGAGACTGGGGAGCAATGTTGGAGTGTGATTATTTGGGTAGTGAGAGAGTCCTTATTAAAGTAAGATTGTATTTCCTTATTTGGTTGGATAAGGAGGTTTAATTTGGGAAGAAATCTATTAGCCATTAATTGCAGTTATTAGGTGATTCTAAAAAGGACTCCTACTCCTATCTATAAATACAACAACAAGCTAGGGTTGAAAGGGGAATATAATAGAAGATAATGAGGAAGGGCACAAGAGATACAACACAAATACACAACTTGTACTCTCAATATTATTATAGTGGATTACTCTCTCTCTCCGTGGTTTTTTCCCAATTTGGTTTCCACGTAAATTCTTGTGTTCATACTTTATATTTCTTTATTTATGTTTATGTGAGTGTATTTCGTGAGTTTGATTTCACAACAATTACTCCATCAACTGTTGGCACTATTTTGGCCTGTCCTTTTGGGTGATTTCGTTAGGTGTACAAAATCAGGCGTTAACATTGGCGTCGTCTGTGGGAACTAAGACACTTGTTCTAGTGTTGATTTAAAATCACCGATTCATTGAAAGATATAAGTGATTCTTTTTTATTAAATTAAATATATACTTGTACGTGTGTATATATGTATTATGTCAATAGCAATTGAAGCATGATCGTAATTAATTATTGATACAACTTTACATATTCTCTTACTTATATTATGCATGTAGTGGTAGTATTCACATGATACATGTAAAATCTAAACAGTAACACTTTGGTCCAGGTGATGATAAATTGGTGCTGAGTCACCGCACCAAAGAATGTAATTCAACAAATAAGAAAGATAAAAGTTTAAGCTTTTATATCATTGAAGTGCTTTAAAGGCGGCTTCAATTTCATCATCAACCACAGACTGAAGGAAATTCAGAGGATATAAATTCAAATGATATAAATTCGGATGATAAAAATCCAAAGGATATCAATTCAGCGGATATAAATTCAGCGGATAAAAATCCAGCGGATATAAATCCCGTGGGAAAAAATCCCGCGAATTACATCCTGAGGATATAAATCCCGATGATAAAAGTCCCGAGGAGACTTTTTGTATACTCTCTTATTTTAAGTTATTTACAATTCCTTGTAAATAAGAGACTGGGGGGCAATGTTGGAGTGTGATTATTTGGGTAGTGAGAGAGTCTTTATTAAAGTAAGATTGTATTTTCTTATTTGGTGGGATAAGGAGGTTTAATTTGGGAAGAAATCTATTAGCCATTAATTGCAGTTATAAGGTGATTCTAAAAAGGACTCATACTTCTATCTATAAAAACATCAATAAGCAAGGGATGGAAGGAGGAAGGACATAAGTGATATAACACAAATACACAACTTGTACTCCCAATATTATTATAGTGGATTACTCTCTCTCCGTGGTTTTTTTCCAATTGGGTTTCCACATAAATTCTTGTGTTCATACTTTATATTTCTTTATTTATGTTTATGTGAGTGTATTTCGTGAGTTTGATTTCACAACAATTACTCCATCAACCGTTAGGCGCTTATTTGCTTTGTCATCTTTTGGGTGATTTCGTCGCGCGTACAAAATCAAAAAGTTAACAATGCTAATAGTTTCTCCAGTTCTGCGACTCTTCGGGCGAGGGGATCGGCCTCTACTTTTCGAGTGAACGAATGATGTCTGTCCCGCTCGTATTCGGGGGACGCGATCCTCTTCTTTTGATCCGACCTCCCTGGGTGTCCGGATCATCTGTCCACCGATCGACTCCTCCTTCGACTCCGTCCTTCTCAGGAATGACTCAGTGGTCGGCTTCTTTCCTTTCTAGTTTCATCCCATCGGGGTGATCGGGATCGGCTAGGGTGTCTGCGCCTCTTCGAGGAGACTTCTCGCTCTTCGGCCACCTTAGCCATCTGGGCTTCGAGTTCTTCCTGCTGCAGTTGCAAGGCCAACATAGCGTCCTTATTCTGATCCATCTTCTTTTTTAGGATTAAATCTCTCTGGTCCTGGCTTCCTTCTCCTCCTTCATGCCGTACGAGGGCCCGTGAATGATTTTCATCGGCCTAACTCGTAGGGGTTGGAGTGGGCTGGTGCCTCTTGAGCCTCCGAAATTTTGGATCCTAACCGATCCTTCACCGACCCCCTCAACTATGTGGTCTGATGCGACTGCTGGGTTTTTGCCTTTTCATGGGTAGAGGCATTGTACTCCCTACTCGCCATATCTTGCTGCCAGAAAAGTTGGTAGTGATTGTAAGAAAGCACTAAAGCCCTCCTTCTAGCGCCAATATTAACACCAAGTTTCGTCTGCACGTTCAATCACAGAATCCACGCGCTGAAACCTATACAATAACGGATCACACAGAAGCTTGACGGCCGTGCCGCCGGGGGATAGCTCCGGTGTGAGAATAAGTACAGGTCGTTCACAAGGTTTAACAATGGAGGCTAAGTGTTTAGTGTTCAAGAGTAGGTATTACCTGTTAATTGTAGTTAAGCCTTGTATTTATAGCCATTCTCATCTCCCAAGAGTCCCTCTCCGAGTCGGAATAGGACTCCTAAATATGGTAGTTACCTATATTTGGGTCCAACACAATCTCCTTAAAAATTGCAAGTAGAATCCCTTTCCAATACTACCTTTGGAGTTACCTTATCAAGATATGGTTAGGGTTAGGACCCTTAACCACGTAATCCCCTTATCATTCCCAACTCTGCATGTGGCCTGTCCGACTGCACATGCCCAACCCATCAAGCATCATAAGCATCGGTCTCGGCCTCGGTCCAAAGGACGCGAAGACCCGACCCCGACCTCCATGATCACAACCGGATCCCGGCCTATTGGGCTCGGGTATCCGAACCCGAACGTCCTCGACCTCCTATATGCCTTCGGCCATATCGGCCCAACCTCATCAATTTCAGCCTAGGCCTACAACCAACATGGTGGTCGGTAAAACACTCCCGAACAATGGGTATATATTTTAAATAATTTATTGGGCATAATTTGTTGTATAAAATTATTATTTTATGAAAGAAGAAAAAAATTGCAAACTGTTTTAGCTATTACGTTGTATCTTTTTCACATGGATGAATCTACTTTTTCGCTGTATGTTTTAGCTAATCATAATGAATCTACTTTTCTTTTAGAAGGTTACAAGAGATTCATTATGATTAATATTATAAATATATAATAGTTCTTGAAGCTTTATATATATATATATATATATATATTATTACATGATTACTATATATGATGGGAGCCCTTCTATAGTAACCGGTTGCTGTGAGTACTGTGCAACACCACCTTTTTGGACAGTTGATAAATTGAATAGATGGATGCGATTAACTTTTCTATTTGATAAACCGACACAGGTTGTTGTGCCTAATTATTTACCTGTACTGGCTTCTATTTTATTAAGTGAATATTAACTTCTCAGTATAGTTATAAAAAATGAATATTTATTATTAAAATAATCCTACTTAGAGAGCTTGAAATAGCTTATTTCATACTTTTTTTTTTTTTTTTATTTAAGTAAATTGTACTTGCTTTTATCTATCTTTTATTTATTTTTTCTTCTTTTCTCCATTATATGTTATGACTCAAAGAAATTAAAATAAAATAAAATAATAAAAAAGACCCTACTTAAGATAAATTGTACCTAATTTTATCTTTTTATTTATTTTTTTTTTCTTTTCTCCATTATATGTTATGACTCAGCAAATTAAAATAAAATAAAATAATAAAAAGACCCCTGCGGTAGATAAATTTCACTATTGAGAGAAAAAAAATTGATATCCCAACTAGTCATTGCTAAAATGATTCGAACTCATGACCTCATGCACCAATACCTCGTCATATGACCAATTCGAAAGCACCACTTGCCTAGTCGCTAAGTTCAACCAAGGATATATCCTTATAGAAAAACTTCACCATCCCCAAAATCTATATTCTTGCATTACTATTATATTACGATTTATTATTATTAATAAATTTATATTATTAATTGGATTTTCTAAATAGAAATAAGTTAATATCTATATTTATTATTATCCCTTTAATATTTTTTCTTATCTTTGTAATAATATCAATAAAAAGATTATTAATATATTAAAATAAATATCATTCTTTAATAAAATATAAATAATTGATTTTATATTCATGTATTACTATTATTATTATATTCATGTATTACTATTATTAAAAATAATATTAATAATGATTTTTAATATTAATATAAATAATGTGATTATTAATATTAGTCCTAATAAAAATATCCATACAGCTCAACAAAATAGATAATTTTTTTTCAGATTAATAATATGAAGTGGTTTTATGTGATTCAATAATATTCATATTACTAAGTTATGAATTTGAAAATCCCATAAAGTTCAACCAAATAGACATTCTTATTAATTTATATGTACATTAGATAACGTTGGATAAGTTCTATATTTTAGAGGCCGGGAGTAATCTTGCAGATTTCTTGTAGAGCTCCCATGCGACGCGGTAACGAAAGACTGTGACATCTTCCAAGGACCACTTTTCTTCGTAAATATTACCATTGGCCCTAACGAAATAAATAACATACTTGCATACAAAAATGCCACACCGAGTTGTTGTGTTGTTTCTATTTAATCTTTAAGGTCTCGCACAAGAGATTACCACCGGGCCACTTATCACGATCGGATTACCATTTCGCAAACAAAATGGTATCAAATGTACCTGCATGTACAAAGTAGTTGGTTAATAATTTTTTAATATTAAAGGACATTATAAAATTAAAATATTTTAAAACTAAACATACCGCAACTTTAACGAATTCTGAGTACATTTCATGTAACTTAATATACTTAGTGTCATCAGAAAAGTGGTCAATTATTATGGTAACCATCCAATCTTCAATCATGAATAGAACAAGACAAAATGGCGTTGATTGGTACTACACACCGGCATGAATATGTATTTGCATTCGTGTAAAGGTGGACCAACATCTTGGTTAACATACGGATCGCAAAAACTCCATGCAGTATTCACGTTAGTGCAGGGCACATAGCCCTGCCCAAGATGCATGAAGAATGAATTCATGAAACCAAATTGGGACCACCTTTGTATTCCCCGCGACCTGTAGTATTCCTCTCTGTCTCGTAGCAACAACATATAAGCGTCGATGATATGCTCGAATATCCAACTCCCAGGCCCTAAGGATTGCACTGCATTGTGTTCTAATTCATATAACTGGCGCGGATGTGATAAAGGATATAAATCCCCTTCTGGTGCCACCACGTTTCCATACATATGTTTATTTACAAATGTCTCCTTCCAATCTTTAAGTCTTTTGGATAAGGACCCTTTTGGTCCATAAGAGATGTGGTCTCCTGCATCTTGTACCTGATTAAGACCCAAATGTACATTATTATTATATAGCAAAAATAATTAAAACCATCACTATTAACATAACTATATATACCTTTTGTGAACTAGATCCCTTGGCATCAGAAAGTCCCGTAAATGAAGAGTTGGTTGGAATGTAACACTCCTCATAAGTTTGGAAGGTTGGAATGTAACATTCCTCGTAGGCTTGGGTGGTGGGAATGGAGCTCTCCTCGATTACTTGTGGGGTGGGTATGTAGCTCTCTTGTACAACATAATCAGTTTGTTTCCCAAGCCCTTCATTGAGTTGTGTGTATTAGGACTGTGGTCCAAAATTTATGGGACCCCCCTGTCGAGGTGTTTGTTTACCTCTTGCTTCAAGTCGATAGGCGTATTGAAAATCCCAATTATTTTTTTGCAGAACCAACTCGGGAGGCAGATGAGTAAGTACTCTTGAAAATTTATCAAGTAACGACTTTGCACTCTCAACCTGTCATGTAAGATAAACACAAACAAATATTATTAACAATAAATATGAATAAATGTAATATTAAGTATTTACTCCAATACATGATTTATTAAAGAAGAATATAATTTTATACCATTTGAATAAGGTGTTGTTGGTTGTAAATGGCCCTAGGCTCATAACAACTATCGTGGTCGCTTGCCTGTCGAGGTCGGTGAATTTTCCAACGTGTAATTTTCCTATACCAGACCATATAATCATCTATTGGGGCATAATCAGAAATTTCAGTTTGTTGTCCTTCGAGATGATCCATGTATGCCTCCCACATCGAAATATATTCCCTCTCAAGGCCATACAATCCTCGACATCAATAAATTTAAATTTTTCTCCCCGCTAAGGTCACCGTGGTTTTTGGTCATTGATGGTATGCCTTGCATGAACCCGAACTGCCTCATCACACGGCCCCAAGATCCGAAATTCCATAATATCAAAGTGGATCAAGAGGACCCCACCAGATCCCAACAACCTGCCTTCAAAATTAAATCCACTGATATCATCATCCCACATTATGTAAGGCCGCCAAACCACATCCTACATAGACTTAATATCTAACTCCCCTCGGTAAAATGACAAATGGTGATGGGGATTCTCACGTCTACCAGGGTAACTGTGGGCTCCAAAATAGGACCATGCTAAAGCCCTAGGTAACCATAAGGATGATTGTGGCCAAGGGTTTGGCTTTCCAATACTTACACGCTCATAAGCCCAAATTTGTAACAATGTAACACAACCATTAATGTATTTAACTCCTTTCCTAGTAGCAGTATATAAAGATCTGTACAAATATGCTAACACTATCGCGCCCCAAGAGTTAGTTAAACAATCTTCAGCGTTGGCAATAAAAGACATATATCGTGGGTGCACACTATTTCTATTCCTATTAGGGAATAATATTGCCCCACACAACCACAACATGTATGCCTTTGTGTGTCGCCCTACAACATCTTTACTTGCATTTTCGGGACATTTATTAAAATGTTCGTGCAACCACACTAATGAAATTGCACTAAGTTTTTTTGAACTAAAATATTCACCAGCTAATTTATCTCCAAAACAATCCCTAAAATAATTCAAATTGGTGATGCAAGGGGACCCAAGTAAGGGCTTTCCACCACCCTAGATCCCAAAAATAAAGTGAACATCCTCTAACGTGATTGTTATTTCTCCACGCTTTAAATGAAAAGTATTGGGTCTCCAAGCGCCATCTCTCGACTAAGGCGGATATCGACGAAGATCGGTTTGGTGTACAACACCTGATAACTAAATACTCCAAATCCACATTTATCTAAAAGGATTTTTGTTCTTTTGTCAAAGCCCATTGATTATATTTCCGATCAAGATATATTACCGGAGCTTAGTTTTCCCTATCTCTCCGATGATATATGTCATATCCGATACATGATCTTGTTGATCATGCGTAACACTGGATCAATTGGCCCATATTCCTAACTATCCATCTTTTACCTAAAAAATACATCAATTCCATATTAGTATTAAGATGCATGACAAAATGAAGTTGAAAGTAACATGTTGCAAAATGACAAGAATAACAATACACACTAACATGCATTAAAAACTCAACAACATGCATGTACAATAACATGCATGTATATAATGTAATAATATTAACATGCATTAAAAACTAGTAAAAAGCAAAACTATTAAAAACAAAAACAATAAGAAGAAAAATAAATTAAAACAATAAGTGAACAATTGAGTACAATCGAATAAAATAAAAACAATAAATGAAAAATAATAATAAAATTAATACTTATCAATACATGCTATGTCATAAAAGTTTTTTTTTTTTTTTTTTTTTTTTTTCCACTACTGACAAATTTTAAACCTACTCAACTTTTTAATTTTTTTATCTTCTTTTCTCCATTGTATAATGATGACTCAACAAATTAAAATAAAAAAATAAATAAAAAAGCATCCGGCCGGTACATCTTCATCCGACATGACAAGTCCTACGGTAAAACATCGTCTCCTGACCGACAAATGAATAAAAAAAAAATTTCGATATCCCAAACTATTCATTTAAATGATTCAAATCGCGACCTCAAGCACCAATCCTCAATATATGACCATACGAGCACCACGGACCTAGTCTAGCTAATTTCTACTAAGGATATATTTTTATAGTAAAACTTCACCATCCCCAAAATCTATTAATTGGATTTGTTAAAATAGAAATAAGTTAATATCTATATTTATTATTATCCCTTTAATATTTTTTCTTATTTTTGTAAAAATATGTCCAATTAGTCTAATTAATATATTAAAATAAATATCATTCTTTAATAAAATATAAAGTGATCATGCATTAATGGCAACAAAATTTCCAAAGAATAACACGTATGTATAATATGCAATGATAACATGCATTAATGACAACAAAAAAACAAATACATGCATGGTATTATATCCCTTTAATTCAAGAATAATATGCAAAGGATAAAAAATGGCAATAACATGCAGTTTCTGTTGTTGTTACTATTATACGAAAATAATAACAACAACAAAAACTATTAAAAACTGAACAAATAACAATAAATAAAAACTTACTTGTTGAAGTTTTTGCCCTCTCTTCCTAAATACTCCTCTCTCCACTCTCTCACATCGTAATTTTATCTAGTTATATACTAAACTTTAGGTTGAACAACGTGTGTTCTCAATAGATCACTATAGATGGTTAAATAAGCTCATGCAAGCCGGTACATTTAGGACCAAATTCAAACACCGATCTCGACATCGTTGTTTAATTCAGCTTTTTAGTTTACCGAGCTTGCGGTGTTTCTTTCCGAGGCGATGTTGCGTAAAAAATTGGTCAAAAATTATTCAAAGCATTTCCCAAGGCAATGTGGCGTAGAAAGGTTTGGCGATTTTTGGTACGAGTAGATGTGCTTAACCTACCGGAATTTATATTATTAATAAATTATTTCTACTTAGAGAGCTATAACTACCGGAAAAAAAAATATATATATTAATAAAAAACCGTTCTACTAGAGAGGTCATGAATTATTGGGAATAAATAAAATTTTCGCTGCTAGCTAGACTCGAACCCGCGACGTCAAGTTCCAAACATTCGTCATATGACCACCCGAGCACCACGGGCCTAGCTATCATATCAGACCTTGGATTTGTATATATCTTAAACCATTCCATCTCCCCCCAAATTAAATTTCTCAATATTTTATTATACTTATTCGATTATTATTATTATTCTATTATTATTTCTCCATTGAGTATAAAGCCGTTCCATATTCTAGCGGCTTATGTACTTTTAATTATTTTATTATCATTATTATTATTATTATTATTATAAACACTATCTGGTGAATAAGTAGTCAAACATAATAATACAACACTATGGGAATAGAAAAAACTGACATTGATTATACGGGAAAAGTACATTAGTTTGACTTCTTGAGCATTAACTTAGCGACAAGTCATCTTACCGGGTCTTTTTACCTTTAAATATTGTCTAGGAAGTCGCTATTTTCTCATGTTTCATCTGGTTGCCCACTTTCACTTCAGAAAATCAAGTTGAAGTTCTGATCTAGCAAAATTCATCACTATTATTCACAAGTAAGTTTTTCAAAATGTCATATAATACATCTGAATTTGTCAGTGAAGTTGAAAGTAATAAATCTGATATTGTTCCGCACGTTGGTCAATTATTTTGTACGTTGGAAGAGGTTGAATATTTTATAGATCATATGCTCATAAAATGGATTTGAGATTAGAATTGCAACTAGTCATAAACATGCTAATACTGAATGATATCGATCTAGGCAAGATATGTATGTAAGAAAGCCTAGACACCAATTGTTGGCAAGAGTTTACCCGATGATGAAGATAGTAGTAATAAAATAACTGCAGGAGAGAGACTCGATAGATCTAACAATGTGCAAAGCTAGAATATATGTTGTTCACAATAAGAAAGAGGACAATTGGCGATATCTCTTGTTGAATTAGAGCACAATCATCACTTAGTGACCCCCACCAAAGTAGATTTGATCGAGACTCACGTAAATATTACTCCCATGCAAGAAATTTAATTGACACTTTAAATAAGTCCCAGTATTGGTCCTAGTAAGATGATGAATGTTTTGAGCACAATGGGAGGTGGGTTTCAAAATGTTCCTTTCTCTCGCTAATGTTGAGAATGTGGTGCGAGATTTAAGGCATGATTCTGCAGATGAAAATGATGCACAAGTCAGCCATCAATCATTTGAACAAACTTGCATCCGGAAGTGCCAAAGAAATTTTTTTCCGAGTGAAACCCGTGAAAACAACCGCATAGCTTGTATTTTGTGGGTTGACGCCTTGCGATCAAGGTTTATATATCAACTGGTTCGGAGACGTTGTGACATTTGATAAGACATACCGGACAAATAAGTATGGCATGCCGCTTTGTTCATTTTGCAGGGTCAACCACCATTATCGATCCATATTGTTTGGATTTGCACCGCTACGAGATGAGACAGAGGACACTTTCGTTTAGGTATTACGTACACGGCTTGAAGCCATGGACTATAAGGCACCTACAACCATCGTCACTAATCAAGACAGAGCCACCGTGAGTAATGCTATTGCTATAGTACTTCCAACTAGTTATCATTTATTGTGTTCTTGGCATATTAGCAATAAATTTCTGAAAAATTGCATCATGTTTATTCTCGAGCACCCATCGCTCAAAAAATGATTTTAACAACCGTGTGTATAACTCATTGTCCATCGAGGAATTTGAAGAGCGTTGGCATATTCTCGATAAGTTCCTATGAATTGTATACTAATGAATGGCTTGGAAGTTTGTATGATGTACGGCATGAAAATGGATTCCAAAGATATACAAAGAGATATTTTACCCCGGAATGACTACCACCGGAAGAAGCGAGAGCATGAATGCCTTTTTGATGAGTATGTTAATGCATCAACAGTATGCTATGTTTTTGTATCGCAGAGTCAAAAGGTCAGAAAAGACAGCTTTATCGTGGAGAGGAAGGCCACTACATAACAAAACATCGTAAAAAAGGATTATGGTACTTTTGGTTCATCTTTAGAAGTTCATGCCGCATAAGTGTACACAAAAAGAGATGTTTAGACGCTTTCCAACGTCAATTCGTTGATTCCATGAAATACAATGTTCATAAACTTAGTGAGTTGTGTGTCATCGATACTAAGGTTTATGCGATTGTATAATGCGATGCAAATGAATGAAGTGGTGGAAGATATAAAGAAGTTGTCAACAATCGACAATCGGGATCAGAACATGTAATCGCCAAATGTTTTCTCACTCACGGTGAATTATGCGAGCACTTCTTGAGATATTTCATAGCAAAGAGTATTTCACAAATACCGAATCGAGCATGATCCTTCATCGATGGACAAGAGACGCGAAACAAAAGCAATGGTAAAGACTTACTCTTTAACTCCACATCCGCGACTTGAACAAAATCAAGCAATGCGCTATAATCATTTGATGGGTGATTACCAGAGTTAGCGAAAGAAAGCGGCTTGCTTTCGATTCTAGGTTACAAAATTGTTCTTAAACCGAATGCACGAGGAAAAGAGTTGGTTGACCAAGATGATCCGAATGAGAATATTATCGAATCGGCGAGATGACGACATTGATTGCACAGTTGGAGATCCAAATCATGATATGGGATACGATAATGACGATGAAGATGCAGAGGTGGAAGAAGAAGAAGAGTTTTTGCCGCCTAATATTTCTCAAACAAAGGGCCGCAAAAAATAATCTAGATTCAAGAGTGCACTCGAGAAAATCATTCCTTCTAAGACTCATCGAAAATGTGCAATTTGTGGCTTTGAAACCGACCACGATAAGCGAAATCACTATCGAGTGCTAGGGATTCCTGAGCCAAAAAAATAGGCGTCGGTTGTATTAATCATTCTATGTTTTTTATTTTATGAAAATGAACATGTAATATGTACTATTCCTCTTAATGTTATGTAGTACTAGTATTGGTATAATCTGTACTTCTAATATTGATAATCACATTATTATTATTATAATAATACTTCACTACTTTTATAAATTCGATAAGTAAATTAATTTCCTGAAATGACTTGAAAAATTATCATCATTACTTATTAGACTAATTGAACTAGTTTTATTAATAATAAAATCATTTCTTAATAATAAAATCATTGCTTAATATATAAAATCATTACTAATAATCATTGCTTAATAATAAAATTATTAATACTAATAATGCAAGATTTATAATGATCATTATTTATATTTTATTAAAGAATGATATTTATTTTTAATATATTAATAATCTTTTTATTGATATTATTACAAAGATAAGAAAAAATATTAAAGGGATAATAATAAATATAGATATTAACTTATTTCTATTTAGAAAAATCCAATTAATAATATAAATTTATTACTAATAATAAATCGTAATATAATAGTAATGCAAGAATATAAATTTTGGGGGATGGTGAAGTTTTTCTATAAGGATATATCCTTGGTTGAACTTAGCAAATAGGCCTGTGGTGCTCTGGATGGTCATATGATGAGGTATTGGTGCAATGCGTGGTCGCGAGTTCAATCTGTCAAAGAATGACTAGTTGGGATATCGAATTTTTTTTTCCTCTCAAGTAATGAGGCTATACCTACCCGTAAGGTCTTTTTTATTATTTTATTTTATTTTAATTTGTTTGAAATCATAACATATAATGGAGAAAGAAGAAAAAAATAAATAAAAGATAAAACATAAAGCTATACCTCTACGTAAGGGTCTTTTTATTATTTTATTTTATTTTAATTTGCTTTGGTCATAACATATAATGGAGAAAAGAAGAAAAATAAATAAAAAAGATAAGCCTACATAAGTCGCATCTACCAAAATAAAAAAAAAAAGTATGAAGCCTAAGATGAAGCTCTACTCTACTGGGATTATTTTAATAATAAATATTCACTTTTTATAACTATACTGACAAGTTAATATTCACTTAATAAAATAGAAGCCGGTACAGGTAAATAATTAGGCACAACAACATGTGCCGGCTTATCAAATAGAAAAGTTAATCGCAGCCATCTATTCAATTTATCAACGGTCCAAAATGGGGGTGTTGCACAGTACTCATAGCAACCAGTTGCTATGGAAGGGCTGCCATCATATATAGTAATTATGTAATAATATATATGGTTATATATATTATGTCATCCTGGTGATTGCATCCTGATGTGCAGGATTAACATGTTTTAACGATATTCACAAATTTTTTATTTATTTTTTATGCCACTCCGTTTGGTTAATATGAATATTATAATATATAATATTTAAAATAATTTTATAATTAAAATAAAGAGTTTATTTTAATCTTGAAATTGAATTTCATGCAACATAAAATTGCCCATTAAATGATATTCATATATATATGAAATGATTTTATTTATTGATACATATAATGATATGTATGATAATAAATGAGACTGATTATGGACTATTGACCAATGTGATTGGATTTATTTTGTTTGGATGTTTGAATGAATGAGTTTTATTAAATGGGGTCTGCGTACCATGTCTTTTCTAATTTTCTTCTTGATGTAAATTCTATCTCTCTCTTATGTACTTCCCCTTGACTGCTGATCAAGGTTTCTATTTAAATTAAATAGTTTATGTAATAGGATTAGTTAGAATTTTTTCGAAAAACCTGAGATCAAGGAGAAAGGAGCGTTCGAAGACCCGTTTGTAATGGAGCCCGAGTTTAAATGTAATAGTTATATTTAAATGTTATTCTTGCACCCTAGGGTTTGACCTTTTGGTTCACTTGGTGGTTTTAGTGAACCAAACTAGAATAAAAGTCCATAATCAATCCGGATAGAATATAATATTCTATATGTGCATGCTAGTATTATATATATTATATATTATGCAAACATGCTTCACATGTTTAATAATATGACGCGTATTTTATATATATATTTGCATACGCGCTAAACAAGATGAGACTAAATAGTAACAAATCCCTCAAAGTTTTTATATATTAAGTCTTAAACGTTCAAAGATATTTAGAATATCGAACGTCGCCTTCTAGCATGATAAAATTAATAGAGTATTAAATATTTAATATGAGTTTGTTGTGTCACCACAAGGCAAGTATTAAGTATTTAAGATGTTAATTTATCACATTTGATGCTTATAAATAAAATTGAACAATATTATTTTGTTGTGTCACCACAAGGACAGTATTTTTCTTTTTTGAATATATGGAAGTGCTAGGTTGGACTTAACTTAGATAATTTTGATTCGGATGTGCCACCACTTGATCAAAATAATCTAAGTGGCAAAACATAAGGAGTTACATGATGATGTAATTGACAAGGAGTTGTCTACCTATTTATTTATATATAGTTTGTTGTATCACCACAAGGCTATATATATTTGAAATGGGATCCTTATTCTCACTAGCAAAAACTTTCATTAGATTTTGACGAACTATATAATTGAGGGTAATATAGTTTGAAGAAAATAGTGGGAGATACCCATATAAAATATGACCTAATTTATTTTGGTAATCTAAGAGGCAAAACATAAGGAGTTACATGATGATGTAATTGACAAGGAGTTGTCTACCTATTTATTTATATATAGTTTGTTGTGTCACCACATGGCTATATATATTTGAAATGGGATCCTTATTCTCACTAGCAAAAACTTTAATTAGATTTTGCCGAACTATATAATTGAGGGTAATATAGTTTGAAGAAAATAGTGGGAGATACCAATATAAAATAAGACCTAATTTATTTTGATAATTAATTATATGAATGTTTACTAAAATATTATCTTTTTACATGCAGAATTTTGAAAATGTCACATTCACTAATTTCACTGTGTAGCATACTTGATGCTAACAAACCCATTCCTGACCAAATTACACCTGATTTGGTTAAGGAATCGAGAATTGTTCTCACCAAAAAAGATTTCTTATGTCCTAAATTACGCATACTGTAAAAGTTGCGAGAGATGACCTCGAGGAAGAGATTGCTACTTTTAAAAAGTGGCAAGATGATGCATCTGTGGCTCAATGCATCATTCTCGCATCCATGAGTAACGAGCTTCAGCGTCAGCATGAAACCATGGATGCTCCTACTATGCTACTGCACCTTTAAGAGTTGTATGGTGAGTAAAGTAGGACTGCTAGATATGAAATATCTAAGGAGCTCTTCCGATCTCGGATGACCGAGGGTACTACCGTTGAGACTAATGTTTTAAAGATGATCAATCTGATTGAATGTCTTGGACAGCTTGGGTTCGTCATGGATGGGGAGTAGAGTCAAGATTTAGTCTTGCAGTCACTCCCGGACACCTTCTCACAATTTGTTGTGAATTTTCACATGAATAAGTTAGATGTCAGCTTGCTTGAATTACTTAACATGTTGAAAACTACTGAAGGTCACTTCCCATCCAGCTAGCAAAGGAATTTGCTTCCATTGCAACAAGACGGGTCACTAAAAGAGAAACTGCAAGGATTATCTTGCGAACAAAAGCGTAAGAAGCTTGGAAGCTTGAATCCTAATCAAGGTTTGTTTATGTTTGAAATTAATTTTTTACGAAAGTCAATCTTCTATTTGGGTATTGGATACCTACTGTGGTTCTCACATATGTAATAATATCACGGGGGTAGTCGAAGTAGAAAGCTAAGCAAGGATGAGGTCGTCCTACGAGTGGGAAATGGAAGCAAAGGTTCTTTGCATTAGTCGTATGGACTTATTGTTTAGCACTTGCTTACGGGCAAGTTCATTAATTTAAATAATTTTTATTTTGTTCCAAATATCATTAGAAACATTATTTCTATCTCTGTATTGGATATGGTTGGTTTTAATATTATAATAAAGAACAACGGTTGTTCTATTTATAATGATAATGTTTTATATGGTGTTGGTAATTTGCGAAATAGACTTTATATACTTGACTTGCATGAAAATATACTTCAAATTGAACAAACTAAGAAAAGGAAAAGAGATGATGTTAATTATACCTTCATGTGTGGCAATTGTAGACTCGGTCATATATTAATGAAACAAGATTATCCAAGTTGCATAAAAGATGGGCTCCTAGAGCTATCGATTTATGAATCATATCCAACTTGTGAATCTTGTCTCATGGGTAAAATGACTAAATCTCCTTTTAGTGAAAAAGGAGAAAGAGTTACAGAGTTGTTAGCGTTGGTATACATAGATGTATGTGGACTTATGACAACGACTGCATGAGGAGGGTATTCTTATTTTATTACATTCACTGACGATCACTCAAGATTTGGATATGTGTATTTAATGAAATACAAATCTGAATCATTTGAAAAGTTTAAAGAGTTCAAATGTGAAGTAGAGAAGCAAACTGGTAAGAGTATTAAGATTCTTCGATCTGATCGAGGAGGAGAATACTTAAGTGGTGAGTTTCTCAATTATCTCAAAGAAAATGGTATAATCTCACAATGGACTCCACTAGGGACACCATAGATGAATGGTGTATCTGAAAGGAGAAATTGAATATTGTTAGACATGGTTCGATCCATGATGAGCTTTACCGACCTTCTATTTTCCTTCTGGGGATATGCCCTAGAATCGGCTGCATACCTACTTAACAAGGTACCTACAAAATCCGTCCCCAAGACCCCATATGAGTTATGGACAGGGAGGAAACCAAATCTTAAGCATGTTAAGACTTGGGGTTGTCTAGCTTATGTCAAAAAGATTGAAAACGATAAGCTACAGACTAGATCTGACAAATGTAGATTTGTGGGATACCCTAAAGAAACATCGGGGTATTATTTCTATTATCCAACTGATCAAAAGGTGTTTATTGCGAAACATGCTGCTTTCTTGGAAAAGGAGTTTATCCTTGAAGGGGTCAGTGGGAGTAAGATATATCTTGAAGAGTTTCAAGAACTACAAAATACTACAGATGAAAGTGAGGTACCTAACCAAGTAGAGATTCCATCTGTACCACTGCCTATTCATAAATCTGGAAGAGTACCAAAGATACTTGATAGGTATGGACTTGTTATAGAGGATGACGATGAGATACGCATCATAGATGATGATGATCCATTGAATTACGAACATGCTATGAGTAATAAAGACTCAGAGAAGTGGCAAGAAGCCATAAAATCTGAGATGGACTCCATGTATGAAAACCAAATATGGACTTTGTTTTCACCACCTGAAGGCATTAAGCCTATTGGGTGTAAATGGGTCTTCAAAAGAAAGACTAGAGCATACGGCAAGACAGAGACCTATAAGGCCCGACTGGTTGCAAAAGGTTTTAAACAAAGACAAGGAATTGACTATGATGAAGCCTTCTCACCAGTAGCAATGCTCAAGTCCATTTGGATTTTGCTTACGATTGCAGCTTACCATGACTATGAAATCTGACAGATGGACATGAAAACGATATTCCTCAATGGTAAACTTGAGGAGGATGTGTATATGACACAGCCAGAGGGATTTATTTCAAAGGTTGGAACAAATCAAGTCTGTAAGCTACAACGATCCATTTATGGATTGAAGCAAGCTTCTCGTAGGTGGAACATCCGTTTTGATGAGACAATCAAAGAGTTTGATTTTATCAAAAATGGGGATGAACCATGTGTGTACAAGAAGGTTAGTGGGAGCGCTGTTTCATTCCTCGTATTATATTTTGATGATATATTACTGATAGGGAATGATATTCTTATGCTATAATCAATTATAATCTGGTTATCTAAACACTTCTCCATGAAGGACTTGGGAGAAACATCCTATATTTTTGGGATAAATATCTATAGAGATAGATCTAAAAGGATGATTGGCTTATCCCAAGGAACTTACATTGACTCGATGCTAAAGAGATTTAGCATGGAAGATTCCAAAAGAGGTCTCATGCGGATGAGCCATGGAATACATCTCTTCAAGAAACAGGCCCCCAAAGACACCTGAGGAGAGAGACCGTATGAGTAAGATTCCTTATGCTTCAACAATAGGATCTATCATGTATGGTATGATATGTACTAGACCGGATGTCACTCATGCACTTAGTGTAACAAGTAGATATCAATCAAATCCAGAAGAAGAGCACTGGAAGGTAGTGAAAAATATCCTAAAGTACTTAAGAAGAACTAAGGATGTATTTCTTGTCTATAGTGGGTCTGAATTGAAACTAGAGGGCTTCCATGATTCGAGTTTT